>BLKR01000324.1:92149-591181 GCA_011170035.1 Teleogryllus occipitalis | reverse complement strand
TCCTGAAAAATGGCTTTCAAATTTTGGGACACATGTGCTTCTCTGCACATTAATGGGTACATTTATGTTTGTTTGCCAACTCAATGGTATTTTTAAATTTATTTGTTGAGGGATGCCAAGGAACATTCTCTTTGGGTTGTGTAATGTAAATGAATTTTTGGAAGCATGATCATCAGTTTTTTATATTACAGCATTACTCTCAGAAAAAATTTTTAAATATACAAATGTCCTCAAATCTTGGAACTGACATAATTTATGCCAAGTGAACACCCATATCTCTATTATGAGACCAGTAACATCTAAATGTGAGAAGAATGTGTTAACTCATTACTAAATTCAACCCTAGAAAATCTTTCATTTGTCAAGATAGAAAAGAGATTCGTTTTTGTTGAGCATACCATACCATACCGTCTCGCTAATTATAACAATTTTAGCGTACAGATGTATTCATTTTTGATAAAAAAACATCAATAGGTTTTAGCATTTTACCCAGAATATTCATGTCATTTATAAAAACGTTCTAAATGCATGACAATTACTATCAATGAACGCACATAGTTGATAGTCTACTCTCATTTTAAATAAGGGTAGTTGTGGAAAATTTATCATAACATGGCTGTGTAACAAATTTGAGTCATTGTTTGCTTCATTTCTGGCATTGTTAATAACCATGAAATCAGTTTTGTGTAGAACACAGTATTGCAAGGATGCTGTTAAAAAGAAAAAGATGAAACATTAGCATTGAAAACTTTTTGAAAAGTTTGAAGAATTTTTCAGTCAGTGTTGTAATTTTATCGATGTAATAGGATCCATGTGTGTTTTAACTATCAAGCGGCACATCAAACAAGAATTTCCCAGGATGTATCTGATAAAGTACCTGAGTTTATTAATGAAATAAGTTTTACCTGTGGATTATTGGATGGGAAGTTCTTTGAGAATCAAGTTTTTTGTATCAGCAGAGACATACAGTAATTCTCTATGAACTTGAAAATTAATTCACTGCTAAAGTTGTGAAAATGGTCTCATAAACATTTCTCTAAAATCCCATTGACAAATAAAATGTAGCAAATAAACTGGTAAATAAATATTACAATGATTTATCGTATGATCTTGCCCCCAAGTACTGGAGTTTTGGACTTCAAGGCCAAAATATTATAATTGAAGTCTGTATACAAGATGGCAACATTTCTAACAAGTTAAAAAGAGTTTGTGTCTATTATTCTGAAATTTGCACCAAATGTTTATTTAGCAATTCCCTTAACTGACATTGTGGAAAAAATATCTTTTAAATTGAAATTAATAAAAACATATGAGCTGGTGTTTAAAATGTTTAGAGGCTCACTGAAATTTTCAGTTATGGCATCCATATCAATTGAAAGAGAAAGAGAAAAAATGTTTATACCAAAGATTGACAATTTTGCTCAAAAAAGTAGACGGAAATTGTAATAAATTGTAAAAAAATTGAGAATACTATAAAACATAATTTCTTGATTTAATGTATTTTTGTTTTCTTACTGTTTTCATAAAATTCTGATGGATAAAGGACCCATTATTTAAGATTGTCTTGTGGCCTGAAATGTGGAGCCATTTTTTCAGAAAATTTTGAAAATACTGAGTTTCCCCCAAAAATAAAATCTCGATTTCAAATTCATGGAGCTGCGATGTCAGCCAGATCAATCATAGCATATCAACTTTTGATAAAAATCATTTGAATGGTTTTAACACTAATCTTGTTCACAGACAGGCATTTTGAAAAAAACTTACTTTTTGGTGTCAGTTACACTTTAAACATGTATTTCCATCAAATTCTCTACATTGATTTTTTCAGTTTTACATAACTTGCTCTACACTATTTATATGAGGAAGTAAAAATGTTAGTGTCTTGCCAGAAGGCAGTAATTCACAGTGCTTCACCATTGTAGGTGCCTTGAATCCAGCTTTTTCTAGATTAACGTATTCCAAAATAGAAAGATCCAATTAAAAATACAATTGATTCATCTTGTTGAGAGGAATCAAATGAGCTATTGATCACCTCTGTAGGTGCCTTAAAATCCCCAAATACCCTTTGTGGATTCTCTTTTGTTACCCCACCCCCTACCTTTGTGGATTCTCTTTTGTTACCCCACCCCCTACCTTTGTGGATTGTCTTTGAATGTTCAGGAAAGAACAGAAAAAAAAGATTAAATCCCACCAGCATATCGAGACTGTTCAAATGCCTCTCACTTGCCCCAGTGAACATTGCTGAACTGGAAGAGGTCTTAACCATGTGTGACACAAACAACTCATTACCCAATTACTGTATTTAGAATAGTCTATCAATTTATTTTTTAATGTGAAATTTATGTAGTATAGAAATGTACCGTATCTTATTTCACAACAAAAATCTCTAATTGGCCAGTATTTTAAGAAATATTACTGAATCTAACTGCTAATAAGATTTACATTATGAAAACTGTTTCAATAGCAATGTTTAATGGCAGATTTGAATTCATCATCTTAGGCAATTTTTTATGAATTTATTGAGAAGTATTGAAATGTTTTTTTGTTTTTTTTATTTTACAGTAAAAAAAAACATTCCTCAGCTGGATTTGTCAGAATCTTACAATTATATTCCCTGATAAGAAAATTCTTACTTTATTTCTGAATTAACACATGTCTCTTCTGAAGTCTATCATATGTTTAATAACACACTGTTTTATTACTTTCTTTTAATTGTAAAAGTATGAATAATAACTAGTTCGTGGTGAGGTAAATGTGTGTAATGTTGCCTGTATATTGTTTATGTAACATGGTGTTATTTTGTGATGTGGCTTATTTAATTTCATACATAAGTATGTATCATAAATAAGTACGTAGACTACAACTACAGTGGGGTATTTTAATACCAGAATGTATATGTACAATAATTGTTGACTTTGCTCGGCACTGACACTAGACAAACAAAAGATTTAAGAAGAATTGTAGTTGTTAGGTGTCCATCAACATTTTCAAAGGAAACAGCCATTGTTTTGTAAAACTTATCCAGTTCAAGTAATGATTACTAGTTCCATATTTTTAATAAAATACTAGTTTTCATTAAATTCTCAATTTTTGTATGTACATGAACACAAGTTAAAGGCATTGACATTTTTACAATATTTACCCAATGTTATTGTTAAGAATCAGATGCAGCCTCTACTACATCTGCACACATGTACTTAAGTTCTTGTTTTGCTAGATATGAAGGGAGTGGTGTTTAACTATTTCGTCAGCCTCTATTGTTCCTTCAGTATTATCAACTACTGAAAATTCAAATCTTTAGCTTGTTTTCTGATAAAAAATACTTTCTATTATGAAGGATGAAAAATTTGTAATCAAAGGTTGCCATCAATACTCAGTACTTTCTTTCATTCTTGATTCGGTTATTTATGATTAGTAGTAGAGATAAGGAAATCCAAACTCATGAACACTTGCACAGAAAATGCATGTGTCTTTACTGTTCATTTTGTGAGTAACAAGGTCTTTTCGTCAAGTCTGCAAGACATATATTTATTCAATGGTGGAAATATTAATGCTAAGAAGAAGTGTTTTCAAATATTGATGCAAGTAGTGATATTTAATACTAATTAATTTTTATAAATGTAAATACCATTGCAGTATTGTTTTCCATTCCATAATCATGGTAAATAGTAGAAATATGTAGAAAAATAACATTGTATATTTAATAAAATAAAGTATTTTTTAATTTGTTACTGAGAAAAATATTCCAATTAATAAATGTGTTCTTGTAATTTCCATTTTTAAGCCTTTGAATTAAAACATGAAAAGTTATATGTATTCACAGGTACAGGAAGTGACAGAAAACCCAGAATTGATAGAGATTTTATATTCATTGAAAAAGAGAAGGAAACGTTTATTTTTTTATTTCCCTGGAACCATTATTTTCAAAAAACCTAATTTAAAAATTGTCATGATTTCAAAGGTAGAGAGAAAACAACAAGTGGTCAAAAATTCTATTCAGAGAAGAATGCTTTCAAAATACTGTATGTCAAATAATTTAATGTTTGATTCATCCCAAAAAATAACTTATTCTTGAAAAGTGCATTTTGCCCAATTGTTCTCCAGGTTACTTGTGTAAATATACATAAGAGGGGCTATCACACAACAAATTGTCCATGCAGACTGGGCAGTACATTGGCATGAATCAGTATTACCAAAGATATTAGGGTATGTTGATTTGAAGGATAAAAATAAAAATTTGAGAATGAGAGGCTCAAAAAATATGCTTTTTGATGTGTAATCTCCTAATTTAAAAAGTTTTTCCTTGTTCATAAATATTCACCTTGGTAAATTTGCACTTTATTGAAATTTCAGGAGAAAGGGGATAACTTCATATGAACTCCAACAAAATTTGCTCAAAAAATGGTTTAATGAACTCATACAATTTTATTTTTACTTTTATTTTATTATCAAATACTAAAAAAATAAATAATGTTAAAAGCTTCAACGAACAATATTCATCAAATCTTGCTTCGATTCATTCCTAGACATCATTCTTCTGCTTGCTTCCTGGCCTCTAATGAATCCTTCTCGTTTCTCATGAGTTTACACTTTGTCAGTATTCACTGTGAACTTGGATCACAGACCTCTCTATGGACTGTCCATGACATCGCCACTTTGTAACTTGCAATGGTTCTTCAATGACCTTTTAAAATTTCTGAAATTTTGAGTTTACAAGTGGAGGTTCATATATTTTTTCTGACCAGTCTATCAGTTCCAAAAGAGAAGTTGAATTTGGGTTTACTGCAGGTGTTGTTCTGGGCCAAACAGATAGGTCTCCTGGTGTATCATTATCTTCATTCCATAATTCAATTATTTTCTGGATCCCTGTTTCCCTGATTATTTTCTTGATCTTCCGAGCGTAAAAGTATCTGAAGCACCATTTCAGTAAAATCAGTACCTTCTTCTGCAATTTTAGGAGCTTTAATTGGTAAAGAATGTGGCGAGGTCCTTCCACCCAAGAGAATTTTGATTTGATTGTAAACCAGCAGGGATAGTAAACTCCAACAAAGTATTCCACAAGCCGTTGTAACATCTTTAAGTTCTTGCCTTTAAGGCCATGTTTTTTGAAACCCAAATGTGACAAATCCTATTTGCAGCTGTTAACCACTGAGAGTGGCTTACAGGACCAATTTCTAATAATGCCAGATCAGTTGGAAGTACACCTATCCTTATGACATGAGTTATCCTGTAACCACAAGCCTGGTCTGTAGAGAGATCTTTGACGACAATGTCACTGAATGGAAACAAAGGCTCTGGAAAGGATGTTCTGAGAAATGAGGGATTAACTTGAAGTTCTGTTGCATGTTGCTAATTTTACCACTCTTTTTGTTAGACAAAGTTTGTCCATCCAACTCTGTCATTAAGTGCCCAAAAGGTAGCTCATTAATATGAAGAGCACAAACCAACCAGATGAGTTTACAATTCAGCTTTGCCTCAACCCAATGCATGACTCCTCCTTCTCAACCAGTGTTAATATTTGTTGAGTCACCACCAATAGCCAACAAACTTTTATCAATGCTTTTTGTTTTTAAGAAATACACAAGATGTTAGCAATAATTTCACCAGGTTTCTCTTTTATTAAGTCTTTATCTGGTGTAAAATGGCAAAGATGCATTCCCCCTGGCTCACTGCAAATTAGGTAATGCTCTTCTTTTGCAACACTTGGATACTGATGACTTGAGTAACCTGCTTGTAACAAAACTTTAGTGGAGTCTTTGTGTCCATCAAAAAAGATACATTCAATATTGCCTAATAAGCAACGAGCATGAAATTCTTCAAGTGATTTCATGACTTTTTTCTTGTGCCCTTTTTACTTTATTGGGATCATCTCAAAGGAGTAGTGTCCTGTCTCCTTCAGTAATTAATCCAGCATACAAAAATGTAGCTGTTGTAATAGAAGCTGTAGCACATAGACCAACACCATATCTTTGCAATACAGCATTACGCAATTGTAATGTATTATAATGTCTTGTACTTGATAAAGAAGGTGCATCAGAATCATCACATGTAATCTGCAAATGATCTTCAGAATTTTCATCGCTAACATCAGTTGGCTCGAAGATGAAGAGCCAACTGATGTTAGGGATGAAAATTCTGAAGATCCTTTGCAGATTACATGTGATGATTCTGTAGCATGATTCTGATAGTATGATTCTGATTCTTTGTAGATACATATGATTTTATTTGGTTGTAATATTGACTCTTCCTTACTTTTCTGCTTATATTCTGAAAATTTTCTTAATTCATCTTCTTGTCTCTTCTGCTTTTTAATTTGTCTTCTATGCTCAGGTAGATCTGGTAATCGAATTTGATGCTGTCCAATAGATTCAACCTTCTCTCTTTGACTATTAATAAATAAAAGTTATTTTACAGGTATCTTCATATCCTGGGAATAAGAGCAGGAGATGTGGACTTCGTTTATAATCAGCATCACCTGGACATGGACCCTCAAATTCTGAACATGGCTTAATTTCAGACTTGCAATTGATGATGTCAAAGAGCTTTTCTAACGTTGTTATGAAAGCCTCTTTCACTTCCAGTTTTCCATTGGCAAGTGACATGTTTTTGGGCTTTTTTCCAGTTCTCTTTCATCTTCTTCCGTCTGTGATTTTCGAATTTAAAATTGGCGTCACTAAACAACTGTTTGCTATACTTGGGTTTTTCTAACGAGGTATCTGAGGTTAGTATCTCCAAGATGGAATATGGCACGACTTTTCGAGTCTCTCGGTCGTGCCGCAAGAATAGCTTGATCTGCAAAACTACTTGATACGATCGTGATCACGCGATATCTTGCGGCAGGACTGAGAAAGACAAAAGGTTGTGTCATATTCTATCTTAGAGATATTACCCTCAGATGCCACGTTAAGAAAATAAGAATAGATCCCACTTTTCCAGCACTTTTGGATAAATATCATTTGCAAGAGTAGCATCTGGGTAATTTCTGATGTTCTGTCCACTCTGCTCTCTTAGCAGAAGCCCATATCTTAGATCACCACGCGAGATATACTCTTTGACCACGCAGAGTTGGGAGTTCAGAAGGCAGCATTTCTCGATCAGTTCCAATACAAGTTACTCGTGTGAGTGGAAGTTGCCAGTCTTGTCTTCCTTTTTCTAGCCATGGTTTCAAATTTTCAGATTTTGCAAGTGGAAGAAATTATTCGTACCTGGAAAAAGGAAAACAATAAAATGTCTCTATTTGTATGATATTCATAAAAATTAATAAAAGACACTCAGCAGCAAATGAGTATTGTTTGTTTGAAAACTTTTACGAGTGGCTACATTTTTTTACAGATACTGTAGTGTAATATAAGTATATTTTTAACTTTAGAGTAGTCGTATAAACAGAAATAATGATAAGATGGCACTTCTTGAGAGAAGACAGTTTGCTGCGAATTGAACATAAAAGTGAAAATATTACTAATTTGAAATAGCATTTTACCAAGTAAGCCAATGTAATTCCCACTTCTTTTATATATAATTGTGAATCGCTAACCAAAACAAATGTTTGATCCCCTCATTTTGGGAAAAAGGAATTCGAACAAATCGACACGCCCTACTGTTCTCTGTTCACCCTAAGAAAAAAGTGGATGTAAACTAGCAGGTGCTTTGGGATGCTTGGCATTGGTTAGTCGACGGGATATAGCCTCAGACGTGTTCATGAGCAGAAGAAAATGAAGTATTCGATGTGGCTCATTTCTCACAATGTTTAAATTCCAGATGAAGCTAATAATCTACAATTCTGATTTCAGAATAAGGAGACCGTTGTTCCCACGGCCTGCCCTTCCGGAAAAGGAGGAATCGATGTCGATGACAGTTATGTGTCCAGCGCCTGCTTGGTATCGTCTCTAGCAGAAAAAATGAATCTGTCAGAGTCAAGAGGTGAACTGTACCCCACGCACGCGCAATAGTAACTGGAGTTGTGGATTTCGTAGGAACTGATGACAGACGCAGGTTCGGTCACGCAGGGTGGGAGATGGTATGCTCATGCGAAGCGAAGCAGATCAGTTCAGAGATTTTTGTCAAACAGTTTGGAACGTTCGCTCTAAGATGTGGGATAGCGGCGCAGGTTCTTCCGTAATGAAACAAAACAACGGTAAACTATTACGAAGAGGTGAAAAGTGTGTGGTATTGAACGTTTTTAATACGTTTTTAGTAGTTTCTAGAACTCGAGCAATGCATTTCTAAAGTGACGCCAGAATCCTGGTGTAGTGCAGTTAGGGATGCTATAAAGGGGAACAGAAGATGTGGTAGATTGATGGTTTCAGTGACGGAGTCGTGGACAACATAGTCATCACCGAAGGTTTCCGTCCCAGCACCGAATCATATGCATCAGACATGAAAGGAATTGAACGTCTTTCTGAAGCAGAGTGATCGTATGTAAATTGTTTGCATGATAAGTTTTACTATCAAGTAGTTTCTGTTAATGTTTGTAACGACGCGTTTGCGGAGCTATTAGAAATATTAATATTCGCTTAGTGCTGTGTAGAAGTTGGGTACTCTTTCCGAGCGATCACCCAGAGCGCGTGGCCGAAAGAAGTGCGAGCGTAGTTGGCGATTGAGATCGGAGCAAGGCGGATGAATACCTCGGGTATGTTTACATCGGCTTTTTTCTATGGGCGAACGAAGAATAGTGTTTCCAGTAATAGTGAAATAGTTGTCCTTCCACGACGGAACAGACTTAACCTAACGGCAGACCGCGGACAGATGGTGAAATTATTCCGAGTTTGCCGAGGAATCGCCAACATTTCCTGCCCCCAATAGATCCCACGCGCCCGGGTTTGTGGCGATGGCCGGGTGTAGAAGGCTTATATAGAGAAGTCCGGCGAGAAATTGAAATTTCTTTTCGGAATCCATATATTCGGTTGTACTCACGTCATTAGTGCCAATGTCACCGCAGTGACATTCTTTTAAGCTCCGTGTAACTCGGGATTCACATTACGGGCGGCCCTCAGTTGGGTTCCGAATCCGTCGAAGCGGAGGGAGGGACTGGGCTGTAGCCTTGGTCGCAGCCCCACACATGAATCCCAGCGGGAAATTTAAATCCCCTGCTCGGTATCCCTGATCTCTGACAAGAATTGGTTTGGTCGGAGTTCCAAAGACGCTCGGGAACAGTGCTGGCAAGGGCGCTGGGGCCGAAGACGCCGCGCATCCCGCACGATACCTGCCGAGTGACGAACAGCGACGCACATTGGTCCTCTCTACGGAAGGACCGGAGCGACCGGAGCATGTCGCCTTCACCTTCCGCGCGCTGCCCCATGACACGCTTGTTACCAGAGTGTATATTATACTGCGGTTTTTACTTTGCTGCGCCTGACATTTGTTCAGCTGTTTCGGTGTCGTCCAATCGGGACCTTATACAGGGCCAGATTTAGAGAGGTGGGGACCAGTAGGCACATATTTGGTGGGGACCCCTATGGTAGAGGTGCATATTAATTATCACTGAGAATACCATTGGTACATTACACTATATATATATATATATATATATATATATATATATATATATATATATATATATATATCACCCAAACTCACCCCTCGGTCACGCCAATTAGGACAGTCCCTGATTTGACACGGCTCAGCGCAAGACGCGCGAACACGCGCCTGTCGTTTTAATCAAAGATTTACGACTAGGGTGGGATTGTCTCCCGGGGATAGCCCCTCAGGCAAAGAGCGGCCGGCTGCCCGCCCACGTTTACACTAGGCACCGGAACAAGTGAATTATAGAGATCCCGGCTACTGTTTAAGTAATCCCATAGGACTCATATAATCATCACGGAGACAGCAGAAAGGACTGCTTTGTTCATCTCTGGTGTACTGGCCAAAACACACGCACAACAAAGACCACCAATCAGGCGCCCAGAAAATGACGTTAGTTAGAAAATGCCCTATCGGCTTCCGACTCGCGTCGAATATTCTAGAAAGTGAGATTTCGACCAGTAACATTTAAAATTCCGATCACGTGAAGGAGCGATGTGCAAAATTAGAAAAGAGAGTGGGGATGCGACGCAGGAAGCTCGAGAGAGGAGGATTTTTGGCAGAAGACAGAGGAAGGCGAGAGAACGGCATAGAAAAGAGACTGCTGTGTTGAGGAGAGGTAGTTGGAGCCAGCGATTAGTGTTGGCCGGCCAACGGAGTGCAGGCCGCCCCTTTTGAAAGCACAAAACTGGAATGTATTCCATTTCAACGGCCCGGCGTTGATCCGTAAGGATCGATTGTGCAGCCGAGTTATCGAGGCTGACCTGGTACGGAGTGGGGTGGCGTTTGACGGCCTCCTCCGATACCCACCGATCGGAGCTTTTTTTCATCCATTTCCTGACTACGGGCGGCGGACCTGCGAAGGATTGGAACGGGAAGGAACGCTAGCACCGCGCGTATTGCTGCTTCCGGCTGGCTGCGCCTTGCTACAACGCGGTTCGCGGCAGCGTTTGTTTTGAGGACGACCACAGATGTGCAATCATCGAAAGAGGTAGAATCAACGACTATCATTTTGTACTAATTCTAAAGACATTCAAAAAAGTGTCATCTAATGTAAAAAAAATAATATAGAGTTTAATTTAAGAGAATTTCCGACCAAATTGTATTAGAAAAAAAGCAATAAATATGTTCTCGCCATTCAGGCGATTGACACTTAAAATGGAACATAACTTTGTAATTATTGTAAAGTAGTAATAGTAGCAAACCCAGTGCATGCCCTCATTCAAGAGTGCTCACCCCTGAGGTTCTCATATGCCGGTGCCAGGTGCCAGGTAAGTGCCCGTTTGGCGCCCTTCATGTAATGTAAATTTAAATTTAACGCGCACACCTGTCAGCTGATTACCGACACACTTCTGTGTGACGGTGTTTTCCCCCCTTTTTGTGAGGTATCCAGACCGCGTGCTACGCGCATTGCTCACATGCATGGGTTGCCGTATGCGGCAGGTCGGGTTCATCACAATATATATATATATATATATATATATATATATATATATATATATATATTGTGACGCAACGCTTTATCAAACGGACGGCGGCGGCGTGGGTAGGGGCCGTCCGCGGTTGGTCATCGAGATGCAATAATAATAATAATAATAATAATAATAATAATAATAATAATAATAATAATATTGATAATTTAAATTTCCTTAATAGGAAATCGAGGACTAAAGGAGGGTTCTTGCCTGCGTTGTTCCACACCTTTCCCACGAAAAAGAAAAGAAAGTGCAATGTTACGAAAAACAAACAATGACATTTAATGAAAACTGTAGTACACAGACATCTGCAAGTTTCTAAACAAACACAAAAGCAACAGCACAGAAATAATGTCACAACAGTGTACAATTGTCTGGCTGCCCGTACCCAAATACAAGAACAAAAAAAACAAGCAAATCAACAAAGAAGTACTGTTTCTAGAACTATTCTGAGAATTATAACCATCTAACATCCTTTTTAAAAAAATGGAAAATCAAATTATTAACTTTGAACAAATGATTCAGTCCCTTGGAATTAATATTATCATTCCAATTAATTTATACAACACTTATGTTCCTTCACTCCAAATCAATTCAGATTTATACATTCCTCATCACAATTCCCTCATTTCAATAATAAATTCACATCCAATCACGATCAACACACAGCGATAGAACTTTGATTTCCAATGTAAACTCTAGAATAAACATTCCACTTATTTTTCAATAATAATTTCACATCCCATTTTGATCAACACAGCAATAGAAATTTAATTTACAATATAAACTTTAGAATAAACATCCTACACCATTTCTCCAGAAATTGTATAAAAAATATTCATGACTGACAAAGTTTTCTTATACCTTTTGATAAATACTCAAGAAAGTAGGGTGTATCATTACCCAAAGTTTTAATGATAATACTAGTTCATTACCATACAAGTAATCATTGCAACATTTTCTTTCTCTTTATCCTGCATGGTCACATAGCATTCCTGCTACATGCTAATTCTACCTGCCATGAAATCACACCATATTAATTATGATCAGCAGGAAATCATGAATAAACATTGTAATGAAATGTTACAGACAGCAGTAAAACTAACTAACTGTCCTCCCACTGAGCTAATATTTTTCAGAATCTGTGGTATTAGACAATCTCCACTAAGATACTACATTACCACAGAAATTGCAAAGTCTCACTCCCAAATTGACCAAAATTAACAACTCTGGGCATATTCCTTATCTAAATGATAATATTGGTTCATTACCATACAAGTAATCATTGTAACATTTTTTCTTCCACTTTATCCTGCATGATCACATAGCAATCCTGTTACATGCTAATTTTACATGCCATGAAATTACACCATACAAATTGTAATCAGAAGAATTCATAAATAAACATAAAACTCTTTGGCAGTAGAAACAACTAACTGTCCTCCCACTCATCTAATATTTTTCATAATCTGTGGTACTGGACAATCTCCAATAAAATACTACATTACCACAGAAATTGCAGAATTTCACTTCCAAATTGACCAAAATTAACAACTTAACACTTTCCTTACAGTAAGAGAACTGCAATACAAGTTGCAAATAAACAGTACATAATTGGCAGCACTACAAGTTAATAAAAGTGAAAGTTCACCTTTCTTTAAATTCTTCTCCCATGAATAAATAATCAGTTCACAATCCACACATGTACTTTGGTGATTGAACATTGATGCTTTACTATGCACAATTTCATTTACCAGTCTTTCAAGTCTTCAACTCAGAATGATGCAATAGAACATCGTGCATTTCAAAGGATATTACACATCTCTCACAAAATATACTCACAGAAAGTCACTCGCCACTTGAAAATGTCAGAGCCGACCTCTCTAATGCTCCCCACAATTCTAACTTTTGATATCGCATACCAGCTTGAGGAGAGATTGATTCTCTAACCTCACACGTTTACGTTTCCGTCCCCTTTATCCTAACGTGCCTCTAACACTACGTCACATCATCTCGTGAAACAAATACTCCACAACCCACTCAATTACATTTTTCCATTTACCTCCTGTTTTGTGGTAGAGAGCTACATACCACTCATCACCAGCACAGTCCTGCTTCACACACCCGTCTCTCGGCACTTCAACATCCTCTCTCTCCTCCTCGCTCCCACATCAAAAAAAGGGCTGGGTTGTCGGAGCGCTTCCAGATTTCGTCAGTCCCACTACATCAGCGAACTCTATCGCTAGCCTCGAGGTTTCGCCACGCCGGCTTGGAGCGCGCATTTTAAATTACCCCGCTGCACACGTCCCTCGCGTTCACGATGCGCGGTGGTCCGTGTATGCGACGGGGCGTTACAATATATATATATATATATATATATATATATATATATATATATATGCACGTATATGAATCACCTTTACAGAGAAACGTTCCGCGCTTTTTTCATCGGAAAATTGTTAATCAAGTCGTCAAATTTTATCACTCTTAAAATATCACTATTGCTTCTCAAAAGCGCATGATCATCGAGGCGTTGTTGGGTCATTGTTGTTCGCAATCTGTTTTTCACTAATTTTAATTTTGAAAATTATCTTTCAGCTGTACAATTAGTGATCATCAGAACAAGCTACATTTTCAAAATTGTCTCAACATTACGCGCTATTTTACGCTGTTACAAAAACACATCAATTTCTAAAAAACCGATTCGCTAGAATTCGTATTTATTCAAACGATACGAAGTATACATACACATAGCATATGAAATTGTATTTTTAAGCCCATTACGATAAGCAAAAATTTAGCATAGGGTTCCATTGAAAAAAAAACAAAGTTTACCTTATATCATTGTAGTAAAAATAGTACAAAGACAAAGTATGCTGTACTTAAGTAGCCCCCGTTTATGCATTCCACTATATTGGTGGAACAACTGAGTAATAACACCCGTCGTATCTCCTCAACCGTGCCAGATGCGACCGCGAGAAAATAGTTTTTTTCAACGGTCAGCTGTGAACCAGCAATCGCGTTATCTGCCGGAAGCGAGGGAAACACTCGCCGTACTCAAATACATTATTTATTAACAAAAAACGTATCCACTTGCATCCCATTCAGATTGTTATACAATCTGAATTATATTTTCGAGGTACTTTTCTTTCTTTTTTCTTTACTTCTTAATCGAGGTACTTTTATGTGATCGTGTGGGGATTGAGCTGTGTCTTTCGCCAAATCGTAAGTGGAAATTATGATTTGTAGACGTTATGTTTTGTATGAAAGACGGACAGATAAATGATGAAAAAATATTAATTTTCGTAATTACTATTTAACTATTTTATTTAACTAATATAATTCATTTAAATTCATGTATTTAACTAATATTGATTTTTAACAGCTTTTAAATTATGGCTTCTTCTAGGGACATTACTGACCTGATATCGCCAGTCCGCGTCAGTCGCGTGCTTCCTGTCGCCGTCGTAGAACTCAACGCGCCTTGCCTCACGGAATATCAAGTAACACCGAGCTTGAAACTGAAGCAAGCAATTGCGCGTCGCCACCACCAGTTGTAGCCCACGTAGTACGGATTTTCTTTCCGCAGTGAAACTGAGTGGCATGTCACTATGCCAGGTCTGTAAGATCCCTATTCCAGGACCGCTACCTTCATCTCTAGGGAGACTTCATTGATTATGACTAGCCGTATTTTTGATTGATTGATACTAGCCGTGATTATGACTAGCCGCCGTATTTTTGAATCTATATCGTTAAATAACTTCTAAATGAAGCATTTTAGAATCTTAAAAGCTAAAATTTGGATTCTAAACGCCTCAAAGAAACTTTTCCCACTCAGTAATCTATAAGATGAGATCTTAAATATTATATTACAGTTTTGCTGGTTTGATGTTTCTCGAATCTATCCAACCTGTTTATAACCTATAGAATCTGCAACTGTATATTAAATTAAACAAATTACTTAATATTCTACGCGACTGAATTACATGGAATGTACCTCTCTGATCGATAATAACTTTAAATAAGAATAGTTTGTGCTGACAATGGTATATTGTATCGTTATCAATCACAAAGAGTCATAAAACAAATGGAGGAGGATAAGATGGATTTGAAGAAAAAGATATATTACATGCTTCATATGGAAATGGAAAAATAGGGAAGAGGGTGGGATTTAACATACGAGAGTTCTCGCACAGGTACGCTAGTATAGTAAAAAAGTGAAAATAAAGTTAAACAGTCAACATTACTGCTCAATTTAGTTGAGAAAATGTTCAAAATGACCACCATCTTCAGAAAAGCACATCTTCAAGATTTTATTGCATGGTTTGTTGACTGCAAACAGTGCTTTCTTTTTAACATCAGAACAGGCAGCTAAAATGCGTCTACGCATATCTTCTGATGTAGCTTGAGACTCTTGGTGCAGGCGGTAGACGACCACCCAGACGCTGAGTTTCACGGCGGCACTCACGTCGTTAGCTTGAAGGTGGAGGCAGGGGGTAGGCAATGCGAAACTCCATGTTGCCGGGTTCACCCAGTAACCCACCGGTTTGGCCCCTAGCGCGTCGACCCTTAGCCAGGATTGGACGAATGTTCTTCGGAATGCTCTGAATCTCACATATAGAAGTCCAGACAGAGACCATGAACCTCCGGTCACGTTTGCTTAGGTTCCGGTGGTACTCACGTCGACAACATTACGGTGATTGCGGTGAGGAGACGGGAAGGGGACCCGGACCTCCGAGCGCACCGCCAGATCCACCCGGAGCTTCGACGTGGCTGTGGCCCGGTATTCTGGGCATGGAGGAGAGACCTGGATCAGGGCCTTGACACATTGATTTGAATCCCGCAGCGGCTGGGAAAGCCGGTAGCTCTGAGCTGACAAGGCTGTCCGATTCAGGCGTTCAATGGGGAGGTTACCGAGAGGGTAAACTGCTTTCTGGCGGGTCCCAGACACCAGCTTGCTGGCGGACTTGTGCGTCGGCGGAGGGCGCGGATAGAAGCAGACGCCTAGGTGTCCACCCCGGGGTGAATTTCCCCTGGTAAAAGATAAGTGCGAGGTAGACGCACTACAGAAACCTATCACAGTAGTCGACCGCTACAATTCTTCTCCAGACAGCAGCTAAAATCGACTTAGCTATCTCGCTTTTGTCGAAAAATCCTCCAGCGTTTGGACCCGAATCCTAAAATCAGTCACCGCCGAGACAGAGGCATTGTTGGCTCTGAGCAAATGTGAGCTCGTAGAATGGAAGGAATTAATTAACGTTTAAGGAGTTTTGTTTCATAATATTATTAATTTGTTGCTCATGGATACCAATAAGATGTATATTTTATATTGTAAAACATATTAAACAATTAAATGATGGTTATAATGATAATAATAATAATAATAATAATAATAATAATAATAATAATAATAATAATAATAATGTGGGATGAGCGATTTCTGAGTTGACGCAGCGGCGCAACTTGTATTATCTCTGGACAGAGTAAGTGAGGTGGTAGAAATGGGAGGGCGCGGGAACTGATGGCGAAGGACAGTAGACAGATGTGAGCGAGGTGCATGTTGTGAGGTGACGTTCATACCACTGTCTATGTTTTCTATATATCTTCAAGTTGTGAAACAATCCAAACAGTTCGGAACTGTTCGTTTCTCTTAAGGCTAAATGTACCGAAAAATACTTATAGGAAAAATTAATAGATCGCAGCACTATCACAGGGAATTTACTTGACTGATAACGTCTGAACAAATGGTCCGATATTCGATCTGTAAACAACATTGGACTCCATTTTAAAATAGAATTTACGCTACACAGCCTGCTTTTCAAAAAAGATTTCCAAACTTTTTTAAAAATTCTCATAGTTCCTGGAAGAAATTAAAAAATATGGGCTTTTAGGGCAATGACGACGTGCTTCCTGAATCCAACGCCGTGTCAACCACGCAAATCAGATGATTAGGAGCGGCGGAAAGTGAAATTTCGGAAAACACCTCAACCCCCTTCCCGCTCCACGCCGAAGAAACGGCTTCGTAGCGTAAATTCTGTTTTAAAAGGGAATCCAATGCCGTTTACAGATCGAAAATCGGACGATTTGTTCAGACGTTATCGATCAAGTAAATTTTGTTTATTTTGGTGCTGCCACGTGGTGGCGACAAATTGAACTAGTATCGGTACATTTAGCCTTAATAAACCCGATCGCACATATGGGGGCTCAGTCGTGATCGTGCGAGTAAAAAGAGTAGCGTTACGTGAAGTCGAAGGCTTCCACGGCCAGTCATGTAAATGATCTTGGCTGTCCGGCTGACGCCGCGTCAAAGGCTATGCTGCCGACCTTTCGACCAACTAGTCGTGGTCATCCTCAGGGCTGATCTGCGCCTGCAGAACAAGATTTCATCAAGATGACCAGTAGCGAGGAGAGGGAGATGAAGGAAGCAGAGGCCGAAACGGAAGAGAACATAGAAAGTACGCTCACGTCGACCAAAGAAGAAAAGACGTCACAAAGTGAATGATGAAGCAGTTGAAGGAGGCTATAGAAGCATTGGACGTAGGTCTGTCAACTAAGGGGGGGAAAAGGCGCTTATAGACAGCAAAGGCGTGTATAGCTTACAAGACCGCACTAATATTTATCGAACTTAAAGAAGATGAAAAGCCCGACAACTCGAAGAATGAAAACGTGGAAAGGGACTGAGGCATATTGATAGACAAGCAAGACTCGGACTATAATCTTCCAATTGGTAAGCTCGCGCAGAAAAAGAGTGGGAACCTGTGCGAAAACGAATAGGAAACTAATGAAAAGGAGCCTCCAAAGCAAAATGATGATCATCAAGTTCGTCAAGTGCATCGTCAGGTACTCGACAGATATCGCGGGTGCACAATAAACATGTGATGCGGATAAAGGTGGCAAAAATGGAACGCGCGAAATTGAAACCGAGGACGATGAGAAGAACCAAATCGAACGATGAGGAATGGTCGACTGAAGATGACTGTTGATAAAGTTATCGGACTCGAACGAAGGACAAAAAGACGCAGAATGAAGGCAGCGAATTGAGCGACTAGACCGATCGACGCCGCAACGGTCGACGTAACTGTGAATCGCAACACGAATTTGGGAATCGCAACCACGGAGCATACGTACAAGACGGTCGGCATAACGTCCGACATTACGACCGACATTACGTCCGACATTACGTCCGACATTACGTTCGACATTACGTCCGACATTACGTCCGACATTACGATCGCGAACGGCATCGCAGTCGGCGACGAGAACACGACTTCAGTGACGAACGAAGAGGGACGCCACATAGCATATTCACCATCAGTGATGCTGAAGAAAGTTTATCGCCTTTCTCCGGGAATGATGGAGTGTCGCCAAAAATAATGGATCCGCGAGTTTGAGGACGAGCTCTAGCAATGGAATGATATACAAAAAATGATATATGCGAAGCGTATGTTGGAGGGGTCGGCAAAGAAATATATGTCGTCGCAAAAGACGTCCAATTGGAATGTCTTCAGAAGTGCGTTGTGTCAAGAGTTCGCTGTCAGAATCAACTCCGCAATGATCCACAATAATAGACAGTTGACAGTTATGTCAACGTAAGATGGCAGCCAACAAAACAGGACAACAAAATATGTACCCAATGATGGAGATTGCGCTCCTGGGGAAAATCGAGGAAGAAGCTTTGATTACATCGTAGATGGCATTCCGGACAACGAGACCAAGGTAATCCTTTATGGCGACAATTCTAGACAAGCCAAGAGTTGAGGAAGCAACTTCAAATATATGACAGGATGAAAGACAAGGTACGCCTGCCAAAAACAGCGTTAAGTAAAGAAGAACAGAAGAAAATGGAAACACCAGCAACAAGGAAGCGAAAAGTGAGGAAAGACAGACTACCAGCCATAAACAGTGTTTTAATTGTGATTCTAAAAATCATGAGAAACCTGGGTGCTCGTACGTGGAGCCGAAATGTTTCAGATGCAACGGATTCGGATATTCTTCTTGCAGATGCTCGGAGAAAATGGAGGTAAGTTTTATCCAATGGAGCGAGGAAAATATATCCCAATCACAATAAATGTAGTGAAGTGTCGTGCACTGATGGATACCGGAAGTGATATCAACCTGATGCAAGGAATTGGGAGGTCTCATCCTGAAGACGATGACACAACTATTTACGGGATTGTGGAACGCCGCCGCGAAACCCGTGGGAATGGCAAAAAGGTCGACATCGATGGCGAAACCTCCAGCACTCCAGTTTATGTCGTACCGGCGAAAATCATGAATGATGAATTAATCTTAGGTCGAAGGAAGCGCAAAAGACAATCAAGCAGAGAAAGATTTCTACCAAACGGAATACAATAAGGGCACCGACACCGAATGCAGAGACCCCAGTTGACAGTATCACAGATGAGCTTAATATTTTGGAAACCGTGGCAATGCCCGAAATTGACGCTCCTGAACCTTATAAAAGTCAGATTAAACAGCTGGTAGCTAACTACAAACCCGAGAAAGATGTGAAGGCTAATGCCATTCTGAAGATTAACTTGAAGGAAGAAGAGCCGATCAATTTACCACCACGAAGTTTGGCCCCGAAAGAAATTGCATCGCCAATGAGCAAGTTGAACTTTGGCTAAGAGATGATGTAGTAACACCAAGCGCAAGTGAATATGCTAGCCCAGTGGTTTTTATGAAGAAGAAAGACGGTTTGCATAGGAATTGTGTGGACAATAGGATGCTTAATAAGAAGATTGTACGTAGTCATTTCCTAATACCAATACCAGATGATGTAATCGACAACTTTTTAGACAGTGTGGTATTTTCCAAAGTCGCTTAAAAGAATGGGTATCAACAAATGCCTGTACACCCGGATAGTATTGAATACACCGCATTTGTTATACAAGATGGACAATTTGAATTCGTGCTGTCTTCTTTTGTTTTATGTGAATGTTCTTCGTGTTTTTTGAGGCGGCTGAGTTTTGTGTTTCGAGATTTGGAAAGAGGGGATCGCGGTTCGTTTTGTTGATATAGGAATCAAGGCAAGAGATTATGTTGAGGCTGTCGCTAATCTAACCAGAGCTTACAATTAGCGGCCCAGAACGGACTGCAGTTGAACTTTAACTAGAAGTGCTACAGAATCGCAGACTTTCTCGTAGTAAAGATTTCTAATTACCTTGGTGTAGACTGGTACTGTACAATCTTGCCCTTCCTTGTTGCCAGCCACCATCCCAACCTACCAGCGCCAAGTATGATTTTTTGGAATTTTCTTAACTTTTCGGTTTCCAAATAGTAGAATCGAAATATTATTTTAAGAATATTAAAGAAGACTAAACCTTGGTCCTAAATAGCAATTTTCATTGAAAAATTTGGGGCCGTCTTTAAGAAAACGGCGATAAGCGTTACTGTAATTCGAAGCTATTTTTCACAGGAATCTATTGAGTTTTCGAAACACTTCATTTGAAGTAATTTCGAGAACATCCACTCACAAATTTAATAATGTATACAAATCGATGGAAATGTGCATATTAACAGCGTGAGAGATGTTGAAAAAATTACATTTATCTAATTTTTGAAAAAAAACAATAGAATACACCAAAATGAACTTTACGTTATATTAAACAGTGCAATTAGCACTATCCGTTGGGAAATATTGAAGGAAAATTTGGAACCATTTTTGAAAAAATCTCGTTTGAGCGTTTAATGCGTTTAAGCGTTCGAACATAATAATGTAAAGAAATATTCTTTAATGAAATTTTTACAGACGTGAGAGAAGTCAAAAAATTTCATTTTTGAAAATTTTGAAGAAAATAAAAGAATATAGCAATATGGCATAGGGTTCATTTGGCACCTTGGCCTTACCAAAAATTTAAAGAAAAAATTTGGAGCGGGTTTTGAGAAAATTTTGTTTTTGTTATTTTTTAAATTGCAAATATTGCACGCACTATTGCACGAAAATTACTAAAATTTCCAAAAAATCTAAATGACTTAATTGAAGGAACTATTTAGGGCACACCTATATAAGGCACAACAAATTTCATTTGAAGGAAAAATCCATGTCTTCAATTTTGTATTTGTAGGAAGACGCTTGAAAAACTCAAACTTTTGCAATTTTTCGAAAGTTCCGAGTTAACCGTGAAAATCTGACCTATGTCACCTTTAAAAGTGTATTTTGCTCTTATCTTACTATATATTTACAGAGAAAAAATTTGGAGCCGTTTTTGAGAAAATTTTAAAAATATCCGGAGGACGTCATGTAAACTACCCGCAAATTTTAAAGAATATTTTTCAAAATTTCAAAGCTTCAACTAGAGCCAGATTGACATAGTATTCTTCAATTTGGAAAAGATCATACTTGCTGTTTAGGCGCTAGTAGTGTTCACAGACGGACGGACGAACGTTTTGCGACCCATAAAGCAAGAATTCTTGCTATACCACGTGTTAGATGATTATGCTCTGGTTTTATGCTCTTTTTCGCCACTAGAGCCCGGCAATTATTTTTTTCCACCGAAAATCCGCGGTTTTTTCGCGTAGCATTACATAACTTTCTCTATACTACGTATGTACGCCGTATGTACCCCGTATGTACGTACATACACAAGCAAGTAAAAAGTGTGAATTCCTTAAAATGTCGGTTGAGCTTTTAGGCCATATAGTAGAAAATGGAACCGTGAACCCGATACTCGGAAACATTCAAGCCGTCCGGAAGTTTCCTGAACCCAAAACACTCAAACAATTTCAGAGTATTTGGGGATTGACTATTTCAGAAAATTTATAAAGGATTACGCGAAGATTGCTCTTCCTTTGAACGAGGTTAAGAACGGGACACATTTCTACTACGACAAAGCTCAGAAGTTAGCTGTTAAACGACTGTAGGAACCCTTGTACTTGAGTTTTTCTAACGTGGCGACTGAGGGTAGTATCTCCAAGATAGAATTCCGCACGACTTTTTGTGTCTTTCTTGGTCCTGCCGCAAGATGTCGCATGATCGCGACCACATCAAGCAGTGCTACAGATCAAGCGACTCTGGCGGCAGAACTGAGAATGACTCAAAACGTCGTGCCGAATTCCATTTTGGAGATACTACCCTCAGCCGCCAGGTTAGAAAAAAAACAAGTGTAGTCATTGAACTGATGTTGCAGATTTATGTTCCGGAGGTGATCACGGAAATACACACGGATGCAAGCAAGTTTGGAGACAGTGCAGTTTTACCGCAGAAATTGCCTGAGGGAGAAATACTTCCACTTTGTTTATTAGATGAGCCGTAAAATGAGTGAAGCCGAAAAGATTATTAAAGGACTGTATAAATGTGTATAAACAACCTGTAACAAGTATTGTATTGCAGCCTCCGGGTCAATGACCCCCATCTCGAACAGGTTTTTCGTCCAGTTTCCCTGATCCATTGAGCAAATGCTGAGATGGCACCTTGTTTTGCTTCTGGACATAAATGTAACTTCATTATCTGTGCACGCCTTCTAGAATTCATTGGGAAATATAGTTATTCAAATTATCGTTTCCATGTTGTTGCGGCAGGAAGTATTATTCCTTGACGAAGGACATCATGGATAAAAGCCCAAAATTTATTGCTTTTATATCCTTGAAAATATATTTTATTACATAAGAGCTTTTTTCCAAAATTCATGTAGTATATGACTTAGTGTAGGGATCACAGAATTTTTAAAATGTGCACAGAATTAACTTCTCCCCATAGCACGTCATACACAGTTTCAACTGTTTTTAGACGTAAAATAAATAAATAGAAATGGAGTGCCTATGAGCTCGACGCTCATGCGATGGTTGTGGCGGTGAAAAAGCTGCCCGTTTATTTGATAGGTAGAAGGTAAAGATCGTCACCAATTGCCATGCCTTCCAGCAGACATTAAATAAGCAGAAATTATCGCCAAAAGTTACCAGATGGGCTTTGGTAATCGACAAATTTCACTATAAAATCGAGCACCGAGTCGGAGATCGAATGAAACACGTGGCTGCGCTCAGCAGGAACTCTCTGATGGACGTGGAGGATACGGTGTCAGCATTATTCAAGAGGAAACAAAATAAAGACGAACAACTCAAGGTGATCAAATAGCTAGTGACCAAGGAACCGTATAAAGTTTATTTGATTAAGGAACACATTTTGAAGAAAATGGTAAAGAAGAAAGAAGTTTGAAGAAAATGGAGGAACTGATCGTATTGCCAACCACCATACCGCAATAGGTACTACGAAGGACACGATAATGAGCATTTCGGGGCGAAAAAGAAGCAGGAAGCTATTCAAAAATATTACGTACCCAAGTTGTGGGAGAAGATAGATCGTGAATGAATGTTGCATCCAATGCATCTTTGCGGAGAAGAAAAATGGAAAGAAAGAAGGCGTGTTGCAGCTGATACCTAAAGGAGATATCCCGCTGCATACGGATAGATTTCACGTAGATCATCACGGACCGATGAGGGCTACCGCGAAGCAGTATAAACACTTCCTCGTATTAGTGATCGTCGATGGATTCTCCAAATTTACTTGGATATTCCCTACTAAATCGATAACTACCAAGGAAGATATTCCTAAGTTAAAAGAATTGCAGTCGATATTTGGCAATTCTAGAAGGATAATAAGTGATCGCGGGGCTGCCTTCACATTCGCTGATTTCAGGGAATAGTGTGCACGTGAACACAACGACCACATCTTGATCACCACCGGCGGGGAATGGTCAGGTCGAGCGAATTAATCAGAGTATTCCTGTTTTAACAAAAGTATCGTTGGAAGATCCAGACCGATGGAATTGTCACGTTCAGGCAGCCCAGATGTTACTAAACAGCACTTTCCAGCACAGCGTCGGAATGAGCCCATTTGAGATTATGTTCGGCTTAAAGATACGGCAGTGTGAAGATCCAAAACAGGTATCCATTTTAGAAGAAGAAGCCGTGAAGGTGTTCGAAGAAGAAGAAAGGGACGCCCTGAGAGCCGTTGCAAAGGAGAATATTCTAAAATTCGGCAACAAAATAAGACCACGCATCACAAGAAGTCTGTCATGGCGAGGGCTTACAGAGAAGGTGATTTAGTGGCAATAAAAAGAGTGCAATTCTGGCTAGGGATAAAAATCCAGAAGAAATACCTCGGGCCATATAAGGTCAGTAAATTCAAAGGTCATGATCGGTACGAAGTGATTAAAGTCGACAGTGAAGAGGAAGGCCCACAAATCACCACGACAGCCGTCGAATACATGAAGCCCATCGAAGTTCCTTCGGGGACCGAAGGTTTCCCAGGATAGCAGAGTGTGGAACGAGCGATTTCTCAGTTAACGCGGCAGTGCAACTTGTATACTCTCTCGACTGAGTAAGTGAGGTGCTAGACGTGGGAGGCTGTGAGTAGTGAAGGCGACGGACAGTAGACAGATGTGAGCGAGGTACATGTTGTGAGGTGGCGATTATGCCACTGTCTATATTTTGTGTATATCTTCAAGTTTTGAAATAAACCAAACAGTTCTGAACTGTCTTTCTCTTAATAAACCCGGTCCTACAATAATAATAATAATAATAATAATAATAATAATAATAATAATAATAATAATAATAAGAAGAAGAAGAAGAAGAAGAAGAAGAAGAAGAAGGAGAAGAAGAAGAAGAAGAAGGAGAAGAAGAAGAAGTGCTATCGAGAGTAAATAAAATCGGAAAAACGTGGATCAATTCAAGAAGCAAAATATCTGCTACTTAGGCTATTCCCATAGCAACTTACACATTTGGTGTAATAAAATGGACAGAAACATCCTTGCAGACTTTCGACAGGAAAATAAGAACTACACTTACAAGACATCGACTGCACCACCCTCAGAGTTCAGTGCACAGGTTATACTTACCTCATGCTAGTGCAGGAAGAGGACTCCTTAACTTGGAGGCACTGTGCCGACAGCAAGAAGAAAAGCTGCGTCGGTACTTTCTCTCGATCAATTCACAAAGCTATCTGTGATCAAGATAGAAAGATGACCCCATTATGTCTGGCACGACCAAGTAAAGAGCTTGATTGCCTGAAGCATCAAGACCGCGTGAATATCTGGCAAAGAAAGAAACTTCATGGTACATTTTTTGCAACTTTAACTTCGGAGAATATTGATAAGAAAAACTCAGTGCAATGGCTTCGAACCGGGAGCCTCTTCGGTGAGACGGAAGGATTTATTTCCTCCATTCAAGACCAAGTAGTCAAAACCAGAGCTTATAAAAAATTCATCATGGGTCAGCAAATTAATAGCCGATGTCGCCTATGTAAATCCACCAACGAGTCAATACAGCATATTTGCTGTGGATGCCCCTCGTTAGCACAAACAATACCTTAAGAGACACAACTGCGTCGCCAAAGTAATCCACCAAGCCCTTGCCAAGAGATACGACCTCATAGAAAGTGAACAACCGTATTGTAAGTGCAAATCTGAGCAAGTAATTAGCAATGATCGAGCTCGAATTCTGTGGGATAGTGTAATCTTCACTGACCGAACAGTGGAAGCAAATAGACCAGAAATTGTTCTGTTTGATAAAATATCTAAAAATTCATGCATCATTGATGTTGCGGTTCCTACAGATGACCGGCTTGTAACAACTGTTGCTGAGAAAAAGAGGAAATACCAACCCCTGGCTATTGAACTGAAGGACATGTATGGATTGCGCGCAGTGGAAGTGTACTTCCAGTAGAGGTGTCAGCGAATGGATTGGTCACCAAGGAATGGCAAGAGATCGCGAAGAAGTTAGAATTGACTGAAAAGCATTTGCGGACAATTCAAAAAGCCGCATTATTGGGAACAGCAAATATAGTCCGTAAATTCTTAAGCCTGATTTGACGGATATAAAAAACAAAATATATTCTTGTTCCACTTTACATGGAAACCATTGTTGCCTTGGGTTATTTTGAGATCGGCATCAGTGTATATCTACAGAAAATAGGAAATAATAATAATAATAATAATAATAATAATAATAATAATAATAATAATAATAATAATAATAATAATAATAATAATAATGAGAAGAAGAAGAAGAAGAAGAAGAAGAAGAAGAAGAAGAAGAAGAAGAAGAAGAAGAAGAAGAAGAAGAAGAGAAGAAGAAGGTTTAAAATTATAATCTTCTTAAATGAATGAATTTTTGCAAAAAAAATTAATTTACGGTATTCTTTTCAATCTAACATTCTTCTAATCTATTTCACTTTTCTCACGATTGGAATATTCAAATTCACCGCTTGTGTTGTGCTAGAATGCATTTAGCACTATGGAACGATTCTTTCATGTTGGTACTATTGGACAGAATTGGACTGCTCTCTTGCGGTGGATTCTTGCGATACGCGGCTGGCTAACGATGAATCCGATATCCACGATCTCCATGATGTTCGCCAAAGAATCGTAAGAGAAGTGTGGTTATGTTAAAGTTTAAGCCTTTTTTTGTTTATATTGTACAATTTGGCGAATTATTTTTCTGAACTCGTGGACTGTGGAAAAGGCGCTTTTGTTTATTTCTTTTCGATTTAAAATTTCTAAATATAAGTGCACAAATTGAAAATCTAAAATATCGTCGGATATTAACCTTTGGTATTTACAAGACGCCAGAACATTATGGGTAACGCATTAACAAGTGCCAATTTAGCAGCCGCCCAGATAGTAGGACCATCGAGATTACAGAGTCAAAATAAAGATGCAGACCATCCTCCTGTGCATTTTGGGGGATCACCACCTCCTGAGTGCCCCATGCACAAAAAGGAAGTGGGTAGCTAGTTACTTCTTTTTGAAGTTTATAGAGAGAAAGAAACATTATTAATATAATTTATTATTTTTTAGGCGTATGTGTCCGAGTGTCCTGTTTCTCATGGAAATACTGATATTAATCCTCTTAATATGGTAAGATTCTTGATGTCTGTAATGCATTTTGTGTGAGTGTTGGTGAATATTGAGTATGAAGAAATCAATGACTCTAGTTCATGAAATGTGTAATATAATTGTCTTCTGTGATTAGATGCCTGCACCAAATCAGAAACCAGCTCCAGATCAACCATTTCCTCTTCCCACAGAAAGGGAAAAATCTACTATTCCAAAGGCAGGAACCGAAAATGAATTTTGGGTTTACCCTTCTCAACAGGTGAGATTTATTATTTCACATTTTTCTTTACCACACACTACATACAGGTAATCATGTTCTTGGACAAGGTAGAATTTATCGCAAGAAAATGACTTAATTCAAAGTATTTTATTTAGTTTCTTACTATTAAGAATATTTGAAAATAATACTTATGATTTCAAATTTTAGTAAATTTGATTTGTACAGTCGAAGTTCACTGTGTATAATACTATTTCAATAAAGCATCTTTTTTCTTATTCCATGTAAGAAGGGCTATGAAGTTCATAACTAGGTGACAATTGTAGGAAGTTTTTGTTATAAAAATGCTTCATTGTCTTTCAAATGTCAAAATAGATTGAAAACAACATTACCACTGTCTTGGAAGTGACTGAGTGGAGTCCTTGTATTTGAACTAACAGTCCTTTCAGAATTCTAGCAGCTGGCTGCTCTGAACTCTAGATTTTGTGGCTTTTCTAATCTTAACAAGGTGAATGCTGGAGCAGTACCATATCAAATGAGCTACAGATCATGCTTGATCTTCCCTTCCTCTTCCTTGTTCTATCCCATCCCCTTACTTGCACTAACTTACACTTATATGCATTCTACTACCACACACTGCGGGAAACCAGTCAAGCGCTTGTTCTGGCTGGAGCAGTGCTCGCTGTTGAAATTCCCTGCAAGCTGACTCGTAGCTTGGCACTGGAACACCATCTCACCATCCAGTGGGGAGGAACACCACCGCTTCTCAGGATACAACATTTTCTGTGCTTATGGCCTTAGCAGTTCGCAAATATCGATCATCCACATGTTAAATTTAAATTGAAAACTGGATGTACTATATGATTAGGGAACTGATTTCTATGATTTTGCATATTTTTGTTCATTGCTTCAGTATATAGCTAAGTGAAATTTCTTGACATTTAATTATAATATGATGCCATTCAGATTAATTTGTTAGTACATATTTGACTGATTTTTCCTGTTGGTGTATATTTGTGTAATTATAGGTACATATTTCGTTAAAATAGAATTATCTATAAAATGTTTCTTCTTTTCATAGAATCAATTTGTTTTCGAGCGTTCGTTGATTCAAAAGAGCTTGTCACAGTTTTTTTTTTTGTTTTTTTTGTTTTCTGTAAATGATAAAACATTTGTGCAAATATGGGATATTTCTTGATAACATATTTTTTAAACCAGAAGAAATACAAGAAGACATATAATGTACTTCACTAAGATGAATATTTACTTCAGTTATTTGTCTCACGAAGAGGGTAGATTATGTTTACATAGAAATAGCATTTCAAGCACATTTCTCCTGAATTTTATCAACAAAGATTTACAGACAAAATGAAATATTTCAGAATTTTTGGGTCATAAATGCTTGTTTTTAAAATCATATTTCAAGATTTTTTAGCGCATAAAAATTCTCTCCCTAGTTATGATAGAACCATGATAAAAAATTTATTAATAAAATTTTGAGTTATGAAGGCAACTTCATCCACTTACTTTATTAATTTTTGATGCATGAAATACTTGAAATACTGTGTTATTCAGTGTTTTTGATTTGTATGTAAAGATGCAGTATTTTAATTCCAATGCTAATAGTTGATGGTTGTGCATAGTCATACTTCTGTGGTCTAATTACAGAAATATTGGTGATTCAACAAGTTTCTGGAAAGTTTTAATTTCGAAAATACTCAGGGTTAATCCAGTATATGACACTTGGTTTAAATAGATTTCAAACAGTTGAGCTTAGACGGTGATATTTACTTTCTGAATCTTATATATTATTTACATGAGTCTCTATATTCACAGATGTTTTGGAATGCAATGCTTCGCAAAGGTTGGCGGTGGAAGGAGGCAGATATAGCTCCCGAAGATATGAATCACATTATTCGCATTCATAATGCAAATAATGAACAGGCGTGGTTGGAGGTGTTAAAATGGGAAGCTCTTCATGCCCGAGAATGTGGTAACCCAAAGTTGAAGAGTTTTGGAGGTCGGGCCAAAGATTATTCCCCTCGTGCTCGCATTCGTTATTGGATGGGGTGAGTACTTCCAGAAAACAGCAAGGCTTTTTGATACTTCACTACTTGACAGGACATGGCTGTGTCCCTACATCTATATATTACTTTTTGTGTTACTGAACTTGTTAATATCATAAATTAATGGAAATTAAAGACCAATTCTAGAGGTCTTTTTATAGTTCCTTTCCTCAATTATTTTGTAGATTACATTTCACAAAGTTATGAATTGATTTTGTTGTGGTTATGATAATGTTAAATCTTTGGGAAATTGATCGTGTTAAGTGCAAAATTCCTTGTATCAGAAGGTAGCAGAATTTATGTTTTTATATTTTTCCAAGTTAGTTGGATGGAGTTCAATAAGTTAACAATGTGTGGCTTAAGGTTCTGTTTTTTAATAGTGATATCAGCTGAGAAACAACACATCAATTGTAATATTTTTAAACTTTGTTATGTACACTAATGAACTGCCAAATCAAAAATCATTCAATTAATTTTAAATGGATAATATATAATTCTCATTTCCAAAGTATTTATCCATGATCACTTCAAAATACAGGGATATTGTCTTGCGGTTACTACATGTTGATTTGTTCCTCCACAACTCTGATACTTGAGAGTTCTGAACAAAGGCCGGCGGCGCTAGCCGAATGCGTTTACTACACTCCGTGAAGTCACGAAGGTTAAGCGCATTTGAGACTCGCAGGTTCGTGGTTGGGTGACCGGTCAGGAACCCCGGGATCTAACGGCGTCGAGCCCCTGGCCGAAGGGATAAAAGGCACTGACTGACTGCGACGTGACGAGACTTGACAATTATTAATAAGTAAAAAGCAAATTAATGGAGGGTTACTCCCCAGTGCAAAGCGCTCAACGCCCCTTAAGGGGCTTGAAGACGCGTTGCGTCAAGATGTAGACGCAACAAATTTAAAAATAAAATAAAATAAATAAAGAATTGGAAACTCATTTTATCTTTCCAAAGCTACCTTGGATTACCATGGTTTAAACTATTAGTTTTAACACAGGTTTGTAATGTATTTGCAAATGAATGAATTGTACTGTTTTTAAATAATTTTTTTACAGGTATGAACTCCCATTTGATCGACATGACTGGATCATCGACCGATGTGGGAAAGAAGTGCGTTATGTAATTGATTACTATGATGGTGGTTCAGTAGATACTAAGAACTATAATTTTGCTATTCTTGATGTGAGACCAGCCATGGACTCTTGGGAGAATGTATGGGACCGTATGAAGGTTGCTTACTGGCGTTGGCGGTATAGTTTTGAATCAGATAGTGAAAAGACTAGTGCAAAAGAATAAATAAGGTTCTTGTAAATGAGGATCTATATTGTAAGGTAGGAATGAACATTTAGTTTCGTTAGGCACTCCTGATACAGGAAAATTTTGTGTAGTTAAGTGTAATATTATCATAGACTCACAGTGTCAAGCAAGAGAAAGTATTACAAGTTCGTAGTTCAAAATTGAAATGTAAATATACTGTTCAGTTTTGTTATCAGTGTGTGGCAAGTGTTGAAAATAATTTATGGTGCTATGAAATTCAGTGAGAAGTAAATTGTTAATTTATCTCATGTGCTTTCTGATACATTTATTAAGTTACAGTGTTCAGCTGTCAACTTCATGGCACTTATTTTCCTCTTCTGTTTCCTTCCCATCTTTTTAACTAATATTGGAAAGTGACATTCCTAGTGTATGGTAATGTAAATCTAAATTTCACTTACTAATTGGTCACAATGTTAGTGGAATCTTGTGATTGCTTTTATTACAATTGTGTGTGTTTTGTTTTTATTTTTGCTTTTTCAAAAAACCAAAGGGAATAAATTATTTTGGAAAAATTAATTTGCAATAAAAATTCTAACAGACACATGATTCTTAGTGTTCACAGCAGCTACAAAAATTGGTTTTTGTATTGTATGCTTTGATAAAATTATTTACCTAATACGGAGATAATTTTTTTGAGCACTTAGGCAGAATATATGAGAGGCATAAGTCATGGCAACTTCTTTTGTGAGATTTTGAGCAGGGGTGGAAAATGTGAAATATGCACATGACAAGACAAGATGTTAACTAAGTGCATGGACATTTAAACTACACAGCAAAATTGTGTTTCTCATATTTATTAAGATATTTAAAGTGACAGTACTGGTTTCATGTTCCAAAGAATTTTAGAATGTATGAATTCACAACATTCCAAAAGCATTACAAACTCATTCTAAAGGCCTGATTGGGTGGATGCTCAATTCCTGTCCATGCCACATTGGTCCACTCACAAGCTATCATGTGCATTGCTGATCACTTGTTACTTGGTGTCCTCACAGAAACTCGTGCCAATCTTGCAACTGACCAGTATGGAGGTCATTATTCCCAAGAGCCACCTCCAATTCCCTGTCATATTCTCAGGCATTTCTCCTATTGCGAACGGTTATCTTGGCGTATAAGTGCTGCTCCAAATGGGTTATCTGGGTTTTGCCCGGTGGCAGCTAGACAACTGATTTTCTTTTTTCACATTTCTTTCTGTTATAATAGAGACACTACAGAGCTAACTGTTGTTGTGAACACACAGTGTAGCCTTTCTTTCATGCGACAAATACAAATTGCGTGATCCAATAACATTTCTTTAAAAAAAATTGTTGCCATGACTTCTACCACAACCCTCAATGATCTACAAATTATTTATTATTGTAATAACAGACTGTATTTCATCAGTTAATTTGCATTTTAACTGGAGAGAGATTTTTTTTTTTTTTTGGTTAACTTGTTTATATCCCCCAAAAATGAAGATAACATCCTTAAATTTTTGTTGGGTCTCAAAAGTTGCTATTTAACATTCTGAAGTCATAAGAAAACTCTTATTGAGCAATTTCTTTTATCCAGAAATTGAGGAAGATCAAGAGAATATACATTTCCCCTATAGAGAGAAGGAAATGAACTATTAAATTAATTTCTGCATATCTGTAAAGTGAAAGAAATCAACTAAATATCTGAAGTCATTTTAGTTTGGGTGATATGTGGGACATCTTATTCTCAAGAGATAAATATCTGTTAATGGCAAATCATCATGTTCATTTCATGACATAGATAAGATGATATGCTATATCTCCAATGTACTTTAAAACACATTCCTTACTACTTTCTCTTACTTTGAAATTGGTTTGTGGAGCAAAGGAAATTTTCTGAAATACAATGTTCAGGTAATATGCAGAAGTTCAAGCTAATTCTTTCTAATTTCTAATTAGTTGTGACTGATGTTAGAGCTCACAATGTCTGAGGGTATTAGTTTTAATGAACAAAAGGTCTAATATTTTAAGTCTTAAATACAAGTGGTCCATGAACACTTGTTTATTTAAAATATGGTCTAAAAAAATTAAAAATCTATTAAAATTTGGTTCAATTAACAAAAATGTATAATAAAAATTTGATCCAACATAGAATATCTTATCAATTTTGGTCTAACAGAAAAACATATCACAGTGTTGTCCATGTTAACATAGCAGTATGAGAAAGATGTTGAAATTGTCAGTCTTTATTTTCACGTATTTGCGGAATCTGTAGCTCAAAGAGTAAGTATAAGTCAATATCTCCATGATATATTATAATTTTTGTAATTTTCTATCATTTTCTGTGCTGGGATTTGAATGATTTGGTAATATTTTCTAATTGAGTGATGTATTCTTACACGCTCAGCCAACAACTGAGTGGTGAGGACTTTATTATTCATCTGGTGTCTTTTTAAGTGTTCCAAATATTTCCATGTGGAGATATAATGAGAGATGATCATTTACTGAAACATGAAATTGGATCTGATATCCCTTTTAGTCCTATTAGACCTTGTTGGACCTTCTAATTTTAATCTTTTGTTAATTGGACCTTCTGACACATTAGACCTCCTTTTACATTGGACTTATTGAGTATTAGACCTGTCCTTAGACCTAACTACGTGAATCTGAGCGTAATTTTGATCTTAAGGTACCCTATGCTTTGTTTGTTTTTATAGTTACTGCATTTGTTTTTGTTATGCGTGAGAAAGGGAACAACTTCCATCTAGTATACATACATCTAATCTGCATACTACATTCACCCACACACACACTCGTACATATTTGAACATTATTAGGATAAGGTGGCAGATCCATACAGAAAGCTTTTGTGTGTCAACTTGTTTTGTGTTTCAAATTGGGAAAAGTGTGTGAAAAGTATGTAAAATAATTATCATGAAAGGTAAAAGTGACTTCATCAGTATGATTGTACTTTTTACAGGTTCTTATTTTTAAAGCAAATCTTTCTTAGGGTACCTCATTAAAATTATAATATTAATGTATTTTACCTGAAAGTTATTGATATATTTAAGAAATGTAAATATGGTTAAAAAAGAGTTGGAGAACTGTAATATTTTTCTTCCTTGTAAGTACATCCTCTTGGAGTGATGTCAACATTCAACCCTTGTGACATATGTTTCTTGGAAGTGATCCTTTCAGAGTAAATTCTTTGTTCCTTTCTATAAAATTGCTTTAAGAGTTGCATTCAATGTTGAGACTTGTTGGCTGTCTCTTCCAGATAAAAAATAATTTTATTTTTGTGAGTAATGTTATTAGTGACCAGATTGTAGATTTGTGAAACATAATTCAGCACAATGTCAGTTCTACTTATATTTTGTCATTAAGATTCTCAAAGTGATGCTTCATGAAGACTTGCAATTTTGACTTTTAAAACATACAAGAGTTGTATATTTGGGTATGTTGTGTGAAGTAATACAAATATTAAAACTTTGAAGTGCATTTCCTGGGGGGAAAAATTGGAGAATTTGGGGAAATATTGAATCCAGGTGGTAAGGTGATCTGAGATTTTTGTGTGACTTTTTGTCCAATTTTTATGGAAAAAAATGGCTAACTCGGAATGAAACAAAATCTACCAATCTATAATCAAGTAAAAACAATGACAGCTTCAGTTCCATCTGTGTGGGTTTGTTGTGTTATTTGTCATTGTCTGATGTGAGAAGATTTATGGGATTTCTTATGTGCGTAAATCTTTGGTAATTTTGTGTTAATGTTTTGTACAAAGTATTTTCATAGATATTGTTGCCTTTTATTATGGTATTGTTATAGTTGTTGCAATCTGTTGTTTTATTTTATGTGCCTGGTGCATTGTACATGCCATTCTTGAATTGTTTTCAATCACAAAACTGTTTATGCTTTTGTAATAATATTAATGAAAATCTTTTGTAGTTGTGAATGTAGTTTACCCTAACTGCATGCAAAGAGTGTACTTGTATTCATCTACTTGTATTCATCTATAATGTAAGGTTTTACTAGAAATTCTTTCTTGTTGTTGTCTTAGAAGGGATTTCTCTTAACAATTTGAATTCATGGTAAAAGATCAAACTTGAAGACCAAATTGTAAGTGTGATAGATTTCAATGTTAATGAACTTCCTTAATTGCATACAAAAGTTAAGCATAAAATAAATATTTGTTGCGTGAATTCATTGAATTGTTAATTTGCTACTTTATCCAATCATCTCGAACAAGATAAATACAATTCTTATTCGGTAGGAATACCGTTTTGTGTTAAGAAATACCGTTGCTAATACAGCATTAACAATTTTGAATGGTTCAATATTCAGAACTGACTGACGGTGAATGTAAGTGTGTGAATTTATATGGAAGAATGTTCGCGTCTGGTCTGGCAGAATGTTCACATGCCGCGGCATTGGAAAGTGTGCTTGTTAATTTCCCGCCAGTTAGTAGTATCCAAGAGGCGGAACAACCAATAAGAGTTGCAAGTCGTCTTGAATCTGACAAGCTGTGGAAAGCATGTAATGCGATTGAATATGATCAGATTAAGAATGAAGGAAACGTGAGAATTTTTAAAGAAATAAAGAAAATGAGACAATGGATTTATTAGTACAGAATCACCTCTACGCCTACCATGTATTGATTCGTATTTACTCCTTACTCTCATTGGGAGACAGCCATATTGGATAGCAGCCAGGCCACTTGTTGTGTGCTTAGTGACAACGGGAGATTCTCAGTCGTCGAATTTGGGGAAATTCCTGCCTTTGAAACTTCCGAAGCTATGAACGGGTATGCATATTTATTTTCATTATTTACCTACAGAGTTTTGGCTATTTTGTAGCGCGTATCATAACCGAACCTTAAAAAACTTGGGCAACTGCGTTATGTTTCTGTCCCGTTTGGTCCGGTGTTCTGTGAAATTCCACCGAAAACTGAATAGTTGACGTATTTGACATGTAACTGTTAATGCCAATAGTGAATTTTCGCTTACGAGTGACAGTCCTTCGTTCTTTTATGATTTTATTGTCTTATGCAATTCTTTAGATGTATTTGGTGACGCACTAGGTTATATTGTCATGCATTTGTAATTAAGCCCGTGAATGCTATTTAAATTGAAAAAGGTATAGACAAATAGTGTATTGTTCTTTACAGTTATCCTTTTCTAATTTACTACTCGCATTATCGTGTGAAATTATAAGTAATAATCACATTCATTGTTGTAATGCAATTTTTTCGCATCAGAAATGGAAGAAACCGGAGAGTTCAATGTTATAATATTTGGTCTTATTCCTTATCGTATTGCGGACTCTTGTTTTATTGGTATAGGTTATGTTATATTTCGAGTGTTTAATGTTAGACATAGTTTGAAGTTTCTGAAATAATGAATCATCTAACTTGCCTTTGTGAATACATTTCAAAATTGTAAAGTCGTAGTTACAAGAAGAAAAAAAAAGAAAGAAATTAAAAGAGGTGAATATGATTGTGGTTAAGCAACATTACATTCTGTTCATTGGTAGTTTGCAGTAGAATGGACTGAACTTATTTTGTAAGCTGTTAAATAGTTATAATCTATTTTCTCTTAACCTTTAAACCTTAAAATTGCAATTTGTTATTAAGTCATCTAATTTTAACTGTTGGATTAATAATTCTTGATGGAGAAATTATTGTAACACTTGTTCATTAAAATATTAGATTTCTGTGTACTAACAACACAAAACATGCTTTCAAAATATTTTGAAGGTAAGTAGAGTAGTGTGTTATATAAGTGAAATACTGATTGTAAGTCTGTTTGAAATGGTGTCATCCTGTCTTTCTGACTTCTGTGTAAAAAAGAAACTAGGAAGATGTCTTGTTGGTAGGGATTATATGTTCAGCAAACCTTGGAGACCCAGATTGATTTTAATGAATGTACATGTGTATAGTCCCTAGTGTTTATTACATATTCACTGTCTTGTTGCAAGTATTTCACTGTTGTCACTGCTGTTAATGTCATAAATTATTTATTTTCATTGTTTTTGTTGTCTCCCTTTTTGTCTACAAGTCTTGTGTGTTGTCTTCCTGGTAGTGCAGTTTATTTTGGGATGTCATTTTATTTGTATGTCTTGTGGTTAATTATTTACCCTTGTAAGTAAATTGACATTCATAATAGTAAGTTAGCGAATTTATACTGGTGAAATGAAGCATGCTGCATGGTTTTGTGTAATTTTGCATGCTGCATGGTTTTGTGTAAACCTAATGCTAGGTTTTGTGTAATTTTGTTTGAAAACAACGGTTTACGTGTCATAAACACATTTATTCACTTTGGACTGAAGAAATGAAACACATTTTGCAAAAAACTTTTTCATACTTTAAATTGCATTGCATGTTCAGCCTAGTAGAAAAATGCAAATGTAATTAACACACAATGATTGCCTTCTACAAAACTTAAGTTTGTGAAGGAAGGAAATAGTTCTTAACCTTGAACAGAGTCTAAAAATATAGATATATCAAATTGTTGCATTTTTGGTCACATTTTAAGATTGTTGTATGAACCCTTTTTTTATGATTTTAACTATACTAAATGATGAGTATAAATTTTGAACATTAATCTTGTATTGTGATTCAAAAATGAAAGGTCGAAGTGGAAAGTTTTATAACCAACATTGAAATCCTTCTGAGATATAAACTAGTGGACATTTTGGTTTAAGTTAATTACATAAAAGTTGCAACAACCTTGAACCATTTATGAGTCATAAATTGAACTGAGTATTGCACCTTTTGGGTAAAACAGGGAAAGGACCCCAAAATTATATAATCACATAAACTACAATTTTAGATTTATCACTAGGGGACAGATTTTAATGAAATGCCATTTTATCTTTTCACTTTAGAACAATGATTTTTAGTACAGACAAATTTTGTAACTAGGACAAAAGGAAATGCGACGTTTTTTGCAGTTTTTGTCGATTACGACCAGTAAGTTCTTTTTTTACCTTTTCCTCTTTTTTAAAAGTCTTTTTGCTGATTTCATCAATGTTAATAACATTTTAATGGCACTTGCTTTAAATAATATTTAAGGTCTAGGTTTAAATATAATATTAATATGCAACAAATGTTCTCCGCCGAATTCCTGAGTAGCATATTCGATTTCTTCGCTCAGAACTTGTAATGTCAGCAGTTGAGTATGTAATGTAAGGTTCCTATAACGACTATCAGAGCCGACTTCCGGAAAATTGCGTGCGACCGAAATTCAGTGCGACCGACTTCCGGAAAATTAGAGATTTCCGCGTAAAGAACAATTCAAACCAAACGTCTGGAAGCTGAGTTCACTTGAACGAAAGGAAGAAACCTTGAATACGTCTGTAATATGATTCAACAGTTTGAACTGGCTTTGATAAAAAAAAAAAAAAAGTCATTTTTTTGCCTTAGGGAATTTTAAGAGCATTCTATTGATCATTTTTGCCGATGTTTTAGGTCATCAAAATCCGTTTCCTATTTATCACTAGGGAACGGAATTTATTGCAATGCAAAATGCGAAATATGTATGTACATACGTGCTTATTTTCTCCCAAACATGTAAGAAAAATATAGAAAATGTGTAAAATAATAAAATAAATCATTGTGTTAAAAATTGTTCAATTGGATAGTAGAATCGTGTAGCCAGTGATGGATTCCGGGGGAGAGGGTTAAAGGCAAATCGAAATCGCGGTAAGACAATTTTGTGAAAAAAAAATCGTTTTCGATCGAGTTGCAAATGTGCTGTTTGAAACTTTAGCAAGAACGTGGTTTAAATTACTTTTGTCTTTAAAAATCCTTTACCTTTAATTAGTACGCAGTAAGCGGGGGATAGGATGGGGTAAGTTTGACAATTCATGGCGAAGATGTCATAGAAGCGCAGCAGCATTAAATTTGATTTGTAAGAAAGATGATTCCGGAACATAAATTGCAAACGCGTATCTGAAGTGTTCTTTTTCGATGTATAAATATACTAAAATGCAATTATATGTATGTTTTGAAAACGAGTAACGTTAGGAGCAAGTTTTCAATTTTGTACGAATGCAATAAAGCAACATTATAAACGAATTCCATAATCGTTATATTTTTTTTTGTATAATGGGATTATAAATTTATAAGAAAATCAAACTTAATTCTACGAAACAAATTTCTTGTGACGTCTCCGGTATTTGACATTGTTCAAGAAAGTGCCCCTTTGCCTCTACCTTCTCACGATTCTCTCGCTGTGATTGGCTGAATGTGTGATAATGCAATTATTCGTGCCGTAAAATACTCGATTATGAATGATTTCTTGCAACAGAAAATGTCATTTATAATGCTGGTATATAAAAAAGATATTTGACAGTAGAATAAATTTAAAAATCATAATTTTAATTTCGATCGTTGCTTTTGATTAATTCCATTTCGGCGCCTAGTAAGCACGACCACCAGTAACCATGCGGAGTTATGCGCACGTGCTGCTTCGCATCGACTAAAAAATCTATTTGTCTGGCAAATATTTTTTAATTTTTTGGGGAAAAGAGAGCTGAATATAACGTGCTCGGGGAGTCGAAATTCTCCGGAAACTCCCGAAACTCCGGAAACTCCTTACATAATGGTTTGATGTAAAATACACGCGTAAGAGATTCTTCAGCATTATGAAATGGGTATTAAAAATTGCACCGTCACTTAGAACTGCCGCTTAAACTCGGAAAGTCTCAATAAACGCTAATTTTATAAATATCACACTGATTATTTGCATCTCATGTACGGACGTATGTGAAGCAGAAATGTTTACCATGAGCTTGCTCGTACTTCATGGACCCCTCGCGTAACTCGATTTATAAAAAAAAGAAATATTTTTAGATCCTTGTCTTACCGCGTTGTTGGAGTAGGCCGGGGGGATGAGTCCCGTCCCAACTCCAGGATCCATTATTGACACCATGGCACTATTCACTCGAGCACCAGCTTCTCGTACACATTGTACGAGTATATAGGACGGACGTATTTTGTATGTCGACAGAAACTAGTGTTCCATTCTTCTGTAGAGGTAGAAATTTCTTTCAGTCTCTCCAAATTCATCTTGAAGTCCGATCGACGACGTTCTGTGCTTGTGAAATGTCTGTATAGAGGCATTTTAGACTAATAATTTTTATTTCACATATTTTCAATTTTTTCTTATATATTTTGGAAAAAATAAATACACATTTATGTACATATTTTACCTTTTTTTGTTACTATAGATTCCGTTCCCTATTTATCACAATCCTTCTAGAAAGAAAAGAAACGTATTTTATCTCTAGTGTAAAATGAAAGCAATTTTAGCTCTCCCCCCGCTACCTTGTCATCCTCACCACGGTTCTCACCATGCTCCATCCGCCCAGGGGTTAATTAAAATCTATAGGGCCCTAGGGATGACCAAACTATGGGGCCCACTAATATTATTCAATAATTGAATAGCAGTAATTAATATCAATAAGAAAATGAACAATTGCCACAGCTATTTTAAATATTAATATTTTATGTATTTGGCATTTTGAGTCTATTGTTCGACTACTGGCTAGCTAACGGTATCTCCCATGCCTGGACCTAGTTTAATTCTCATGCTTGGGAGGTAAGAGGGTCATGTGGCAAATACGACGTATTCCCTTCACCGTAACTCGCCAACTCCACGTACCTGAGTTTTTCTTCGTCTCACAGCTACAGAAACTTTGATGATTTTAAAGAAAAGCTACAACTATTTTTGCCCGATCGGGAATTGAACTTGGGACTTCACCATGGGAAAGCAATACGCTATCCACGATTCTAGAGGTTAATTTTAAAATTAAAATATTTTAAATATTTGTGTGCTATGTTTAAAAATTGTAGGGCTTTCAGCTAGTTCAGATTGAGTGGGGAATATTCGTTTCTTGAAGATTTCTCGAGTTTTTTTTTGGGGGGGGGGGGCACAATTAGTGCTTTTTTGCGGTAGAGAGTTAACACACCTACTCAGGTGATCAGTAGGTCTTTTGTGTCTTCTCAGCAAGTGCTACACCAGTACATACTTTCTCGTGTTATTTGTGACGGTTACGTATTTTTTATTAATATATATTTTTTATTATTTTAAAATTGCATCTTCTAACCTACTAAAACTTCAGCTTTCACTTGAAACACTCAAAAGGTTTAGCTGAAAAGTATGCAAAAATCGTCTACATAAAATTATTGAAGATCTAATGTGATCCTAATGTAACTTTTAAGGGAACTTTGCTGATCGAACTACAAGAATATGTAAAATATAGAAATATGTATGTTTATAAGGATTTCACCCACAATTACGTGAAAATGTCCTAATGTAATGACATTATTTTAAAATCTAGTTTTGAAGAACAGATTTGATTAAGAAATAACATCAATCTTCAATAATATGGTTCAAGAAGGGAATGCAACATATTTTAAAGTTTGTCGAAATTTCTGTAGGTAGGTCATATATTCCGTCATATTTTAAAAAATTATAGTACTTCTGTTAAATGAAATTTTTAAGGATTATATTTTTGTTTCATTAATATATTGACTGACGGTGACGATGTGACTTGACACGTTTTGCAGTGAATCAATTTTGCGGTATTGAGGACCCACAAAACGCGTATTCTGACTACACGACTAACTACCAGATGTTACAGGAAGTAATTTACTACTTACCGGAACTCGATGTATCGAGTTTTTTGATACTCGGGCCACACAATGAATTTTTCGTAGAAGTAAAAATGAGAGACTCACGTTTTCAGAGCGAGTCACCGAGCACTTGAATGTTTTTTAGGTTACTTTAAAATTTTTATTTTTTGCAAAAAAAGACAACAAACAATGAGTATTGTTGAATGTAGGAGTCTATTAACGTGTATTGAAATGACTTACCTTTTGAGTGGAATTCAAAATTTCTTTTCACGGATAAATAACCTGTATTTAAAAAAAAATGACATGGAATTAGGTGCTGAATGGCTTTGATCTCTGTGCTCGGTTGATCAGCAATTTGCGTATCAACCCATGAAACCCTAATTTAAACGGCACTTTTTTTATTAAAAAATATTGTTTAAGCTTGAACAAATCCTCAATTACTATCAAAAGTTAGCTCTTTTAATAGGCCGCACAAGTATGCAATATTTTAAAATTGGAGGCGACATCGAAAAACAATCCATCTTTGCCAAATCGACTGCCCTAGAGCCTGTTGTTAGGACTTGCGAGTTAATTGTCTTGGGTAATAAATGAAAATGTAGTTGAATAAAGAAATGATATGAGTTAGAAAGTAATGAAATAGTTTTAGCTCGAGACGCCTCAGCAAAGCTCTCCACGTTACATGCAAAGTAATCATTAAATGATACCGGAATATGAGGATAGAATTATAGTTTCGATGGCACTCTGGTTTTGAATGTTTTTTTTCTGATATTGAAAATCATTAAATCGCGTTATTTTAATCAGGTATTCAGCGCTCTTAACTAGTTCAACATAGCTTAAAATTGGCTCTGTTTGGTTGATGGTAGTATGCTGACACAATGAAATCATTGGCTAATTACGGATGTATTTTTGTCAAATAATTTCAGTGCTGCTTCAGTTTGGTTTCTCAGGAAATTTCAGAAGTTTTGAAAGAAACAAGTTACACGTCTAATTTTTCAGTAAGAATCAAATTACTCAGCTTTCTTCCGCCAGGAATGGAATCAATGTATACGTCTTAACTCCATTTGCCCAGAAAGCCACTTTAGCATTATTTAATATTTCTACGCTTTGTGTTCAATCATTTAGTGTGGGGTGAGCTAGAAGCAAGTCATCTGAAATATAAAGAAAGCCATGGTCATTTTTCTTTTTAGATAGGATAAGGTGCTTCCGGTTTTGTTTAAATTCGTTCATGATGTAGTAGAATGCGGACTGTAGGCTTGAATTGGAATTGCGAGAGGCATTGTCTTCTCTTCTGCAGCAGACGTTGCTTGAAAGTCAGCCCATGCGGAAGAGGCGGTAGAAGGTGCACCAGAAAGGAGATCATCGGCCACCGTGCGTGTCGCGCGGGCGGAAGGAAGAAGCAGGATTTGTGAATCGCGTGCATATTTTATACTTTTCTTCTTCTTCCTCCTCCTCCGCTGGCGGCGGGGTTATAAAGGGCCGCCCCGAAGGACGTTGCTTTTCCACGCATCCCGGGCCGTCTCGCCGGGGCAACATTCAATATTTTACCTTTTTCGTATACAAAAGTTTGCGCCCTCTTCCCCGCGCCGGCTGTCGGCATGTCTGGCTGAGGTGAAGTATGCGCATATAAACATTGACCATCGAGTAAATTTTAATATTCCCAGCTGCCGTCGCGAAAATACGGGCTTCTAATAGAGACGAAGGGGCGGCGACGCCGGCGGCGGCGGTTGCAACGACTGCGGGGGCTGACGCCTTAGCCGTAACGGGAATCGAGCGCGGAGGAACGAATGGGGTGTGTGGAGCAATGATGCACCGTGGAGAGTGGGTCTTTAGTCGCGAATCTCGAACAAAAGGTTTAATTTTTTAATTATTACAGGCGTGGACAATCGAATGATTTTGGTGCGGTAATGAGTTGGGTTCTTAGTTGAGTATGACATGCCATTGTAATTTCGGTCTTCGGTTGCGATCCTTGCCGAAGATATAGAAATTCACTACTCGAATTATTCGTGTTTGGATCATCAATGATATTGGATGTTTTTGGAATTCTTTCAGCTGCCGAAGAAACAATTGGAAAATTAAATAATTTATTCCTACTTTTACGAGTAATAAAATAAAAATATTTTGAAACTCTCCGGTTCTGGTTATTTTTTCGTGTTCATGATTTTTACGAAACGATTAGCGTTTACACGGTCAATGTAAATGGGATAATTGACACTCTCCGACAAATCCTGATCCCAGCTTTCTGTTGTTCGCTCTGCGAGGTGTCCGTTATCTGAATATAAAAATCTTTTGCGTAGTGGTCCTTGAGCGATTTGCTCGTAGATCAAACAGTTCGTTATCCCGTCCCCACAGTAAATGTTTTCCGTCACAGTGTCAATGTGAATGTCCCTCAGGCAAAAATAAGAATTTGTAACCTTTCTTTTTGCCCAGCTTCTTCCTTTCATGTCTACAGTACTTCGTAATTCGTATTCAGTACTTTGTGATACAAATTTGGTTAATTATTGCACTTTGTGTGTTTAAATGAAGGCTAAGGAAAGACTAGCTGTAACTTTAAAGGGCCAAATTGGTTCGTTTGGCCTTGCCTTGAACATGAATGAAGTTACGTTGAAAGTTTTCTTGTAAATACTTCTAGAGATAACAAGTATGTGTGTGTATTTGTTTAACAGCCAATGTAGATAGCTTTAATCCTCACAAAGTACAAGAGGATGTGTAGCAATTTGCAGTGCTATACAGAATATTGACTTTGAGTTGTTTCTAAATAGTGTAAATACTGATTTCATGTCCCGCACTGTCTTTTTCCGAGACAGAACTTTGTAATTTATTTGCTGTCACTCTTCAGATAGCAATTGCACGAATGTGGAAGGTCTAGTAGACTTGCTGGGTGAGTAAGGTGTCCGTGTGCATGTATGCATCCATTTACGGATAGACCTTCTGTGACATGGAAAATATATACGGAGTAATGAACAGTTTTCAGGGAACATGCATTCACGGAACAATTTCCTTTATAAATCGCATAGAATTTTGACACACTAATCTCTTATTTCAAAGTGATCGGATGCGTGTGTATATGTATGATTACGTTTACATTTATCACAGTATTTTGAACCATTGGAGTGTTCACTCCCACATTTGGCATTAGTGTTAAAATGTGTTTTGTTTTAAATTTTATGTTACAAAAATACTAAAGATGCGCGCGCAGACCTGCAGAATTCCCCACGCACTATCGAGAAGCCAACCTAGCCGCGGGCCCTAATCACTGACCGGGAGAGGAGGCTCAGGGCATCAACTGAGGTCACTGTAATGCCTCTGACAGGGAGGGCCTCGGGGTCCGAGTCCCGACGGTGGCATGATTTTCACAGTAGCTAGACAGCTAGTTCAAAAGGTCGTTCAGCCGCTGTGTAGAGAAGAATTCTAGCGGCCGGCTGCTCTGATCGGTAGTTTCTGCCGGTTTCTCCGATCAATACCTGGCGAATGTCAGAGCAGTACCTTACGAAACGGGCCACCGACCTCGCGCGACATTTCCTTCCCATTGCTTGTCCTATTCTACCCCTTACACGCGCTTATGCCCTACACTACAACGAATGCCGAGACCGGTCGGGAGCTTAGAGCTTATCCCGGTTGGGGCGGTTCCCTGCTGATAGGAGACATCTGGTTAGAGAAAACTTCGCTAGGCGTCGGTAGATAAGAATTGGAATTCGCCACGAAGTGAGCCAAGATCACCGCCACCTCCCGAGCAAACACATGTACTATTCTTACGAGACTAATCTTGGCAGTTGACGCGCCACGAATCAATCACCTAAGCGAATGGAACGCATTCCGTAAAGAGGTTTATACTACTTGAATACGGATTTTAGTACTTCTTACCTCTCGTAAACGAAAGTTTGTTACCCTAATGGTGAATAAAGTGACAAATAAACAATATATGGCAAATTAAGATACCTAACAGGAATACGAAATGACATTACATCAGTGCACTACATTGAATATTCAAAAGAAAGCTTAAATATTTATATGAATTCAGAAAGAGACATGGAAATTATTTAATTTATGTTTGGAGAGTGAAACTGCCCTGGTGGCATGTGTATTTTACTTATTTGTTAACGAGTTTGTGGACGTTTTTAAATTTCGTGTTCTGAAATGTCAGATACTACAGCTATCTTTTAGATTACATTGATAAAGAAATGTTCGGGAAAAGTCGGGTTTCTTCAGCTTGTTATATTTACTAAAGTTAATTCACTCGTTAGTGTAATGAAGAACTTATTACACAGCGCGAATGCTTTCTTAAAATCATTTTTCATTATCTCAGTATAATCTTTGTCTTCCTTTGCGTCGGATTGATTGCACATTGGAATGTAAGCCTTCAAATAAAATTGCATATATATTGTGTAAATAATCAATTGCTAATAAACAGTTTTGCGTTGGGACGTTTACCTAATTATGGCATGAGTTTCCTGCCTCCTGCATTTCAGATCATTAAGGTGTATGCGCAAAGGAGAGAAATGGTAGCGAATAAAACATATGTTCGTGTCAGCCGTCGAGTAATGGCACGTTTTCTCGGAATATAATGTGCCCCTGATTTTGAGAATGAAAATGTGGAAATGTAAGGAAACTCACATAATGTCAAGTTCCGAGATATTGGTGAATCAGTCTGGTATTAAGGTTTTGTCGGATATTTGCTGGGAGCTGTTAGACCAATATTGAAACAGAAGCTAAATTAGTCTAGTAAGATATTCTCAAGATGCTATTTTTATACGCCGAATTGCCTGATTTCTGAAAATTGTTTTATGTAATACAAGTACAATTAGAAGGGATATAGTGTAGATTGAACTGATAAGTAAATCAATTTGATGGCTTCGGTTTACTACTACATGCACACCAAGCGAAGACATAAATACGAATTAGATAATTCCCCAAAGTTATTAGCCCATTTCGGAACCTGAATATTCCTGTTGCTAAATTTTAAAGGTTTTTGTTCTGGAACGGAAATCCTAAATATAACGGGTAAATATTTAATCCACGCCGCCTCCATTTTTCCTCTTGCGTCGTATATTGGCTTGCCGTGTCACGACCCATACGCGGAATCGTCGCGATGTTCTGTCAGAAAAACTCCACGCATCGGCCATCGTATTGATGGAAAAAAGCGCGCGTTATACTCGGCACCTCGCGTCCCTTTGTGTCTGCGCGGCGTTTGCTCAGAATCCGTCAAATTGGTCAAAAGTAATTAGCGGCAGGCGAATGTGCGGCTGTAAAAAGCCATGTTTCCATTGGGGCCAGTCGATATATACGCAGGCGTCGCCCCGCGCCGCCCTCTCCCCTCCCGCGCCGGTTGTCCGGCGAATGTAGCATGATTAGCCCTGGCATTGCCGTTGTCGATATTTTTGTTGTCCGCGCTGCCGCATATAAATTTCCCCCCGGAGGAATTTTGCCAGGCAGCGGAGGTCGTTGCTAGTCGGTCCGCGGAAAGCTGTGGATGAAAATGAAATTCGATTGAATTACTCTTCATTTTAAGTGACGAAACTGAGGTCACTCGACGTTCTCTTCTGCGTAACTACTTAGTTTCTGTACACGCGGGCTATGGAACGGTATTGTATTACCTTGACGATAGTATAATATTCGAATCCTTTAATGACGTGTTGTGTACAAGGCTGTTGAATTTATTCGTACTTCTTATACCAAGGCAATCACACTTAAAAATTTTCCTCTTTCTTCGGCTCTGATGGAATCCGCTGTCCTGGTTCAGGGGTCAGTGTCAATTTTTGAGAAAATGTTTCTTTGTTGCCTAGATTCATGCCTTCAAAGGAAGTTGTACATTTCTACATTGCTGCGATACAAACTTTTCAATGTAGTTGGTTGTATTAAAAGAAGTTAGCACGCGAGAAATAGTAATGATATTAGCTGTCACACTGATATTTTCCCGTGAATGTTTCCTATACTTTCATAGTCCTGTGGTTACTTACGTATAACTATACTCACTTATCTAAATGTTTGCGGTTCCAGAAGCTTGTGATCTCGTTTCGAGTTTTCGCCTGTAAGGGTCCATGTCTGTAAGAGACGCTATAGCCTTTAAACGTCGACTTCATGTTGCAATTTGTTGATCATTTGATATAAGATATTCTTTCCAAAAGTCTTGAATACTTTTACAGTAAGTATATTTCAGAAAAGCCCCTCTTTAGCAAATGCAAGAAATTGCCGGGTCTTTGAGATTCTAAGGATTTTTTTTATTGTGTACAGAACGTTATTTTTGGGCTTCTTGTACACAAAATTTCCTTTTTTTAAAACCAGACTACACACGTCGATAAGATGTCTGCTGTTATATATTCAGATCCAAACTCTGTTTTCCACAAGGGCTCTCCAACTAGGGGCTCTCCGCGGAAGAGCGCACCAAGTTCCGATGGGCAGAGTTCCCTAATCAAGTGGGCTGTGGATGACCCTCAACCGTCGCCCGTGCGGTTACGGCCGTCCCTGGTCCCCATCTCGGTCGCCTTCCCCGTCGCCACCGCCACCACCGGCCTCGCTGCCCCTCCACCGCCTCCGTGGTCCCGTCCCACTCTCCGTATGGGTCGTGTGGGCGCGGGGCATTATGCCGGATGGCGGTGACGGGGACGCCGCCGCTCGGCTCAGCGACACGTGGATGGATGTCATTCCATTCAGTTCTTTCATGTGGCGATCCGGGTGCAACCCCGGCTCCATTACGTAATGGACTCCGAACGCCGCATCCGTCCGCTCGCCCGCCCTCCCGTCTCCCTTCCAGACGAACGCTCTCCGCCCAATCATCAATGAATATTTAAATAAAAACAAAAGCCCCCTCCCACACAGACCCATAAAAGGTTCCATTTCCATATGAAAACGGGAGTGTAAAAATGGCGGCGAGGCGGCATGTGGGATTTTCATGTAAATACGTGTAGTTTTGCGCGTGCTAATACGGATACTTGCTTTTATTAATGCAGATGGGTTTTACGGTTGTAATGCGCACCGCTGAGTGTTTTTTTTATCGTGGAATAACGGTCTCGTCCGTTTGTGCTCGTTTGAATAAACTTCTGTTACCTACAAGGCGTGAGATGATACTTCATGCGTGCTTGTCCATCCTGGGCGTCTTTTCATCCGTTCGTTCAAAATGTGTCCCACTATTAGTATGATAAGGTGAGTAGTTGAAAACAGAAATAAATGGTAAGTGGTGCCCTTTGAAAATAATTTTTTGGTTGAGTATAATTCACTTTTGGCCTCAAACTGCTGTTCTTACGTCTATTAACCGTCATTAGGTTTAGCATTTTAAAAATAGCGAAGAGGAGGGAAATTAACACAGAAAATGGTTTACTTAAAATATCAGGAAAGGGAATTTCGAGGTCGGGCAAATCAAAATGTGGAAGAGGGGAAGACAATAAAAGACTTGACTCTTGATTTTGATGAATTTGTGTAGCAATGGGAATAGTATGCCTTTCTGTTCGCTGTATGTTTTGGTAGTCTGTTATTTCATCCCCTGCCTACTCTTTTATGCACATCATAAATCATTATAAAAGTGCAGTTGTGTTGGAGGACTCCCTAGAAAGCGTATGGTGTTGCTTTCAATGTCATAGAGAGAACAATTTATTCTTAATAATTCTTATTAATAATTACTGAACTTGCCAAATGGTCGAAATCGAAAGAGTAAACTCGAATAACCGCGGCTTCAGAATAACAAGGTGGGGGTATTCCGACTTGGGGGAAATTTTACAGAAGAGCATTTTCATGTTGTGTGATGCCGACACTCAAAAATGCCGTGTTATTTTGTTCAGAGAAGGTTTTCGAAAGGTTTATTCGAAAAGCTTGGTAAATTATGACGACTGTTATAAATCTGACCATAATGAGTTCAATTATAGTAGTATCGATAGCCTAAAATTCGTTGGAAGGGATATAACTACATCTATAAAATTATTCCCAGTAAGTATTATCTTCCCAGTAAGCCAATAACCAAAAATATCTAGGTTTTAAGGTGTATTTGTACATTTAGAATATTTTATTTACAAACAGATATCTATATTTTTTTTCTTCACAATTATTCATTGAACACAGACGTTTTGTCTTAAGATGTCCAAGCTTTTTGAACAAGTGTAATTATTGAAGGTAGAACTCTGCTATTCTTACCATCAATTCTTTCGACATAAAGTTATTGAACTGTGATGTCAGACTTTTTCTGGTCCTGAATAAAGTGCACTATAAGTAAGCGTGTTTTGTTGAAATAGGTCTTTCTCATTGAATAGGGCTTTCCAAAAATGGAAATTTTGTGAATTTAAAATCGTGATAGCATGGCAAACGGTTTTCTCGTCACTCCCATAACATAAGCGGGAATGTGTATGTACGATGCAGTGTTGTATCATTATACCTAGGAATGTTATCATACGGCAGATTAAGGAATTATTGTTTTGAAAACGCAAGGCCGATCTTGTCTTCAGATTCAAAATTCATATTCGAATCGTTATTAAAATGCGACGTGGTAGTAAATTATAAAGAATTTTTGTGTGTAAAAGAGTAGTACTAGAAAATTAATGCAAGAAGTATCAGTAGCTCATTTACTCTATGCACCCCAACGTACATTTTTCCCCCTTCTTAGTTAATGTGCTTGGAATTCAAAATAGACTTGTAGATTATGAGGATCTAGAAGGCAATGACCGACGCAATCAACTGCAATGTTCTCAACTATATTGGCTAAGAAAGCAAACTTAAAATCCCTGTTCGCCAAATCCCGAGTAGTGGAGATGAGTTGCTTGCTATTTCTCAACCGCGCCTTTGGGTGGTCGCTGTACTTGCGGCGTGACGATCCGTTGTGACAAATTAATGAAAGCGAATATTCACCGAGCACCTCTGCCAATCTAGTTTCGGAAAGGAATCCTTCGGAACTCACCGAATGTTTCCTTGCCGTCTTCACGACATGAACGGCATCGCGCACGTATCTCGAAGCAAATCGAGACCGAGGGATTTCGTTTGTGCCAGCGTTGTCCGCCGGGTTGTGGCCCAAGCCGCTAGTGTCGACTCTACGTATGGAACGGAACGGAACGGAACGGAACGGAACGGAACGGGCAGCATCGAGTGGAGGTGTGTGTGCGAAGAGTGTCGGTGTCGGTGTAGGCAACCCGCGGCGCTTGCAGGTGTAGAGCGCGGGGGGGTTGCTGCTGCGCCCGCCGCAGGTGCGCTGGGCTCCGCTCGGGTCGCCTCATACCCTCCCCTACCCAGGCGGCCGCCGCCGCCGTCGCCGCGCCCCGCTAACCTTGGAGCGCGACTCGCTAGACGGGTCATTAAATTTCACTCACCCGCGCGATTGAAAGGGGAAGTTTACTGCCCGTGATGAAATTCGAGGCGAAGAGTGTTGATTGGACTTAAACGCGAGACACGAAACGAATGGGGGCGTACTTAACGCAACTTATTAACTTTTACGGGCGACCGATGTGTATGAAATCTAATTCACGGACTCCGAGGCCGCGCGTCTGGGGGGAATGAAGCTGCGCGCACCTCGACGAGGCTCCTCGCAGCGCGCTTTGGCTTCCCGTCGCAAGGGCATCCTCCGGCGTCGGTCGTGAGCTATTTCGAAGCGAACGAACGAAGGGGCGGCGACGGCGCGCGGGGGCGGAGCGGAGAAGGAAGGCGAGGCGAGGCGGCGTTCGGGAGGCGCTGATGAAGGGCCGGTCGCAATATCGGAACGTGTACGTCTCGGAGACAGCGGGAGGCGGCGCCCGCCAGCCCAATATCCTTGGCTCCTGCGGCGCGGCGTCGGTGTGCCGCCGCTGCGCCCTTCCCACGTCTCCCCCGCCTCCACCCTTCCTGCGCCGAACTAGCACGAAATTCGCATCGTCGGCCTGGGAAGTGCGATTGAGTCTGCAGGCGCTGGTGCGAAGGACTCGGGAGGGGGGGCGCTGTTGTTCAGAATGATGGTCGTGAGTTCATTCAATTACGAAGGAAAGACAGTAAGTTGATCACAGAACGTACTGTTAAAATTGTAAACGCAAATTTCTTGTGAAACGTGTTTACTAGGTTTCAGTTGAGGTTTCAGTAGCTCTATCAATATCTTAATAACTGGAGAATGCAACGTCTTGAGCTGTTTACATTGTTGCTGTCACAATTGGATGTGCGCATCTAATCTTCACGCATTAAGAACACGTTTTTGTTCTAAAAAGGCGCTTCAGATTTTGAAATTGGAAACAGACGGAGGAAAAACATTAATACATTCTATTATGTTTCACTTTTGATTAACAAAGGTGACAAAATGAAGTCTGAATACAAAAATGTTTTACAAAATATTGCAAGTCGGTTCAATTTAGACATCTGCGTTGTGCCAGTTACTTAGCGTGTTATTTAAAACATGAGAATGCTTTTTAGATTGTAATTGGACACTCTTATATGATAATATAATTTAGGAAAAATCATATCAGTAATTTTGCATTGGTAGTAAGAGTAAATGAAGAAGCGAAAATGGTCTGTGCATATGACATAGGCAACGATGTTTAGCTATATCGGGATGCACGGAATGGCATTCAATACCGCATATTTAAATACGTAAAGAGTTTGAGAGAGAGAATACAAAATTGAAATTGCAGAATTGATAAACCGACTGAATTATCTCAGATGTAAAAATAGGAAAATCTCTCGCAAGCCAACGTGTAGGTCGACCCCGAATTTCACCATCAAGCGGGCGAGAATCATCTTCACCTGCTGAGGTAAAACATTTCCCACCCTAACTATCGACCACAACAGCTGAGGTGCCCAAAAACATCAATCAACAAAATTGATAATTTACACCTACAATTCTGGTCCATAAATCGACGTTTAACCTTCATCTCTCGGGCCTTTTGTGTGGCATGTTTGACGAGACTGTGAAATGGTTTGTTTTCGCGAGAAGTGGGCCCTAGCTTTGACCGAAGTCATTAGTAGTTGGAGCAACTGGTCCAAATACATTTATTTAACGTAAAAAAAAAGTTAAAGCTGTGTATGACGTTCTATGGGGAGAAGTGAATTCTGTGCACGTTTTCAAAATTCTGTGATCCCTACACTAAGTCAAATACTACTTGAATTTTGAATTTAAAAAAATGCTCCCATATAATAAAATATATTTTCAAGGATAAATAAGCAATAAATTTTGGGTTCTTATCCATGATGTCCTTCGTCAAGGAATAATACTTCCTGACATGACAACATGGAAACGATAATTTGAATAACTATGTTTCCCACTGAATTCTAGAAGTCTAAATAATGAAGTTACATTAGTACCTGCTTCAAATATTGCTGTTTCAGATCCAAGTAGCGTGAAATTAGAGTTGAAACTACCTAGTTATATTTTTTGACATGCGTTTGGAACTGCTACTGTGTTTGGTTTGAGCACTTTTATCGTTATATCTAACGTACTGAAGCATAGTAATGCGATGCGTTATCAGTTTTTATACACTTCGGCAGTTCACATCCCAGCGGACTAGTAATGGAGAGATCTGCGTCCTTCCGTCACTCAAGTTTAGACCCCTTCCGGGCCCCAATGTGATTACCGAGGTGTCATTCGACGCGTATCGGTCTCCATGTGGGAACTGATCATTTTCTTGGAGATTAATAGGGAATATTCTATGAAATTTATGTAAAAATGTTTTATTTTTTAAAGTAACTTTGAGCGACTTAATCTCCTATGGATGTGATCAGCAGCTCATTCGATTATTCTGCACTAGATCAATCGATTGGCGTAATTCTTAGCTGGTTCCATCTAGATTATTCTGGAAGAATTCTAGGAAAAAACAACAACAACTGTTTTTGAAAGTTTTAATGCATCTACATGTACATTAGTGAAATGCTGTGGATTACTACACTCTCATTTCAACATTTACATGAATCGATACGAATTTATTCATCGTACTGACGATAATGAAACCCAATTTTGTAATAAAATAAAATAAACAAGTAATTAAATCTTCTGTTATTTGAGTTATTAGACAACATTAACAATTCTGCATTTATTTCAATAGCATTGGCATTTTCATCACACGGAGCTAATGCTTTGGCGATGCCTTCGTACATGATTCATCTGTACGTCTGTCGTCCATACCAGTTCTGCAAAGCAATCTGACAAGCCGCGGACGAATTAGATGCGTCGTTGCGTAGATTTTTCGCACACGCGAGCAATCGCGTTGTATTTTTATCGTAGAATCTGTTAAGAATGTTTCCCCCGAGTATTCAGCTTTAATTATATATTTAATCATAGCTTTTAATTATATTGATTATAATTTTTTTACACTTCGTAGGCTATTATAAATATCGAGCCAGCAAGTCATCTTTCTGCGAATTTAGTTTAAATATGTTGCAAAGCTCAATGAGCATTATGTCGGAAAACTAATACTAGAATTTGAACCATAATATAATGTATTAACGGTTGGTATCAAACCTAACAAGCGTATAATCGCGTTACGACAATAAGCGCTACTAATGGACGACTAATCGATACTTTTTCATATAACTTTCTATGCCCGAAAATGAATGAGCCAGGTAACTGTAATATGTTTAAATTTTATTTTTGTTATGAACTTGCAAAGCTCAAATAAAACTTTTTAACATGAAAATACCCGTTGGAGGCGCCACGCTAAGCTAGTTTATTATATTTTAATGAATTTCAAATAGAGTGCGTAAGTGATGGCAAGGATGTTCAGTAAATTTGCCATATTCACCATATTTGCCATTACATTGACAGGAATAGAAATCCACTGTAAGCGATTGTAGGTTACTGAAATGTTCTTAGTAATACATATACCCAATTGTTTGTGATGTAGGATCCAACGAATTGAAGAATTTGGAAGATGCGTTACAAGAAATCCTTATTAATAGACACTCGTGTTCCTGCTTTACGCAAGTTTGATGTTTCCAAACTAGTAGATAACCTTGTGCTCTGTAGCATGAATTACTTACGTAATTTGGCGTCATGTGTATCAGGATTTGTATGGAATTAAAAATAAACTGGATGGAGGATCGTGTTTGTTAAAAAAGTGGATTCTCAATAAGTGTGTGGTAAATAAGTTGGAATTTGTTTTGTTCAAAATCTTTGTTAATATTTTATAAATATTTTATCATACCCTCTATTACAAGGAGCAGAAAGTTGCTTGAACGTTAAGCAGATACATAAAACTAATAGACGCGTACAAAATGAAGTTCCTTAAATAGGTTAGAGGTATGAAAAAATAATTAAAAAATAAGAAATCAGTGATCAACTTATAACCGAAATGTCATTTCTGAGTAACTTGAAGAGAAGGTACTCGAAAAAATGAAAAAGTGTACTCCGTATGTCACCACTGTTTTCAAAGTACTTCAATTAGAAAGAAGTGTGGGAAAGAAATGGTTAGTAACAGACGTTAGGCATACTCGTGACTATACTTCGATTTTTACTTTCTCTCTACGGGGTAGAAAAACTCTTACTTCAGGGCCCAAGTAACGAAAAAGTGGCTAACGGCTAAACTGTTCGGCCGGTTTTCTCCAAAATTGATATTCCCCAATCAATCTGGCTTACGTTGCTGCCCCTTGAATTCGAAACAGATATTTCAATTTTAGGGGTACTTTACATGAAACACCTGGCACATTTTCCTAATTCTCCAAAAATGGCTCCATCGTTTTTTATTAAAATTTGTTGTCGGATAGTGTGAAGAACGGTCAAGAGATTGAGGCAGGTCTCACGTTCGTTGATAACCCTAATTTTTTCAAAAATTGCATAAGTTCAAAATTTCTTCGGAGTCTTCCTACAGCTAAAATATTAAAGTTAGAAATGTTTTTCCTTAATGAAATCTGTTCCTTAAAGATGGATTTTGAAATAAGGTCATGAACATTTTTTTGGAAATGTGAGTACTTTGCGCGTAATTTTGTATGTAAATACGGGGGAAAGTACGTGCGGTTTTAGCACCACAAGTTTTAAAGGGGCCAATGACAGTAGGTCATTGCTACACCTCCTGCCGTATGAAATGAATCTTTTTAACAGTGGTAAGCACATTTCTGAGGTCAAGAAGCCCGTTGAGAAGGACGTTCGCGAATTAATTAAAAAGATTTATTTTATAAGGCAGGAGGTGTAACAACTTGATGTCATTGGCCACTTTAAAACAATTGACGTATAGGCTGATCTCTCTTCTCCGAGAGGCGTCGTGACGTCTTAAGAGTTACGGGGCGCCTAGTGGCCTCAGGCCGTGCTTCCGGGGCTAGCGCCTCCTTCGGTGCCCAGCGCCCCCTCCTTCCCCCAACGAAGCTCCTCCCTTCGTAATTGTTATCCCGCTGCGTGCTTTATGCCCGCGCGGCGCTGTCGAGCTGCGCGGCCAAACCTCCTCTCCCAGCGTGTGGCCCGGACCGGGGCGCGAGGGCCCGGTGCTGCCGGCTCGTTTCGGGCCGAAGGAGGGCACGTGTGGAATGGGGGGGGGGGGCGAAAATTTTGTTAGTAGGGTTCGATTTCTTCACTAAAAATTTGTAAGAGTTGGCGAAATAAAGTATGACAATTAAAAAGAAAAAAATAATACAATAGTGAGAGGAAAGAATGAAGCCGGAAACAGAAGCAGGTGTGATAGCTGCCCAAGATCAGATATTGACGGAACAGGACATTATGCCACACCACAGTTCTAATGATTTACCAGGATCTTAAATGCTGTATTTGTCAAGAAGTGGTAGGAACTATTGATATCGTCTCAGCTTGTACAATAGCGAAGTACGTACAATCGAGTCTGTAGTTACCTCCGCTGGTAGATTTTAAATGCTCTGAACACATCCTCCAGAGGTTACGAACAATCACCAAAAACGTAATCTCTACTGTTTACAATATATGACCAACAAATCCATTCGATCATATATCATAGCAGCAAACTAAACGAATGTTGTTATTCGGAAATTGGAGAAAAATGGTTACTTCTGGGAGAAGTTTCTGATGTAAACAAAATGTAATAACCAAAATAATCATAATAAAGGATCTGTGTAGCCATATTTTGAGCTAAGCATTGCAGAGGCATCTGGAATCACGAGATCTGCTCCTTAGGAAGCTGGCTGCAACCTACAGTAATTTTATATATAACCTTCGTATAACATATTTAGTAATTATTATTATTATTACTATTATTATTATTATTACTATTATTATTATTATTATTATTATTATTATTATTGATATTAAGTCCTTGTTTCTCCCTTCTCTGCAAGAATGACCTTCGGTTGCACTAAAAGGAGTTTATTATGAAGTCATTACCAAAATGTATGGCCCTAACTGGAATATGCGAATAATTTGATACAAAGGTGATTATGAAGATAAGATATGAATTATGAAGTACGGGTGAAATAAGTGGCAGGGGAAACGAAGAACCCGAGGAAACGTGTGCTTTCTTCACATATTCTCACTGGCTGCGATAGCTTAGTTGCCTACTACGTTGCCGCTGCAGCGTCGCTGACCGTGAGATTCTACAATTTGTGTTGCCTCGGTGGCGGAATTTCGACACTTAACTTCACTGCTGAGTCGAATTCAGTTAGTCTGGAGGAGAATTCTAGAAGCTGGCTCTGATGGTCAGTTTGCCGTGCATTTTCCGATTAAATACTTGGCGAATGCCGAAGCAGTACTTTAAGACGCCACGGTTCGCATTCGATCTTTCCTTCTCCATCTTTATCTCATACTTTCCCCTTACACACAGGCACTTGCATCCTCAATACTCTCACATGTGTTATAACACTGGGCCGGGGGGTACCCGCCTGGAGGAGATACTGAGATGAGGAAATCACCCGCAATCCGACGTGCATACATCCAAATCTTTGTTCAATGAGGGACGGACACCGCCATAGCCCGGGATATAACATGTACTATAGTTACTGGTCGGTATGGGCATCGCCATAAAATAGCGCAGGCAATTACGACACTGAGTATCCGCCGAGGTAGGATCATCAACTTCTCTTATATCGAACGCGAGTTCAGACCTCTGCCAAAACAGAATACAAGCACATGTTCGAAAGTTTCCCATAACGAAGCTCAACGGGAGACATCTTGTTCTGGCTACTAACTCCGGTGAGCAGTGCCGATGGTCAGGCATTTCGTACACTGCTGAAGTAATGTAATTGACGCAAGCATAACTGCGTTATCTGTATTCCCAAGCCAGAAAACTAAAGACACATTATCATAGTCTCCACCTTACAGCGAAATTGGAGACTTTTGGTCTCTCCCGCAGAGCAGGAGGCCGTGATCTTAGCAGATATACTAAGAGATAAATGGAACAGAGAAGCAAAGACTGGTAGAATAAAACCAAAATTCAAGGGGGACTTTGGAATCGAAGGACGCTTGTCGAAGCACGTACAGTATATCATTAAGCTGGGTAGAATCTGAACAGGTCTGCGTCATTTATAGAGAAACGAAAAAACAGGAAGACTGAACAAGGTGCCATTACAAGCCACTTCACATACAATATTATTTCCGGATCACCGAAGAGAAGGTGGACTGCACGTTTGACTCGAAATGGTTGCGAGGTGGCTCCGGTAAGGAAGATATCGAAGATGTGATCCTAGCAGCCTAAGAACAATATCTGGGTAGAAATGTAGTGAAACCGAAGTTGGTAAGGCCGCTTATCTTCCTTTGCCGAGATCGACAAGCGCAGTCTGTGCAAGCAAGACGAAAATCACCTGCAAAGAGGCAATTGCCCGCATCAATACCGCACAGACATTACAAATATTGCCATGGTGGAGTGGGTAATGTGGTACTGGAATCTGAGAGAAAGAATTGCGCGCAGCCATCTGACCAAGCACGAGCCACAGATGTTCGAAAATACACCTGGGGTGGACGAGGCCAACCCAGAAGATTCCAAAGTAGAGCAGGAAGTAGATAAAGTAATGGCATCGTGATGTTCAGGTGGTGCTGAAAAAAAATGGAAGTGAAGGACCCCATTTGTCCCAGTCGTAATTAGGTAATTGGAGAACTACCCACAATCTTTACGAAGCATTTGAGCACACTATGCCAGAAAGCTTGTCTAACGTACTAAACGTGCAAAAGACCGCTGGACATCTCTTAGGTACTACTTGCGATTCTTAGATACTTCGATATAATTTAGCAGATTATGAGCCATTCAGCGGGTTAGTGGCGTTCTTGGACCGAAGGGTCGCGAAGAGTCCCGCCTCGGGATTGGTTGTGTTTGTGTGTGTGTCTCTGTATGTATGTGATTGTCCATTTTATCCTTTTTTCTCTCATTTCACCTCATACTCCAGATCTAACAACCCTAGGAGTAAAAACGGATGCAACATAAAAATGCTGATCCTCCCCCCAATCAAAGTCACGTGTACCTATCCTCGATAAATATAACTGAACCGCGGTCCTGAGACGATCACGATCAATAATAATTGTGCGAGTATTATCATCGGCCTCCAGAATTCGGTTATCATCAGTACTTGGTTGCAAGTCACGAGGTGCGTGGAAGGACATGCGAAATTTGAAACTTAATTATTGAAATTGCATTATTATTATTATTATTATTATTATTATTATTATTATTATTTGCAGAAACTGTGCTGTATTTTATGTTAATATGTTAGAATGCCGTAATAAGTATTGTAGATTTTAAATGTAACAATGTTACAATGCTTTGAAATTGTATCTGTGTGACTAAAAATTTGAGAATAAACAAATAATTGAAAATCAAGCCTCTCTCTAGTTGCCACTTGAACTGCGCTGTGCACGCGGTCTGTAGTGTACTTAACACTATCATTGGATACGGGAGTACTTCTAAGCTCCGTTTCATTCAATGTGTACGGGGGTTCGATTTCGATTTCTTGGCACGTATTTCTTGCGGGACTGCAACCAAAGACCGCTTGGCTTGACCTGTTCTGCGCCCGCCATTCGCGCGACCTCCGTCCCGGGGCCTGCAAAACCCCTAGCGTGGGATTAGCGCGGCACTTGAGTCTTCTCTAATCTTTGCCTCTACACATGAAACGCATTACATGCCTTTCGGTAGTGGACACCGTCGCCTCCGCCATCACTGTCTCTCTCAGCGTCGCCTGACGCTGCCGTTGTTGCTGCCTCACCACTTTGCCCGCACCCCACCTCCAAGACCGCCGATCTCTAGCCAATCGCGCCACAGCCGTCGCCACCCACCCACCCTCCCTCGCCGCCGCCTTCATTGCCACTGATGGCTGTGCAACCATCCCCGCCTCTGTTGTCACCGTAACCTCCACCACTATGACCGCCACCGCCACACACATCGCCGCTGCCTCCCCCCTCCCCACCTCCAACACCACCACCGGCGCCTCTCCACCTCCGCCTCCACATCTCCCCCTCCCCCTCGTTCTCCACCACCACCAACTCTTTCATATCCACCTCTTCTACCACCATCACCGCCGCCGCCGCCGTCGGGCGAGCTCCAGAGTGCGTTCGCTCTTTTGCAGACGAGATAAGATTATGCCTTGCAGCGGAGAGCGTTTTTTCGCTCTTGCCCATCTCCCTCCCCCTCCTCTTCCTGCGGACCGCACCGCCGCTCGTGGCGTGCGCTCGCGCTCCGTGCTCGCGAATATCCATAGCAGGAATTTCTTTTTATATGTTTGATCACTTAGCGTTTTTTCGCCAAGTGTGAATCCGAGTTTCGCGTTTAAAAGAAAACACTCTTTGTTTGTATTCTATTTTAAAACGGAGAAACGAATGGATCTCATTACACTCCGTGCGCCCTCTCGTTTCTTTCCGCCGCGGCGCTCTCGGATCGGCGGCGGACGGTGCTGCTCGTGCGGGAGGTGGGGTGGGGTGGGTGGGAGAAGTCCCAGCCCTCCGGAGAGCGAAATAGATTAAAATTGGGGTGGTGCGGCGGCGGGTTCGGGTCCGCGTGTGCGCCTCGCCTTGTGTCAAAGCGCGGTGTTCCATTACACGCCGGCAAGAAAAACACGCTCGTGTTGATACAACGGGCCCCCGTACCTGGGGAGGTGGTACGCGGCAGTGCGGATGCGGCGACTCCTCCCCACCCTCTTCGCCTCTCCCCTCCTCCCCGCCTATGTGCCCACCCGTAATTGGGTTACGCCGAGGAGCGCTGCCCCCACGAGAATTGACCGAACGTAGGTGCCGGTGCCCGAGCGCACCTTGGTTTACTCCCCGTTTCGTCCCCTTTGCTCCTCCTTTCCCCTCAGCCTTTGTTCTCTTCGGAAGTACGCGGTAGGCAAACAGTTTTTTGCGTTACGGCGTCGCTCTCTTTGAAAACGAGGCGAGCGGCCAGCTGCCACTTGGATACTTCGTCTCCAGCATTAATTTATTCTCCTCCGTGCATTGAACGCGCCCGTTTTATGCATTTAGCATACTGCCGTCGACGGTCGCCTATCGCCGCGCATAATCACCTTCGGCCTTCGGTCGGCGCGGATTTGCGTTTTCGAATGCTAATTGCGGCGGCGGCGGCGATTGTGGCCGTGCGCGCGGCGCGGGGTGCCGTGACTGCGTGGGCGTTGCTGGCCCCGGGGCTGGCTGCCACGCGTATATTTTGTAGAGTCGGCGTAGGCAGTTGCACGCTCGCGCGGCGTCGGAGGGAAACTAAAATTTTCGAAGGCGTTTAGTGTCTATGAAGTTAATACGATTTAATTATTTATTTTCAGTTTTTTTAAGCATTCGTTGCGTCTTTTACGCAACACCTCTCTTTAGCCTTCTTTCTTATATATCTTGGAGTAATTCTCTGTTGTGTTATTTGTCGTTTGTCTTATAGCGTCGCAGTTAGTTGATGCCTTTTACCTTTTCGGCCGTTGGTTCGGCGTCGTTTGTAACAGGAGTTCCCGTCCTGGAATCCGTGGTGTCTCCAATTGTCTAACTTACGTGACTTCACGAAGCATAATGACGGAGTTTGGCGGATTTTTGCATGTGCGAATAATCTTGTTTTCTAAGGTTTTGGGCGTGTGGTAATGGCATTGCAACTTGTTGAAAACTTTAAAACTATTTGCTTAAATAATATTTTCGCAACAAATAGGTAAAATTCCCGGGCTTATCACCTTTACGAGTACCTGTCATCAAATGGGGCAGAATAGTTTAAAAGTGCACCAATAAGTTTGCGTCGAATTTGGATTGACGATTTTAAAGTTCCTGGCATTTGGTCATGCCGTATGTAGATGGATCATGCAAAAAGTGGCACTATCTTGAAGTGATGTCTTGGGAAACTGGTAACTACCAGTTACTTTTTGGGTAACAGTATACTTGTACATGTATTGACAAATTAGATAAAATTAAGAATAGTTTAAGTTTGTAACTCGACAAAAATGCTAAAAACAAGTACAAGCTATGCATATTATTAAGAGGGTAAAATGCCGAAATATTGATTCTAGAAGGTTTGTCAAATGTAAGAAAGGACTGTACAGCGTTAGGGAGCGTATACGCTTGCAGATTGTATTGCCTCGGCGTCGAGAAATGCTGCTGCAAGAAGGATTGGTTTCTACTTATGGAGGGCGAGAATAATCGTGTATTTAAACGAGCGACGAAGAGTTGAGAGTATTCTGCTATCCGAGAACTATCAGAAAAAAGTTATCTTAAAAGAGAATCAATAAATAACAAATACTCGTACACCAGCTCAAGTTGTATTAAGCAACCCAAAGTTCTGCAACATTGCAAGAAAAAGCAACCATTTCGCGTGTAAACGATGCAACGATACACCGTTATTGTTAGAAACGACTGTGTAAATTCACAAGTTCTCACTCCCACACCCGCAGAACAATGCCATGTGGCCAGAGCCTACAAATAAGCAAGCAGAACGGTAAAATGTACTCGGAGTTTTTTAAGAGTGATGAAATTAAATACTAAATGAAATGATATATCATTGGTTATTGCGAGCACTGAACTCGAACCAAGGTATGCTGACTCTGTAGAAAATGTAGTGTAATTATTATATGTAACTAGTGAGAACCCGTCAAAATTTGACGGTGAGATCTGAGATAAATGAAAAATACTGTGCCTAGACTAATGTTCTCAATATGTTGCATTGTTTGTATCTTCAGGGAATAACGAAGATATTCTGTGTAGTGGAGTTCCGAAAATTTTGAACACGTATGGCCCATGACCAGGTGTAAATCCAATATCGGCACCAAAAGACAAAAGAAAGAGCACTATTATACTGACGGGTATTATTTCTAAAGTTTTTTTTATGTGTCATCATCTCCTACAAACAACTTTGATTTCTTCTGGCATATTGCTCTAAGGTTAACTTATTTTCCCATTTAAGCAATACAGAGTAAACTCGTTTGCAGAAATTCTCTCGCATAGGAAGTACAAAGCAGAACAAAACTGACATTTCGTAGACAACGAACCAACAGAAAACGAAATGACCTCACGAACACGACACCTACGTTGAATTTTTTCTTTCCGTGCGTCCACTTAATATACATTTGCGTCTTTTGGGGCACGTGGGCAACGATTCTGAATTCGACATAACCTGTGAACAACTTCACTACTTCAGTACAACCGAGCAAAACCGACTGTCCGAATGTTCTCTACAAAATAAACCACGAAAGCAAATACATGCAAACTGTCAACACTACAATGCAGTTATTACACTGAAACAAAACCTTGACGAATTGTAAACAAATCTCAACAATCAAAACAAAACATCAAGCAGCGCCACCATGAAGCAGCGTGGACTCACATAAATCGACTCATATATCGAGGCTGAAACAGCCTCCTTTGGAAGAAAACAATTTACTATTGATAAGCGTACTATTAAATAATGAATTAATTAACTAATTTACACCGTAAATGTTGGTGAATCAACACAAACAATATCGGATAACATGTCTAGCGATCACATTCTTTCATTTAAAGGAAAAAATACTACAATCGGTTCAGTAGAAGTTCTAAACGAAGCCATGGCAGAATACCGTATTTTTTTAAATATATAGATATTTTGTAACCGTAACAGATAAGAAAGAGCCCCGACTCCCTGCTAGGACGTTATATTTTCCATTGTACAGTGAATAATACTAAGAGAAAAATGAGAATCACAAACATAAGTGCAGGGAATTGTTGATAACTTATTGTTGGTGACGGCTTGCCGTTCGGCTGGAAACTTAATAATGGTGTTGATGGATTGTTATTCATAGATATACTAATCTTCAGTTTCCTTCCGTTTTCCATCATGGAGATGAAAATAATTTCTGTGATCTTGTTATCAGACATTTGGTAGATGCTGATTTAGGAGCAAACACATTTTGTGTAGCCATCTACTCTTGGTTTTAGTGTGTGAAGGATAAAGTTCCAGTATTTTCAATACCAGGAGCGTTAGACTGGTTTCATCGACCGAAGACCGGTGCCGTGCAAGGTGCAAGTCGACGGAAGGTGGTGACGACGTCATCTGCTTGGCGGGCGAGGTCGCGATCCCGCACCGCCCACTCCTCCCGTTCTCCTTCGGCCACAACAATGCTCGCGCGGCCACGTGACGCGGTGCCATGGCAACGCGCCGCACCGCAAACGCTCTTTTGAGCGGCGTTCCCTTTTCATATGGAAAACTAGTGTGCGACGCAAGGCGACGTGCAGTCACGGCAGGCACGGGCCCCTGACTCACCTTGGCGTGCATGCAATGGGGCTCTGCCGCGTCCCGCGCTCGGGCCGAACCGCCGCTGCCGCCTTGTCACTTTTCTGCTAGATCCAGTAAATGGAAACATCTTGCACAACGTGAAGCGTCTTAGCGTGTATTACTTGGGGAAACTCGGCGCATGCGCAGTTCGAGTTGTGCACGCACAGAGGTTCAAATGTGGTATTCTCTTCGCAAAACGTTTCCAGTAATGTTGTATCAGTAGTCTTTGTATCGATGTGATTGACTTCCATTGTCTCTCGTTTTTCGTTATTAAAATACTGTCACTCCCCTCGAATGAGTCATTTGTTAGATATGTAGTTCGCGACAAACTAATTTATGTAACCATCTGCTCTCGTTGTAGCTAACATTAAACTAGTGGTGCTACAGAATGACATAGATTTTCTCGTGCAATTTGTAACGGTTATGTAAAATAGTAATGAATATATTACAAATTAGATACCTCCAATATTTCAGTTATCGTATGCAAATCTCTCTTCATTAAACTGCTTGCACACCCGATCTTCTAAAACACACTTCATAAGTAAAATTGATCATTTTGTTGCATGTCCAGTAATGCGCTTTGTAACATTCTGTGTATTTATCTCAATTACATTCAACATAATTTTTTGTCAAAACAACAAAGTTTGGAACTTTAAAGGTTTAGGGCTTCGCCCTGAATAATGATTTTTTTCTCAAAGTTAAATATTTTCAGAGAAAGTCTGAAATATACTATTTACAGATCTTTTTAATTAGCACAGTGATTTAGTTTCCTTCCCTATAATGCATATTCACGTTAGTGTGTTATTCAAAACCCTTTTTAGCATTTTATCAATTATTTGATTTCAGACCTGTCAACTGATATAGTCATTAGTCTCGTTAGTGCAGTGATTTTTTTTTAACCTGGAGGTGCCGGTGTTTCTCGCTGGATAGGGAGGTCCGGAACCGACCTTCACATCAGCTTGTGGGGAATTATCGAGGTATCTCCCCCAGCAGTGACAAATTCTAAGCTCCCGACGTGTGCAGTAGTGTAGTGAGTGGAGATGATAGGACGAGGGAGAGGAAGGAAAGATCGCGCCCGGTCAATGGTCTGTTTGTTAGGCTACTCCTCCTCCGGCATTCTGTGGGCATTCATTAGAGACACCACGAGAAACTACAGATCCGAAAAACCGGTCACTAGAATTCTCCATTCAGCGGCTTAATTCGACTCTATAGCTATATATTTAATGCCGAATATGCGCCTCCATCGCGACTCGAATTTTAGGACCTCCCGGTCAGAGTCCTTGCAGGCACGGCAATACAGACTGTAAACTAAATTCAGGCGGTCTTCATATTCTAATTGATACAGATTTTCAGAATATTGAGTGTTTTCATATGAAAATATGGGGGGGGGAGCAATTTTCCGCAAAGTTTTGTTACAGCGTTTCTGAAAAAGTCCCATATTGAGCCCATTACTCTTGAACATTTTCGATATTTCGAGGATCTTAATCAGATATAATTTACTGTACATTCAGAACTTAACCAGATGTAGAAACATTTATATCTAAAACGTTTTAAAGATTAAAATACTTATGTAATTTAAATATTGGCGACGTGCGGGGTACATGAAAAGTTACACATGTATATTGTTACGCTGTGTTAAATTTTGTAAAAGTTAAGAGAAAAGTCAAGAGTTTTAATCAAAGAGGCGTATATGTCATGTGATTAAACGCATTGATCTCTGGCTGTACAAACAATTTGAAGAAAAAAAATTGAGCGGTTTTGGTAAAAATGTTCTTAATGAATTTTTTAATGTATAATGTTTCGATAAAAATATGTCAACTATTCATATTGTGGAAAAATTGCTGTCATTAATTGAAGATCCAATTTTGAAGAACAGGTTTCAGGAAACAAAAAATCGCTATCTTCAATGAACGTAGTTGTGGGTGGATGTTCACAAATTTTAAGTTTGCAGTTTTTGAAATAGAGGTTTTTACTGGAAATCGGCTTGGCGTCATTTATATACTATAATCCAGAAAAAAAATGGGACCATTTTGGAGGAAAATTCGAAAATGGACATCATCCTGAAGTATCGGGGAATTGGTGAAAAACCTATGTGTGGTTGAGACCTTTGTTCACGGATGAGGGACAGGCGGACAAGACGAAAAAAGGTTTTTCAGTTTCAAGATTCCCAAAACGTGTATTTCCGTCAAAATGTGGATATTCATTTCTTTGTAGCATTTACATAACTTTCTCTATACAAGATGTACGTATTCCTGCTGTTTTTGCTGCAATATCCTTTTCGCGTATTTTCTTTGTAATGTTTTAATATACGTTGCGTGTTTGCTTTCCTTTGTCATAATTACATGTAATCTGCATTCTATTACTTACAAGTTATACCAGGTGTGATTGAAAAACAGGAGATTCTGAATCACACCTTTTTGCGCAATGCAATTTGTTATATTTGTACATTTGTTGAAATATATATATATATATATATATATATATATATATATATATATATATATATATATATACACACACACACACACACACACGTCTGCTCTGTTTATGAAAATTCGTGTAAATTTAGTTTATGTCCTTTGGTTATACACTTGGCTTCAGATTGCCGCTCAAAGTAATCTCTTTTCGCTCCTTGTCGAGCTCTTCGTGAAAATTGCTGTTCCGATCTGTCGTGCAGTCGGTGGAACACGTGATAAGTCTTTCTCAGGTGACACCGTAGCGGCCGACAGAGTGCCCTATGGCGTGCGGATTCTTTCGAAGCAATTGCACTGGTGACAAGCTAGTGGATGCTCTTCCGTCGTCTTGTGCGCTTGCTCAAACTTGTTTTGCTACAATGGCATAATAATAGAAATTTCAGCCATCCTCTTTCGCATGCTCGTTGAGGAGCCATTTTGCTGCGTCTTGAGTTTGCGCGATGGAGTAATCTTAAAAGTTTTGAGCTCGTCTCTGGAATGTTTGTGTAAGATCTATTGGTACACCTTCGCTTAAATGTGACAATGATATGCAAATTTCAACATTCATATCGCGTATTGATATGAGAACTTTTGTTACATTTAATCTGAATCTGTAACTAACCGTGGAAATGGTGTTTGTCTATTTTAGTTATGGTGCTGGTTTCTGATCGGTGTGTAAGGAAATCCGTTTCCGCCCCTTGTCGCGTGAATATTTTTGAGCTCACATGTCACGGAATGCTAGACGAGAAAGACATCGGCGATTTTTCGTTGTCCCATACTACTGTTGTTTTGTATTTTACTTTTCGCCGTATTTTGCCGCCATCTCAGCGCTTATGATTAAAGCCGGGACTGGCGGGGCTTAGTACTGAAAAGGGGTACTTTTGGAATCGCGAGACATTGCTTAAATCTAAAACTCTTGTCGCATCAACAATCTTAGTGAACAAAAGATTCTTGAAAACGTGGCGTTAACATTTTTTAGAAAATAAAATTGTTAAAACCATTTATTTTAATCAATAAAAAATGTGTTCTAAAAACACAATTTTTTATTGATTAAAATAAATGGTTTTATCAGTTCCACCTACCAGTTAGAGGGATTGAAGACTTAATTTTTTTTAAGTTAACAAGATATTGCCGCTGAAATCGTAAGAAATATGGATTAATGTTCGTATTTTGTTGAAAATAGAGGTGGACATTCTTATTTAAACTTCGTCCATTGAAACATGCAAAGTATTTGTACAAAAGTAAAGTTTTCTGTAAATTTCATACATATTTCTGCAATTCTTTAAATAATGGCGTAATTATTAAGAGAACTTTTTTTTACATTTTGTAGAATTATAAACTTTTAAGGAATTTGTATAACAAAATACTAGTTCATGCCCTTATAATATTCGTTTATATATTTAACATTTCTATGTTTTGATATTGGCGACAAGCACGGAACAGTACCAAGAGAATAAGACAGTTCGAGTATATTTGGCGAATTCTCAGGATGAAGAAATATTGTTCAAAAAATTTAATTAGATTGAGGTAAGTAGGGCCAGTGTTTGTGTTATGGTTAGTCGTGAACTTATCACAATGAAATTATATTCATGATTTAATTTTTCGTTGTTGCTAACTGGAAATCGAAGACAAAGTAATGAGAGGTGATTTAATTAATATTCAGAATTTAAAACATAATTATTTAGCATTAAAAAACAGTTGGTCACTATTACATAGCTGGACTGGCAGCACGAAGAATTAAAAGAAACTACCAAGTGCAGTTATTAATTGCACCTTATCGCAGGTATTAATAGAACATTATTTCCTTGGCACAGAAATTCCAGAAGGCGTCACACGTCAGTTCTAGACAGCGTTTCCGCTGGGGTAAAGGGAACCCGCCCAATAGTCCGACGTCTGGCTCGCACCACTAAGGCCGCGGCCGCCCGTGGCGAAACCGTAGCGAATATCCATAGCGACGGGCGCCGCCATGCCGTGTCAGTTGGCGGGGAGTGGCCGAGGGGGAGAGTTAATTTGATTAAATACCGCGGCGGCCGGTTAAAAAGCAATAAATCCGGCGGTGGAGGGGGACGTGGCGCTGTGGCGATGGCGCCCGTGACGAACGGCGACGACGCCCACAGACCGCCCTCGGCCCCGCTCCTCCTCATCAAAGCCCGCTCCCTGCGCCTCCTTAACCTCTCAGCACACCTTGACCCCTCTCGGGATCTCCATCCTGTCCGTGCACTACTCGCCCCCATCCCACCCCTCCCCACTCCCCTTCCCCGCTCGTCCCCAATCCTCCCACCCCCTCCTCGCCCCTCCACACTCCTCCCACCCCTACCTGCCCCACCCTACTCCTCCCACTCCTACCCGCCCCTCCCACTACTCCCACCCCACCCTACCCGCCCCTCCCACTACTCCCACCCCACCTTAACTGCCCCTGCATGCCCTCTACCTGCCCCTACCCGCCCTTCCCTTCCTCCTACCCGCCTCTCCCTCCCACCCACCCACCCGCCCATTCCTCCTTCTCGCCCCTAGCCGGCCTGATGGGCCCTGCACGCCACCGCCCGCCACCATCCCCACCACCCGCGTCCGCCCGCCACTGCTCGCGACCACCCTCCACTGCCCGCCAATGAACGCCACCGCCCACTACTCATCTCTCGCCACCGCGCATGGGAGGGTGGGCTAAAGGTTCCTCGAAACATGCGTGCACCTGTTATCAATTCAGATGTATAATTGAACTCGTGTGAATACATAACAAAACCTATAAATGTATACTAACTGGATCCGTGTGAACATTCCGCACTTCGTAAATAATTGTTTTGAAGGTGAAAATTCTTTCATAGTGACTCATTTCATGTGTACCCGTCATGACGTCTGTAACAATTCCAGTCATCGTCAATAGGTTTAAAAAGAAAATCATACTTTTCCTAATCGTGTCAATACTTCGCCTGGGAAAGGGATATCTCCCATAGAAATAATATAGGATTAAGGTGCGGAACCATTATAAGTGTATTGTAGTTGAAAATGAAGTGCCTGTTTTTATTGTTTGTTTTCGTTACATGCGTTACAATTAAAGCGCTAAATAACATTTTATTAGTTTATCCGTTGCGCTTACATCGCACTAAAGGAAGAACAGTAGAAACGTTTCAACAAAAAAATACATAGGCATTCTACGGAAAATCGAAATTCCCCCAAAAATTGTTTCATGTCGTTCAGAACTTATTCTCTAAAACTAATGAAATGAGAGAGGTTTACAGATTCTTGAGCAATACAATCGCTATTTAATACAAACACATTTAGATATGTTTCTGAAAACGTAATTGAAATGTTTTATATTTACCAAGATATGTACATGTATGTTGTAGCGAAGTATTTCAGGAAATATTGTTAACCGCCTCACATTAAAAACATGAATTACAGCGTTGTGACATCACGAAACCTTTACATTTAAAAACACTCTACCTTCGAACTTAAGAAACTCGCTGTCTTCGCTTTCTTAATTAAAACTTCACCCTCCCTCTCGGTTACTTGCTTACCAAAACCTTCTTGAAGGTCTTCACAGAACCAAATGACGTATAACGAAGCATGCTTTCCTATAGTATTTCAGTATATATGAGTGTTGCGACTCGTATAAACACCCGGTGTTTATAAACAAGCTCTCTAATCGTAGAGAATTTCACGAAGACTTGAGGAATTGCACTTTAACTTTCAAAACATATGAAGGATTTGTTGAAATAAAAGTATATGAATATTCATGTCAAATTCAACTCGTAATACTCGGAGCGCCGATGAAATTTATATAGTTTTATAACTCCCAAAATGTGGCGCTATGCGGCCCAATGCCTCAAAGAAACGTTTATGACACCACAATATACAGGATGAGATCTTGACCATTCTATTACATTTTTGCTGGTTCGGCGCTTCTCAATTATACCCCGCTGTTCAGAGTCGTGCAGAATCTGCAACTATTTGAAATGAAACTAATTACTTGATATTCTGTGCGATTGAATTGCACGGGTGTACCTCTCTGTTCGGAAATAAAGTTTAATAATATAATTGCTATTGACTAGTGTTTCTTACTTGTTTTTCATAATGTGAACAGTAACTGAAATAGTATCAGCAAAATACAGTAATTAATATTAAAATGTAATTTTTTTTTAAATGAGTTAAAACTAACTTCTAATTGGGTTTCGCGGAAAGGGTAAAACCAAGTGGTATGCTGCTGGTGTATATTGTGATGTTGACTCGTTCAAATATGGTAAAAACAAGCTACCTAAGTCAATTATGCCCATTTAAGTTGTAAATGTTTCTAATACCAGACTGTGTGGTGTTGATCGACGAAGTATTTCAGTACTTTCGCGTGAAGAGTAATACAAATGGCCGAAGAAAAGAGATTTTCGCGTAGAGTTATCATTTGCATGTAGAGAAAATTAAAATATAATTGTTTGAACGAAATATTTGTCTAATAAGGTTAACTATGATTTTTTACTTTATAATTCTTAATTGCTTTATTATTATAATATGTATGATGCATTGTTTTATATGCATTTTATGTGAGTGAACACACGCAAAAGAAGATAATCTGACACAAACTTTCCAGAGTTGGAGTTTTTATTGCCTTGGAACCTCTTAACACACACGGTCGTAATTCGTGATCCGTAGAGTGCAAGTGTAGGAGCAAGGTCATTTAACCTGTGCCCTAATTATTTCGAATCGACTTTCTATTGCAATATTTCCGTGTGTACACGTGAAAGAAACATTGAATTCCAGTTAGATATTTGTCTTAATAAATAAGTGTTTTTCTGGAAATGACTGTACATTGTTCCGCCCGTCCTTACGCACCTGCAATTCCTTCACAAAAGTATTCCTGCTTTTTGAAAAGAAAAAAGTGCATTCTTCCTTTTTTATTGTGAGATTCTAGACTTTGTAGAGCTGTCCTGACGTTAAAATGCATACGAAGCCGTTACTGGGCCAATGGTTTTTATCAAGATGTAGTGTTTACTTGCGCTATTCTAATGATACATAATCGATTGTTCTTTTAATTTATTATTTTAAAATACAAAAATCATGAAATCCGTTCAAATGAGGTAATTTAGCAATAACGCAATTATAAATATGAGTGTTTGCCTTAATTTTTGAGTCGAGTACAGATTCACATAACTTCTCCGAAATTATGTACAGAATTGGTTGGTTTTTCTTTTAAATTCTGCTTGCTTGTTGGCGCTTTGTTGGGTGTTATTCAATTTATTCGGACACTGGACCTTGGGATGTAGTAATCATGGTGAAACTGCGTTGATTTTTCCTGGCCAAGAAAAATAAGCGCAATGGATCAGTGTGTTATGAGAATTGTACGGAACGGGAGTTCATTTTCCTTTGCAAAGAATGATCCTCCTTCTTTCTATTTAATTACATCATTAATTTGAGTGATCTTGAGTGCCCTAATCCCGAACGTAAATGTGTTACGAAAATACATAACATTATAATACAACGTTAGCCTGCACTTTTCGACGCAGCCAGTGATGTACAACCGAGAGGGAATTTTGAAGAGTGTGTCAGAGCACTTAATTTGGTGAGATCACCGCGGGGACAGCTTTTTTCGCTGCAGCCGGGAGGAAAAAGGGGACGGCGAGGAAATTGAAGGGATGAGGACCGGGACGAGGGCGAGGGCGGCCGTCGGTCATTCAGCGGATTTGTCGAGCTCATCAGCCGTCGGGAGGGCGCGGTTGGGGCGGAGGGGGTGGCGCGGGGCGCGCCGGGGCGCTCGGCTCACCCCGCGCGACGCGAGGCGACGAGTCGCCCGGCGGGCGATCGCCTGCCTGATAGGTTAATGGCGCCTTTGCTAATGAGGGGCGGCCGCGGCGCGCGCGCGCGGGCCCTTGAGCTCTTGAGCCGCGACGCGCTGGGCTGCTCCGAATCCTGCCCAATCTCGGCCACGGGAGCGTGGTTTTTTCAACAATTAGGGCTCCACAATACACCTAACATATAACACCTTACCCGATAATTGTTATAATTTCCAAACCGCTCTCGGCACCTGGTGGTGAAGTCGTTGGTCGGCTTATCACCGTTACCCGAAGAAAGCCAATTCGGGAGGCAGATTGCATGCCCGTATTTTGATTAACGTGTTGGTCGGTTACTGGACCTGCGCGTTCTCTACTTCTACTTAGTAGAACCATCCCAATTTCTGATGGCGTGCAGATCTTGCCGAGAACATACAAGTGGTATTCAAGGGTTCTTCAACATTAGCTTGTATGTTTGTCTTATGGTATGGAGAGTGGCCCGTGGGGTATTGGCTTTCGATTCGTGCGAAATTTCGAAGTGTACAAAGCGGGTTCACGCTGGTTTTCCCTTTTCCTGTAGGTACCTGGGCACCAGTGGACATTCAGGTTTAAAAGCTATTGACTGAATATAATAGACGCGATTGAGGGTATTGTAATTAGCCCTCGTATGTGGTGTGCATGGAATGAATAAGAAAGTTACGGCCGTACAGCGTTGAAGCTGAATGTTCGCCGTTGTTCCGTTGCCAGTTTCTTGGCGCGGCCGTCAATGGGTCGCTCAAAAATTGTGTTCAATTTAAATTATAGTGTTGATGTAAATGAAGATGGGAAAGGTTGTAGATTGACAGACAGGAGCAATGAGAAATTACCAGGAGCAAACTCAGCCGGTGCACCTTGGATTTGTGCGAATTATGGGTTGTATGGTTTTAAACATCACATATGGCCATTCTTTTCTAACACTTTTTGTGATGCTATCCAAAACAATACAACACAATAAGTTGCGTGGGGGCATCATGTGAAGTTTCCACTAGTATTTAACTGACTAACGTGTTGGGAATCAGGGAGAGGATTTAGGGTTAGCAAGGGGGCGCAGTTGTGGTGATAGCAGAATTGAAAAGAAAAAAAAACGAAATGTAGTATTAGAACAAAAATACGAGAAAATGTTCGATGATTCGGTATTTTGGGTTGCTGTCTACTCGAATCTTGACCGATCAAAGCTGGTTGGGATCGGAGAGAGATCGTTTGGTGGGTGAGGGGCGGGGCGGGGTGTAGAACCAGGGTGTGGGGAGCGGTGGGTGGGGAGTGGTCTGCCAGATTGTGCTGGCCGCACAGCCCTGATCGCATTTCGCGCCATCTGCCCTGCAGCCTTGGGAGCGCTGTTCCGCTAATTGTATATTTAAGGGTAATGCGATAGTCGATACTCTTTCGCGCTGGGTCTTGCATGATTAATAGTGTCGAACATGAAACCGCATTAATTGTCGATAATGCACGTTATTGTTTTAATAATAGCTCGTAATGTTTTGATATTGTGAAAGAGGGCGTTCGTTTCAAAAGTGAGAGGTTATTACGAAATAAACATTTTCCCAGAGAGACGTTGCGGTTCGATGGGGCTCTGGCGCCGCGATTCCGAGGGGCTACACTGCGGAATCATCTTTCCTCGAAACGGACTCTATTCTCTCTAAAAACTGTTTTTTGTCGTGTCGGATAACTTGTTTGGTTGTACTAAGATGTTTTAATTAATTTTCCTTTTTGACATCTTCATGAAATTGAAATGGCATTCATGAAAATGGCATTTTGTGTTTTTGCACCTAGAAATCATATATCCAAGAGGGAACAATTGGGCGCTCAGTGGCAGATCCCAACCGACCTCGCATTTTCTGTTCGATGTATGACGGTCCTGCTGTATACCTTATCCTAAAATATCGAAGGAATTGGAATAAGGAAAAACCTTCAGATTCTATCAAAAATGTGTCCAACGAACCTCAATTGGGATGAACCGATATTATTCTGAGCGCCTCAATTGGTCGCAAAAAGTGCTTTCCTGGCCGAAAGGAATGTTGCCTTACGGTATGTCGTTTACGTTTGCCTGCGGTTCAGGTAGGGTAACGGTCAGCGTATCGGATTGTTGTATCAAAGTTCGCGGATCTAAACGTGACCAATGCCATGGAATAAAAGGGCGGAAAAATCCTTCGTACGCCTTTGGAGGGAAATAAAACCGGCTGTCATGTAGATTAACTGCATGTAGAAGATCATTAAGCTAAACGAGCTGAATTCAAATAGCTGTTTCGTCGCCCGAGTGATACCTTATTTCTAGGCTAGGTGGCGAAAAGAACGTAAAAAAAGTTGCGTGGTTAGGCGGAAGATCAGGCTCATTGGCCAGTCTCGCCACGTAAAATAAGACACCATTGATTGATTACAAGCATCCTGTGGTGAAAACACTTCTGAATTAAACTAGAGTCAAACTCACTACCGTACCTCTTGCCGAAGAAGCTCACTGAGCAATATTTATATATACCGGTTTCCCCTTTCAGGAGGCTATCGTGGATTTTTGCTGGAGAGTGTATTTTATTTTTCTGTTCCTTTTTTTAAACGTCATTTTATGAAGTGTCACTCTGCTTACCCATTTAATGTTTTGACCGCTCACCAATGATCGATGGATAGACGGGTTTCGCCTTTCCTCACTTGGTGTTTACGGACGTCCTCATTCAGCTGAGTCGTAATTGCAAACGGAACCACTTGGTTACATCACGAAGAGCGCAAATGTCGCCCTATGTAGCTGGTATCACCGTTTCTGTACTCAGGTTGAGCAAGAACCTTGAGTTAGTCGTTAGCACGTCAGTGCTTAGTTTGAGTGTGGCGGGAGTTTCCAGCTAGATTGCCCTAGACGCAGAAGCCCTTGGCCTAATTTCTGTGCATTTAACTTTATTTTACACGTGTTACTGGGGTAGGGTTAGGGAAATCAAAGAAAGTATTCGGGTTGAGAGATAATACATTTTGTACTGGGAATGACGGGCTACTTGCCACAACACAACCGAAAACATATATGCCTTACGCGCGAATCGAAACTAGTCTTGAAGTAGCACTTGCTAGGGCTTGATGTCGAAAGCGCAGACAGGCCGGCCTAACTCAGTTATATTTCTAACTTAAGTAGGATTCTATTTCCATCCTAATTCCCCAATCTATACCCTCTTCTGTCTTCTCCACCGCCGCCTTGTCCCGCTGGAAGGCGCATGTACGCGCGCATGTCCGCTCCGTGCGTTTGCAAACTCCACAATTACCATTCCCTCAGTAAGTTAGACTAATTCACCCGACAAACTTGGCTGCCTCTGCGTGCCGGAGTGAGTGGCGGGACGATGGGGTGCGGGACTGGAGCCGGGGTTGGGGCTGGACCGGGTCGAGACGGGGTGGGTGGGGCTGTGCGCAGCGCGTGCCCCCGCTGCTGCAGCAAGACGGGGCGCTAGCTCCTCCGCCTCCCCCCCCCCCCCCCCCCCCCCCCCCCCCCCCCCCCCCCCCCGCCCTCCGGCCTCGCGAGCTCTCGCCGCGGCTGCCGCTGCGTAATTCAATAGACGCGAGTTAAATACTTGGCAAGTTTGCCTTCGCTTGTGTTTTGTTCCTTTGGCTGCCGGGTTCTCCCGCGCCGCCGCCGCAGCGGCAGCAGCCCGGTTTTCATATCAGTGCAATTCTGCGCGCTGGGATTGCATGCGGGGCTTTTCCGCGTTAATGTGGCGTGGCGCGACCCCGTCTCGGCTCGCCTCGCCTCGTCTCGTCTCGGCTCGTCTCGCTTGTTCCCGCCTCGCCTCGTCCCCCGGCGCCGCTTCTTTGCAAGGTTCCTGAAACTGCTCGCTTTTCGTATCCTTTCCTGTTCGTGCTCCCGCTTGCTTTCCTCCGAGTCTTTCCATTCGCTTTTCCACACCCGTATCAACTACCAATACAGATTCTGCTATCGTCGCTACCGCTTACATTAGTATTAGGCACTATTCAATAAGATAAGATTGCGTATTATTTTTTTCAACTTACACATTTCTCGTTAATATGTACGAGTATGTCTCCCACGAGTGAGTATATGTGCTTTTTTGTAAATATGCCCATGCAAGTGGCTTTGTTGACGCTTTTGGGGATGCTACAACTTACGACTGAATATACAAAAAAAATTGCTACATTTTCATTTAACTTCAATTTACCATATACAATCGACTTCCGTTATAGTAAACTGGGATATAGTTAACTCTCGGTTGTAGTGAACTTAAGTCACTACTCCCGTTTCACTTACATTACAAATACGCACAAGAAGATTCGGTTATAGTGAACTGTGAGCCTCGGCTATTGTGAACCCAAATTCCGACATTAGGCAGCTTGGAAGGAAAGATCGTTGGCCAAAGGTCATAATAGAAGCAGCCTGCCCTGAGGTAGAGGTAGCGGACCCGGAATGAGGATCTTACAGATGACTTTGTGTCAATCAGTTTCACTGCGGAAATAAAGGCCATTCTACATGGGCTACACCTGGTGGCGCGACCCGCGATTGCTTGCTTCAGTTTCAATTTTTATGCGATTTCAGATGCCGCTTCCGACAAGATCTGGATGTTATTAGTTATTTTCCGAGAGTAGGACGGTGTTCCAACTGTGCAAGATGCATTGAAGAGTGCCAAGACTGCATTTCGATACTTAGAGGCATTGGACAATGCATAATCAAGTATGGAGAGAGCAGGAACATTGGAGAAGGATCTAAAGAAAGTACAAAATAAAAGCGTACGAAACGAATAATTGGAAATAATTGATCTTTTACAATCAAATAGTGATATTAAAAAATTCTGTTCATGCTGTTCATGTATTTCTCTGTATCTCTATATTTATAAAATCAATAATTGTAGAGAAATTCTATTTATTGTAATTTTAACATTATCGGATGTAGTCATACTTCACCTCTGAAATAGTGAACCCAAAATGTTAGACACCAGAAGTTCACTACAACCAGAGTGGGCTGTACGTTTTATTTATGAATTTCATTCCAATTTTCTCTGATTATCTTGACTTCATTAATTCCTTATATTGTATAGATTATAGAATATTCATGTAGCTTCTTGATCAAGGGAAACGCCGCCTAGAACCCTTCACATGCTTCGTAATATTTCAGAAATCGAGGCGTTTCAATTATGGGGGAGACTGTACTTCTGCGATGTCCAAATCACTTTGCTTGGCCGGCGTGACGATACGAACCAATTAGCTATTTATGGCTATATAATGTGCAGTGTTTTCGAATATATAGAGATGTGTGTATATATATACACTGCACGCTCCCGACACAGAGGTAACCGAAAATTGACGGTTCATTAATGCTGTTAAAAGTCAGATAATTTGCGTGTTGTTCCCCCGTGGCCCTCGCGTTTCCCCTCCCCATCCAGTCACCCTTCCCCGCTCCGCCCCTGCCCCCGTTTCCTCTTCCCTTCCTCCCTGAATTGCCATTTCCCACCAAAACAAACATTACAAAAAGACTGGCCGAACTGAAAATAAAACTCGCGCGGCCGTCCTACGGCTGTCACGGGTAATTAAAATGGGCAGGCTTCATTAATCAAAGTGGCGACGACTGCGCGACGGGCCCCCATCCCAAACTCTCCCCCCACCCTTCCGCCATCAGACGCTTCCAGCGCAGGTGCCCGCCCGGGTGCCCGCCTGCGAGCGCGCGGCCTCGTGCGGCTGATTTCGGGGCTGTCTTGCGGGTTTGTGTGAGCTCACACGGACGCAGATTGTAGAGCGCATCACCGATGAATTTTAAAATTGTTTTTTGGGTTGGTCCATGCCATCAGGTTGAAGAATATTGATGAGTTTCGCGAAGAAATGCACAGGGATCGATTAAAAAAGGAACGTGTGAGAGTCATATTGTGTAAGAAGTTTCTTTATTGCTTCCTATGTGCTTTCAAAGTATCCAAGTGTAGGGTTTGGTTAATTAATGGATTTAGAAATGTTTCATTCGTGAGAAAACGTTAGGAAGATGCAGATGAACTGGATTAGAATTTGATTACGGCTGGAAAAATATTAAGAAATTCTTTAGGCGAAGTGACACATTCAGGAAATAAAAAACGTTTAAGATTATGTTGAATTGTAGTGAAACCCAGATACCTAAAGTGAAGAAGAAAATGCATTCTTAAGAATATTTTGACAAATAAAGGTCCATTATGCTGAATTGTAGTGAAACCTAGATCCCTAAACTGAAGAAGAAAAAGCATTCTTCAGAATGTTTTGACAACTAGAGGTCCAAAGAAAGTAATTCAAAATACCAATATTCATGACTGATGAAAGCTCTCTCTGAGCATTCCTTCTTTAAATATTCCTTAAATAAGCATTCCTTTCCTTCAATATTTACGTTTAAATAAGGCATTTAAAACGTTCTTAGTAGTTTCCGAGAACCAAGCGAATTGCATAAGTTTTGTCGTGAACAGCTGAATTGGAATTTCTTGTTTCCTACCCTTTTCAAACGATGAAAGTTTTCATAAATTCTTCTAATATTTATTAATTGTTACAAATAAACTTGTAATTATTAATGACATAAAGGGGTATGGGGATTGGGATGTGAAAGACGGCCTCAAGAGCTGTAAAATACTCACAAGAAGAAGATTGTTAATGACATGTTTTTTGTTGTTTTATACAGAAAATACATAGTTATTTCAGTTTTAGCTTTAATGAAACAAAATACTCAATTTTATGAAATTACTTTCGTGTTTTGGGCAGTGCTTTGGAACGCATCAGCTTCTTTTATACTGTTCACTCTCTTAGAGGAGGAACCTGGCAGTTACTGGCTATAAGGCAGTGCACTTCAACGGATGGGTGTGAAATATGTAGACCATCCTACTAAACAAATTAGTACTGTAAGAACGGTACGATAGTATTCAAATTATCGTATTAGAGTATTTGTTAACGGTGATTTGAAGGAAACTATTTCTGTAAATCATTCAGTTTGTGAAAAAAAGGGGAAAGAACCAAAACGTGATGCTCCGCACAGGTGGGTGGCAATTTCAGTTCGACCTCTTTTGCCATTAATGATTTTGAAATAATAATAATAATAATAATAATAATAATAATAAATAATAATAATAATAATAATAATAATAATAATAATAATAATAATAATGACAAGAAATTATTAGCTTTAACTTAAAATAAGAATATTTGTAATTAAAATATGATCCTATCAAGATGTCATTGTTTAGAATAAATTGAGTTACATCACCACAAAAAAGGTGGGCTTCGGGAGGAAGCTCAGCCCTCGATGCATTCGCAACTGCGGTGGCTGGAGCGCGAGCAGATTTCTTCGCCCTGCACTGGTGTGTATGTGTATGTGTGTGAGGCGAGGCCGCGCGGGCGTCGGAGGCGACCTGCGCTTGGGCCCGATGGCGCGGTGGCACTTGCGACGAATCGATGGCAGAGCCCCAACGCCTCCCTGCCCTCGCCCCCGCCCCCGCCGCGATCGACTCGCACACCCTTGCCCTTGCACTCTTCCGCCCGACACGTCGTCGGCGTCTAGCGCACCGCTGTGCGTTTCTTCCTTCTGCGAAGGCAGGGAAGCAAGTCCGTCTGTGTCTACGATGTGCAGGGGAGCCAACTTATATCCTGACTCTGTATCCCCGTCCCTGTATGTGGGAAGAAGCTAATCAGTTTAGTCGTAACATAGGAGGGCTAATCCTGCATGTGACATCCCTGGGAAGGCAGGCGCGCTGAAAGAAACTCGCGTGTGAAGGAAGGCTAAAGGCAGCGCTGTTGGCTGTGAACCCGTCTCTCATATGTATCTTTTCATTTACTATTTTTCCGTCAGCCCGTACGTAAGGGTGCAAACAACGCGACACGACACAACGCGGCGCCAAGGCTGCGCGACAGGGTGGGCAGGCAGCAGCGGGACATGCCGGAGTAGGTTGCATTGCGAAGCAGCGCGTCCGGCTGGCTTATAAAAACGGCAAAAAGTGGCAGCCTGCGCAAAAACGCAACCTACCCTCATGCGATTTTTGAGGTTAAATAATTTATGAGCAAATAGTAAAATGTCTTCATGATGAATCCATTGCACTTGCTGCCCACTCTCATCTATATAATGACACCTCTATTAAGATGGTATTTAAGTCGAGACTGAGAAATCGGAGTCTAGAAAACACGTCATTGATCAGAAGTTCACCATCCATCTTGCATGGTTTCTCTTGGAAAAGCAAATAAAACTGTGTCAAATATTGCCGCAACACACCAGTTGCTGTGTGTTTACACTTCTAACTATAGTTATTTATGTATCTAATGCATTAAGTAGATTTTTTGCCCAGAGGACGCCTTCCAATCCCGATGGCATTCAGACCGAGGGGTTAGGAGTCTTCTGAGGGGACAAAAACGTCCTACAGAACCACACTACAATTCGCAACATTTTAAAATGTGCCTTGCATCAAAAGTGAAAAGAGACATGGTAATTGGCATTTGTCATTACGGCGTCAGTTAATAAAAAATATGTATATTTAATAACTTGTATAATAAAAGTTTGGTTTGTTCGTACAAAACGAAAGAATATTGTGAAGTACCTGCAAAAATCCTCAAAAAAATAACAACGTTACGGACAGTTTGTTTCCAGAGTTTCTTGAGAAATATATGAAAATAATGATGGTGTATTTGAGAGTTGGGTGGAAAGTTAAGTGTGAATTGCGTAGATGAAACTATTAGGTTATTTGCCTCTATTGCCCAATTTTATTTATAAGATTCATTATATCAAAAAATAAAATTTCTAGGATATTAACCGGTGTGCCTGCCACATCTGTTACTATTAGTACTACTGCTCACGAAACATGTTTCTCGCAAAACTAATCCGTAATAGTGAAATATCGTAAGAGTAACTGATGGCAATTAATTGTATAAATTCACGGGAACATTCCAAAATGCATTTTTCTTATCAATTCATCAAAATAATGTTATTGAGTTTTTTTCGTATTTGAACATTGTCATTTATTTATTGTAATTATTTTTTTGTTTCTTAACTTTAGCACACCGAATTCACAAAAAAGTAATTCATTGTGCTAATAGCTGAGTGGGCGTAGAGCGTCAGAAAGGCCTACAAGGGTATTAAGTATACCTTTACGTGTTTTGTTTCACGTTCGTAAATACACAATATGAACTAGTACACCATAAAATAATTTTGATTCGGTGGGCGTCGTGCCCTGCCCTGCCCTGCCCTGCCCAGCCCTGCTCTGCCCTGCCCTGCCCTGCCCTGCCCTGCCCTGCCCTGCCCTGCCCTGCCCTGCCCTGCCCTGCCCTGCCCTGCCCTGCCCTGCCTTACCCTACCCTACCCTACCCTACCATACCATACCTTACCATACCCTACCCTACCCTGCATTGCACTGCACTACACTGCACTGCACTGCACTGCACTGCACTGTCCTGTCTTGTTTGTATTGTAAGAGACTAGTCTGCTTCTTACATTCCCTTGTATTAAGGCTCTCCATTCTTCCAGCCAATGAAGTGTTATTGACAGTCGACACTTCTTGCGTATTTTTGAAACTGGGGCGTATGGGCCCGTTGAATCCTTTGCCTGGAAGTGCGCAGCGTTGTGTGGAGAAGGCAGGGCTTCGCTAGCTCTGCCAGCTCTGTGGGCTTCGATCGGGCGACGCGGTGGCGACGGGGTCGGTCTACGCTCACGATGCGACGTTCACAAAGAAGCGATCTGGCGTCAGCTGCGAGTCTCGGCGGTCCCGACCTCCCCGACCCGACCGTCCGAGTAACTTTGCGAACGACTGGGTCTGAATTGAACATATGCGATATTCATCTAAGTGTCGTCTGTTGGACGGAAGAATCAAAGTAAACGCATTTCAAACACTTCTCGATAGAAAGAGGCTACTTGTTCCAAAAGTTAGGATGATGAAAGTTGAGATGATGAACAGTGGTTCTTCTTTCTTGTCGAAAAATAAAGGTTAGCGCCACTCCAAAAAAATACTATGTTTACAATGCTCTGTTTTGACTATCAGTTAATTGTCGTTAGCGAGAAGCAAATTATTTTGAGAACGAATTCGAGTAAAAAAAATTGAGCAGTTTGTGTGAATCAAAATAAATGTTCTCCGTATTTAAACCTAATTGTTTGATTTTGATTTTTTAAAATTGTCTCCCTGGCGACCATTTATGAATCGATACTCAGAAATTTCAGGTTTTCGAATTTTGTGTATTTGTCGTACCAGGCAGCATCTGGAAAATAAAGTATTTTCGAAAGAGGAACTACTTTCCTTCCCCCTATGCTTTCATTAAAATCATTTCTCATCATTCTTTTAGGACTGGGAATCATAAGGAAACATTTTTGGAGGTTCTTTATCTATATGTATAAATACTATAAAATATATTTATAAAAACTATCTATCTATAAAGTGCACATTTCGGAGGAACACACCTGCGCATTGGAAATCATTAGAACACCGAAGGGGAGGGCAGGTCTTTGTGCGCTGTATAAATCTCACATTGGTTGCTCTGCAGGGCAGGAAATTCGGGAAAGGCTGGTTAAGCCAGATTGTTTAAATAGGTTTGATCACAGAAATAAAATTAGAACAAGAATACAAGGAATGGACGTAGGCAAATTCAAACAGAACAATAGTAGATTGGAACGATTTGCCTTCAGTTGTTTTTGAGCCCTGTCCTTGCTCAGCACGAGGTTTTAGAAAAATAATTAGGAAATTAGTCAGTAGGGTGAAAAAGTGTTGTGAAGTGAAGTGAAGTGAGGTGAAGTGAAGTGAGGTGAAGTGAAGTGAAAGGTGCGATAAGGGTAGTCGTTGGGACGTATTGAACAGTTAATATTTAGGTAATGTGATATGCGGTGCAGTGAAGTGAAGTGATTTCATTTCTTTCTGTTTGTTTCGCTTGTCGAAAATGTCTATTCTGACAAACGTTGGTATTTATTTATGGTAACGAGTGTTCTACGTATTAGGAATGTAATCATTATTATAAGTATTGTATATTATTATACTGTGGTGTTAGGTAAAAATGTTTGTGTGTCTGAATATGAGTGAATAGGTGCAAGCTGGTGTGTATGGGAGGGTTCCTTGGTCTGTGTATACGTGTGTATGTTTGTATGTATGTATATTTGTGTAATAGGTAAGTTTATTTATCTGCATGTTAGTAGTACATGTGTATTTTCATTTGTAGTATATGAATGTAAATGTCATTTGCACGTCTAGGTAAAGACAACGATAATTTGTTTTTTATATTGATTTTTTTAATTTCTAATTGTATTTGTAATTGTATTTTCATGTTCTGCATTCTGCCACCGGGCAACATCTGCCCAATTGTAGAATAAAGCTTCTATCCATCTTTGCTTTCATTTTGTACATTCTCTACCGCCAAGATTAAATCATTACATGTGGTCAGTTGTCCAAAATATTGAATGTAACGACGTGTAATGAATGTTCTTGTAGACAGGCTTAGAGTTCTCTTGACAGGTAGTTGTATTCAGTCTGTAAACTTTTTTTGGAAGTGGAAGATGAGGGTCCAATCGTTTGTTGCATTCAAGTGGTGTTTGAAGTTCAATGAATTGTACAAGAATACTATTTCAACAGAAAAATCAGCATCCTTAAAAATTGCCGTTTAAATTATCTCGGTTATATTAACAGAAATCATAGATTTGGCATCGACATCTTTCATGTTCGTATGGCAGTCTCTTGTGTAGAATATTGCAGTACAAATCGAAGTTGCAGAATCTGATATCATTTTCTTTATTTACTTTCGAATAATGAGAATTGAAGCCTTTCATTAAGATTTGAGGGCCTTGCAAGAGTCTTTGCACTCCATTTCTTTGGTTCCTCCGATTAAGCGGAGGAAAGCGGCTGTGTTTCCGCCGACGTTACGTGGAAGGCTGGCTTTACAAGGCAACGAGGTCGGGCGCCGCAGTCGTAGCGGCAGCGGCCCGGCGCGGCGCGCCCCGTCTGTCGGCCGCTGGCACCGGCCAGCGGCGTAGACTGCCCGCGCCGCCGTCGCCGCCGCCATGCGGGCCGAATCAATAGTTAACGAGCAAGAAGATTCCGGTAGCGGCAGCGGTGCCGGCGGCGGCAGAGGGCGCTTGAAATTGCCGTTAATGAGTTCGCGAAGCTCGAAAATGTGAACCGTATTCGGAGCTTCGGTTGCTGTAATGCTCACCGCGGACAAAAGTAGCTAATTATAAACATACAAGCTCCATTAGCGGGGGGGTTTGATGTAACTTTGTTTTGCAGCGACGAGGCAGGTCTGGTAAAAGCGACCGGAGCCCCGATTTCATACAGGAATAAACTCAATCCAGGCGAGTTTGGCCCGGGTGGTGCTGGGTTTACAGTCCACTGCTGCGCTAATTTATGACATTCATCAACTTGGTGTTAGTTAATTTTTGGAAATCATTTATTACATGTCAGGAATAAGCCCGGGGAGTTGGAATTTGTTCCGGTGAATGGAGGCGGTAATGATTGAGGGGGAGGGGCTTGGTCAACACAGCCAGCGGCAGGCGCACAGACGTGGACGCCAGCCGTTATTTTTTCACACTGCTTATCAATGATAAATTCGCCTCGTGTAGTTTCTGCTGAAAAAATTGTCATTTCGTTGAATATCAAGGTTTGGAAACTAAATACGAAGTCTAAATTAAAACCATGTATTATATCACTGTGCTTTGGGTCTGTAGCTTATTAGTGTCCGTCTCATTACTTTTTGTTAACGTTATGCAATCCACATCGAAAAGGGTTTCTTTGTTTTTTTCGAGCACCAAAAGTTGTAAAGAATCAAAGAAGCTTGCTAAGTAAACAGTAGTTATTATGTGAGTGTTCTTAAGAAGTATGTGTAAGCATCAATATTTGGTAACTTGGTGTGGCAGTCTCAAAACAACGTCCTATTCGTTTACGCAAGTTGCTCTAGCAACGTCGCAAGAGCATTGGAATTTAAGTTCACTCCTGCAAGAATTTCGCACACTCGAACTCAGTTGCGTGTTTTGACGGGCAGGTTACTTTACTTGATCAATTCATTGACCCACAAATGAGGTCGCGAATCGTTCCATATCCGAAAGTATTTCCTCGAGCTATCATACAAAGTAGAAAAGTGGGTTTCTGCGGTCAGCTCACCAAACATTCAGCCGCCAGGTGGTTCAACAGTTTTATAGTTTATATGTTGCACAGAACAGGCCGGGCGTTTCGGATTACATTTTTTTGAATAAATTTTTAATATTTACAGCTAAAATATATGTTATTGAAGTAGTTCCTACACGCTTGTGGACCACAATCTTCAATTTACTACTATTTTTGGTCATTCTATTTAGCTCATTGTTCTCACGAAATGTACAGGAAAATCGTACTTTTTTATTAATATGTAGAATTGATCGATTTATTGTATCGTTTAAATGAAGATCAGTAGCTACCGGGCACACCTAGTGTAGAAGTATAATTTTAAGGAAATTAAAATCTTCTGAATGCTGCTACAGACACCGAAACTACCGGAAAAAATTCAAAGAACCAATTTGGAGCCATTTTTGAGAAAATTGTGAAAATGTTGTTGAGGCTTCGTGCAAAGTACCACCGAAATATCCATTTCAAATTTAAGGGGACGCGACATTAGCCATATCGATCGGGTGTAATTTGTAGTGAAAATTGTGTCTACGTACCTACGTATGAGGCCTAAGAAACTTCAAAGAATGGGTCGTCTCGGTAGTTCAGTGGTTAGAGCAACTGGGCGTACACCAGGAGACCTGGTTTCTAATCCCGGTCGGGGCGACAATTTGAACAAATTTAATTATTAATATACATTTTTTATTCCGTAACAAGGTCACGCCTTCAGGCTACACAGGTTATTCTTTATATCTACGGATCATATTTCCGAGCGTAAACGCATCTAAGAATGTGACAAATATTACGATTTAGCTGGTAGTGTTCGCAGACTGACAGGCGTGGTGTAAATTAATTTTTCGGCATCAAGGACGCACAAAACGTGATTTCTGACTTCACAACATATTGGAAGCAGTATTTTACTATATATTAGAACAAAATGTATCCACTTTTTCGCTATCCTGACCTCAAACATGAAATTTTCTGGCGAAAAATCTCGGTTTTCTCTGCAACATTTCGTTACTTTTTCAGTACTACCTAAGCACTACGGGAGAAAGTAAAAATTGAATTATTTAAGGTACTACGAACATTACTAGAAACATTCCACGGAAAAGGAGGAAGGGATTAAAAAACGTTGAGGAAAGACGAGCTTTTTTAGCAGGAAAAACTAATAGCTGTTATAAGTGTGATGAAGGCAGTTATTTGTATATTCATGATTTTTTTCGAATCGAAACAGCTGGATTAAATAGTTAATTGATTTTCTGTTTTGTTAAAGAAAAGACCAAGAAAGGTTTCAAAAAGGCAAACGAGGATCGTGCTGTCTTAAGAATTGCGCGCTAGCTTCTGTGGGTAAAGGGGTTGAAATCGCGGCCGTTCTGTGTGAAATTTGATGTTGGTAAAATACTTGGCAGGTATTTTCGGAATTCTCCCGTTTCCCCAGTCCCTCATTATGCTTTTGTTCCATCATATCATCACAATAACTTACCCATCTAATCATCCATCCATTCCACGTGGTTGACCGTAAAACGTAGGTACTGGCACCGTAAAGTGGTGTCGTAAGTGGAAGGAAGTGGGAGATGCCTGCTCAACTGCTCCTTGTGTTCTAACTACCTTACACGCTCGTCTACTGTAAGGCCAAGAAGAGGTGTGACATACCTTTCGAATGCAGGGGAGCAGGCCGTGCTGGGCCGGACCGGACCGAACGTCTTTTAGGATAAGAGGCAAATTGGGGACTTCCCATTCGATTGTTCCCCCGGCAATTCGAGGGAAAGAGGGTCGTGGGGGAGTGGAGGGCGGCGGAGCGCGTCGTGCGGTGTGGCGCGCGGAACGCAACTCCACGAGGGGATCGCTGGCTGCCCCCGCGCCTTCTCCTCCCTGACGGCGCCGCTGTGCGTGCATTCGGAATGGCAAAGACTGGCGCGCGCACGGCCCGCGAATACGAAGCGCCGCGCCCGCGCTTCTTCGCCGCCCCGCCCCGCCCCGCCCCCTTTCGGAACAACAGGTAGTTTTCTGGCGGGGCGGCTGCGCCGGCGGTGGCGGCCGTCCGGAGCCTGATAAGGGCGCGGCTAACGTGCCGTAATTGCGTGGCGCTGGGATTCGGACGGCGGCGGGCGGCCGCCGCGCCGCGTGGCCGCGCATGCTAATGCCCGCCCCCGCCCCCGCCGCTGGCGAAAAACGACGCACACCGAACGCCGCCTCCGACCCCGCCTCTCCTGCCGCGTTCGCAGTTTCACCTCGTCCTCTCCACTATTCTCCCTCCCTCCTCTTCCTCTCGCCAGGCTCCCTTTTCCATTCCCCTCTCCCTTTCCACCTCTATCCATTCTCTCCTTCATTTTCTTCGTAGCACTTCTCCCTCTCCTATAAAATTACGATTGCATTAATCTCTTCCAGTTTTTTCCCCTGTTGCCGTCTCAGCAGATTCGTCTTGCTTTTCCTTCTCCTGTTTCTATTGTGCCCAAGTGTTATTTATTATTTAAACCAAGTTCCGCAGAATCAAGTATAATACAAACCTCATTTTGCCGCCACCAATGCCGCTTCAAATTATAGGTTAGTTTTCCTGTTCATTTTTCATAATTCGTGAAGATTATCAATTTTATTTTCATTCACTTAACTTAATTTGGCAGAGGCATTGTCACATACGACCAAGGCAGTTTGTAAAATTAGCCAATTCTCGACTGACGCAGCTGATATTGCTGGGAATTTATTAGTAGACATCTTCCGTTCCCTGCACATTTACAAGTCGATGAGAGTTCACAGTATCAACTATATAACCTACTATTGTGGTAGATACTGACCCCAGATAGTTTATCATGGAGTGCCACAAAATCTCCGCTGCCACCATAGAGTTTGTATCAACTATATCAATATTTACGCATGATATTGATAATCTGAAGAACACTACCCGAATTAAACTTGGTGACCGTGTATTTTTTTTTTTTTTTTAATTCTTCAGTTCGTGCCTTAACGAAGACTATTTAACTACGCGTGCAAGGCAGATATAAGTTCGTAGATTAGGTAGCAATAGGGTCTCCCTAGCTCCCATTGTAGCTGATTTGCTAATGAATCACTTGTTAGCTAATGTTATTGGTCAACTTACTATCAACCGTCTTCCTTGTACAAGTATAGTGCATGTATAATTAGTGAAACGTATTTTAAACGGCCACTAATGATTCCGACAAAAATTGGCCGTTAATATGGTGGCCGTTTAATAAAGGTTATGTTAAGGAAAACCTAGATCAGGTTTAATCGTGCTAATTGCTGTAAAATAAAGTATGTGTATGTTTTTGGTAAAATCATTTAAATTTCCGTAAAATACAGTACACAGTTTAAACAGCAAACTTCCCTTCAATTTTAAGATACAGGGAAATTCGTAGTCACCGAAATGCTGTTTTGACTAGATATTTTAAATCGTTGTCATAGTAATCATCAGTCCGTGAAGAAGTAGAGACGTGAAGATTCTAATAGCAGAATGGGTGCATACACAATCCTGCTCAAGAGCTTGTGAAGAAATATCTATAGTGCTACATAATAGGTATGCTTTTGTGATTGGTTATTGAAAAGTAAATTCATAGGGTGTGTCCTTTATTAATATTCTCAAATGCAGCAATTGTAGCTGTCATGTGTATTGTTCCGTACGATTAGCTCTGAGGATGAAATAACACATTCCGAATCATTAGCGAACTAGTTGTTGTTTCCCGGATCAACATCCCATTAACAACATAACATTTATCCATTACTTAAGGCGTTCTCCGGCTTAGCGAATATACGATCTTATTAGGACGTGAAGTTTCAGAGGATTAATTTTGCCTGGCAATTAGGGTACTCTTTCACTCTTATATGCCGCAAGTACGAAATGGCTGTGGATTTTCCACCCTTCGAATCTCCGTGCACGTCAACCGAGGACAGACTCGCGCTCTGAGGGTTGAGGGCCAATAGGCTAACCACGTACCCTTACTGGACGTGTACAGTTAGTTGAAACGAGATTACTACTCTTTAACGCATTGAAGGAAAGTTCACTATACTTCCTTTTCTTTTGCTCTTGTAATTTATTTGTAAATGTGTGTGTTCATATTTGAATTTATAATGCAAAATTTTGAATGTGTGTCATACATTTCATTTTAATTTTTGTTTATTCTTTTTTTCAGGTAAGTGGAACATGCAGTCTTTTCCCGGATGTCCATAGGTGGGTGAGTGTCTGGAGAAGTATTCCAGAACGTGATTTGTCTTGAAATATGTTATCGTTTGTTTGCTACTGAGAATCTCAAACGTTTGTATACTACTGTATGAAGTGTGTTGCGGTTAGGATGTAGTATGTTTCCCCCCTGTTTATGCCGGATCCAATAAACAATTGCATTCTTAATTTCGTTGTATTGGGATGTCAGCTGAAAGGTAAAGTAGTTTTGTCTTTCTACGCTCATGCATTTTATGTGCCTTCGAATTGGTAAGTGTTACTGCACGATTCTTTTAAACTATAATCTTGTCCCAACTACTCCTAAATAAAGACTTGAAATAAATTGCATGGAAGTGTGTAGCATAATGCGTAAAAACTAAAGATGTCTTGCCATAGCTTCTCAACTTTTTGAGAGAAAGCTTTTTCATTTTGTTTTGTAGTCACACAAAAATTGAAAATAAAATATCTGGTAAAGCTTTCTCTTAATGCTAGCATCCTTCCCCCGTAGTTGTCTGATATTCGTTCTTTGTGTTTTTCTTTCTAAAAGTCTACTTTATTGAGGCGGTCGTGCTTCGCATGAAGTAGTACGCTGTTTATGAAGCCGTAAATCTATTTTTGAATGTTTCCCATAGTTTTACGTTCGTGAGAAGTTTTCGGCGGCCGCCGTATTTTCAGGAGCTTCTCTCGAGCTTGCTTTCTCAGTCTAAGGGGCAACATTGCGCATCTCTCAGGAGAGCAACCAATAAGCACTCAAGATCCGCATGAAACATGGGACCTCTGCGAGATAGCCCTGCGATTGTGTCCTGAGAGAGAAAGAGAACTTTAAAACTGGACAGGATAATTAACATTCTCTTATTGTAGTAGGATGGGAGTACGAATTTTGGAAGTTGTAAATATGGGTTCTGTGGTCCCTTTTTTTGTACAAACCATTCTACATCATTAAACTCATTGACTCAATCGTACTTGATCATTAAACTTGTCATCGAAACAGACATGACCGTTGAGGTACATTCATGAAGTGTTATATCACCCTGGCTGCGAAAGCCTTCGACATCACTTACGTACATCATTGTTGACTTATGTCCTGTGACTTAATTTACCCGTCATACTAGAAAGACACCTTTTTCGAATTTTGTGTAATATAAAATGTAACTTGATTTGCAACATCGATTTTGATATTTAGCCTCCAGGTTGACTTTCCTGCCGTGTCAGCTGCCCGTGCACTTCTGATTTTCTGGCGTTGCCTGAACACACCTTTGCTGTCGAATCAATGGCAGATCACTGTTTTTTAATTTTGTTTATCATAGTCATTGTTTTGCCGGCAGTGTGTCTCATGTAGGCATCACTTAATTTTTTTGAAATTAAATTTTAAATATACTCCTCCCCCCAGCTTGGGGTTCATTGCATTTATCCAACACGCATACAATTTCAGACATGGCGGAAAAATCTATTCCGAAAGGTTTGGGGGGTTCTAGCGGTCAAATTCACTGCTGCCAGACCGACAGACCAACGGCATTCTTTTGGGTTTATCCTACAAATTCAGTGTACTAGTAATGAAACGTAGCGGAATGACAAACTATTATTTATTATAGTCTCATCAACCGAAGGTTCTTAGCGACTGTTCAGTATTTTACATTAAGATTCGATTTTTGATTTTACATTAGATATAGTATACATTTATGTTGCACTCTCTTTTGGACTGTATTATCTGCATTTACCGAGGAGAGTGGGAGAGAAAATCTGCATCCAGGAGCCAAACAATGTTTCCATCTCAGAATTTGGTGATTGAACACGATGGATATGGAGATGACAGACTGAGAACGGGAGAACGCGTGCGTTGTTGTCGCGAGCACTGAGCCGGCCGGCTGGTGCGCCGAGGTGGAGCGGAGCCTTGGTGTCGGGCAGGGCCGTAAATTGTTCTAAATTGCCGTGCCTAATGAAGTCGAGCGGAGAGCGTGACGGCGGCATTGCGGGCTCGACGCCGCGCCGTCGCGTCGCCCCAAAATGCCTTGGGCGACATGCGATTGGCGGCGCGTGCCAACCGCGCTTGAGGCTTCACAAAATATTGCGGAGGGGGCATTGAAAAAGTAGAGAACGTTTTTAACTGAATTTATTTGCGATTAAAACAAATTCATAAAGTACTTTCAGTTTTTATTTTTAAATTAATGAACAATTTGAAAATAATGTTTATTAAACAATTGTAATCACTTATTACATTTTCATAAACCTATAGGTGTATAAAAGTGTAATTAGTGATTACAATTGTTTAATAAACATTGTTGTTCTCTGTATGTCTGCTTCAACTAAATTAGTGGGCCTTACAAGAATCAAAAACATATCAAGAAAGGCAGTCTTATTGGAGTAATTTGAAAATAAAACACCTATACCATATTTTTATATTTCTTTCTAATATTACTCCTTTTTCTGCTACAAATCGTTCGAATTGAACCCGGTGACAACCTTTAAAATATTAAATATTAAGAATATGTTAATTATTAGCATCGAATAAATTTACAAATCATTGTGAAGCATATTTACAATTGTTTAAACATATTTTTAATTCTGAACATGTTTAAGGAATGTGACTTTGTACCCAGAAAGCATTGAGTAAATGAACATCGAAAGCATTGATGTTTACTGGCCGAGAATTATTTCGGCCTAATGCAAATCCTACTTTTTTTTAGTTTCAAGACTATTAACGAATGTAAATATGTATGTACCTAAAATAAGTAAAGACAACGCCATTATTTGTAAATTAACAAGTCTCCTTCAATGAATTGACCCACAATGTTCGATCAGATATATTTCATCAAGTTGATATATTTTCTCGAGGATAAATTATTAAAAGTGTTTTAAATAGGGATTTTATATAATTATCAGTTGTATAGTTGTACAAAAATGGAAATTTTCAAAATTTAAGGTGATAATTTTATTATTTGCATCTTTCAAAACGCTTAATTTAATTACATCTTTGCACCAAAGATAACAACGTGGCCGAAAGAGCTTTAGTCTATAAATATAAATCCGGCTAAACTAAACCCTTTCACCTACATACAAAGAGGTATTCTGACAGAACAGTATGTCCGTGTATATACGAAATGTGTGTTTATTTCCGTACACATGTATTCCATTCGTTAAAAGTTTGAATGATACATTTTCATCCATTTCACAACCAGTTTTCAATCGTTATGTTTCATGTATGTAGTACATATGTACCGACAACTTTTCAGAAATAGTAATTTTTGCTGAATCACGGCGTTATTTGTACTCCAATATTTTGAACAAAACGTGGCACGCCATGGCCTGTCAGATCCATTTCATTCTAATCTATTGTAAATTACCCTAAATTATTCAGTTGTGCCCAACCGTGTTTAGTATGTGTATAGCACACTGTTTACTAAAACGTCAAGTCAAGTAGTCGTGTGCTTGAGGTTTACGGACCATGCAATGCTTTGGTTTACTGGTACATTCTCTGCTTTCTGGCAGTTTGAGAGATACTGTGTTGCGCACTCTTCTCTTTATTTGTATTTGGCTTTATCTTTATTTCTGGCTTGATGTTTTTTATATTCCAATAAGAAATGTTCTTTCATGCAAGGAAACCCCGTGGACTATTCTTCAGCTTTTGCATTAAAATAATTTGTTCCTCATATTTTACAAAAATAGCTCAAATGCTATTTCAAGGTCAGCCAAAAGAAAGTCTATAAAAAGTTACATGTTCACATTAAATATTATAGAAAAAATATGATTTAGAGTAAATATTGTAGGGAAAATCAAATTATTGTGTGCTTTAGCGTTTATTATGAATAGAATTATTTTTTAAATTGTTATTAAAATAATCCTGAATGCTAAAATTTGTATACTTCAAACTAATTTGGATGTATAATTATATAATGCATTTATTATAATGATCAACTCATTATAAGCTCATCAAATTACATCGTTTTAAGTTAATATAAAATTTCAGAATTTAAAAGAATTCTATTCATGGTTAATGTTACACGTTATCGAGTTACTAAAGTGTGGATCGAGTTTCTGTGTTGAAGGAATGGAATAAAATAATCCAATACATTACAGATCTAGTGTAATGCAACAATTTTCATATAACATGGAAATATTAATTGGAAATGGTATTCTAAAATGGTTAAAAAAAAATAAAAGGAAATTAACTGTAATTTTTGAATGCTGAAAATTTAATAAAGATGAAATTTAATTAATGAATTAATAACATTAGTGAAAAAAAATTAATACACAGTGAAACATGTTTATACATGTAACAACGAAATGTTTTTCATTAATGTGTTATCGCAGATTTCAATATTGCAAGAAAGCTTATCAGACTTTTTGTGTAAAATACGATCAAAAGTGTTGAGAGAAAATCAATTGGAAAACTGTACAAATAAGATGTTGCTGAATAGTTTGCAATAGTTTGCATTTCCGATGTCTTCAGTGGCAAAAAATAGTATATTTTTATACATTTTGGTGTTGTCTATTATTTACGCGTGATATTTAAAAATATGGAACAATTGCTGCTTACTACTCATTTTTGGTAAAATGAAGACTGCAATCTGAGGCCCATAAAGTATCTAATTAATCTATTTATCGTCTAATGTGTGTTAAGCATGGCAAGCTTAAAGTAGTTTTCACACACTTTCATGCTCTACACGCCTATGCGGAATCCAAGCGTAGAACTTGTCCCGGGCGGGGCGGTCCCTCACTGGGGTAGATACCTGCAGGTGGTAGAGTCTGCAAGTCTAGGTTGGCCTCGATTGCCACGTTCCAGCGGCGGAGGAACACTACCACCTTCCGGGATAAAACATAAGCTACTCTTTCGATACCGGTGACCGTAGTAGTTGTCGCTCAAGAAAACACCAAATCTATCCGCGTAGTAGTTGTCGCTCAAGAAAACACCAGATAATCTATCCGCGTGGTCCGGTGAAAAGGTCGTGAACATCATCTTGGATCCCCCAGGTCGCGTTGCGCGGGCGTGGTTTCGGAACGTCCTGTGTCGCCCGGGGCTGCTCCGCCGGGCGGGCGGTGGGCGCCCCCTCTCCCTCGCCGCGAGTGTTGTTTCGGCGCGTCGCCGCCGCGCGCCGCATAATTGGCGGGCGCTGACGCTGTGCGCGCGCGGGCGGGCGGCGTGGTATAGGCGCCCGCCCGCACGCGGCGCTCGCGCCAGCGCGAACACTGTGTGCTCTGAAAACAAGGCAAAAACCGGCTCCCGCCCGCGCCTACCGGACTTCAAAGGACGCGTGGCGGCGCGAGCGCTCTTTTTTGCATGCGGGAGCGGAGTGGAGCGGAGGGCGGTGCGCGGTGTCCAATGACGCCGCGAGCTCAGCGCAACGCAGCACAGCACAGCACAGCGCAGCATCGCCCGCTCGTGCCCCGCCTGGCGCTCCTTCTCGCGTGACGCGCCGGGCGCCGCGCCGCCGGCGACGTGGCGGGCCATTCCCGATGCCCCGCTGCCGCTCTAATCGCGGGCCCGCGCTGCTTTCACCCCGCTTGCTCGATGGGTCCGTTCCCTGGGCCTGGTTCAAGTTGCCGCAGAGGCCACACACTTGGGGGATGTTGACTAGAATTTTTGGATGTTGGAAATAAGCGTATCTTTTTGATCAGTATATTCGCTCGTGTTTCTATATCGACGAGTTTCGTTTATTAAATGATATGGAGATATACCGTGACCTGATCGATATTGAGGATTGTACTTTACTAATCGATGTCGAGTACCTTTAGTGAGTCGATCTAAATCAGAAGAGTTCGCAGGTCGATGTCGAAGTGTGTGGGTTCTAAAGTGTTGTTTGGGAGCGTGTTGTTTGAGAATCACTGCAAAGTATAACATGAGAATAAAATAGATCGTGGTCTCGAGACCAGCATGCAGTATGAGTATGGAAATACCGTGGATTTTGGTATATAATGACTCCTTAAGTACGCATGTAATATTCTTTTCGCATTTTGAACAGATTGCGAGAATTCTGAAGTGAAAATATTGCAGCATTACAGTATGTTCGAATATATTCATGTTAAATTATTTAAGACTAGCGAAAAATTGCTCATGCGGCTGCCATGTGCGTAGTTTTTTTAATATTTCTTTCATTGTAAATGATTTTTTTGCCGTTTCTTATTGATTTTACTTTCTCGCCGCACTTGCCTTGTAAAGAGAATTGCATTGTAATACTGTGGCAAAAATCGCCGATTATTAGACAGAAAAACTCGTATTGTAGGTCCCTAGTATCGAAAAAGTGTATAAATCTTGTTTACGTCTGTAGTAAATTGCTACTTGTAACACGTGTATTCAGAATCCTCGTTTTGTGGGATCGTCACACAGAGGTTGTCGATAAAACATTGGATTGTCAGTCTGTATTTTGTTCAACGTATATAATCCCAATGCATCTGGGCGAACTCCAGGCCCCCTACAAGTTTAAAATGGATATTTCGATATTTTTGGGATACTTTGCGTAGTCTGAACATTTTCAAAATTTATTAGTAATGGCTCCGAATTTTGATTTAGCTTTTCCCTCGGAAAGCGTAAAGGACGCTTAAGAAAATGGCGGTCCCATTTTCGTTTAAATCTGAATTTTCGAAAATTAAAAATATCAGGGTTTTAACGTCGTGTTCCTAGAACTACAATATTGAATATAGATATTTTTTCCTTAAAGAAATTTGTTCTTCAAAGACGTATTGAAAGGTCATACAAAATTTTTCGAAATTATTAGAAGTTTTCACGTAATTTTGCATGTAAGCAATTTTTAAACAATTATTTTATAAAACTGCTCCAATTTTTTTAAAAAAAATTCCTCATTGTGAAAGGCTTATAAAATGGTTCTAGTTCAATTTTCGGCAAACTGTAATTTAAAAAATTGCAAAATAATTGTCATTGCGAAAGTCAACGTTTTCTCCTTAATGAAATTATCCTAAAAATTAGAACTTTAAATAAATACATCTACAATTTTTTGAAAACAAACAAACAAAAAACTAGTAGTTTTCGCGTAATTTTTGTTTGAAGCTAAGGAAAATATCAAAAACAAGTTAAAATTTTTTCGTATTTTTCTCCCTTGGCTAGAGCAAAGGACGGTTAAAAATTGGCGCAGGTCTCATTTTCGTTGGAACTCTCTGAAGTTTCGAAATTTTCAAAAGTTTGAAATAATGCGAGACAGTATGTGAAACATATTTTTATTGTAGTGTAAGTATATTCCTCCGACATTTGGGTCAGATACAGTAATTAATACATCACGAACGTCAGGTATTGCAGTATTTACGCCAATATTATCTTCCCGTTATTCCCAATAGATTTTTTTGGGAGATACTACTCTTATCAACGAGTTCTATAAGTCATTGTGAATCAGTCGTGTGGAGATAAGTGATGGATGACTTCCCCTACCAAAATCTGTCGGACCGTGATCTTGTGCGAGCGATTAGAGCAGTCACTCGACTTCCGAAAATCCCATCAGCTTCTACTAAAGCTCATCGGCTTTACTACGTAAACACGCTGTCAAAGAAAGTAAGAACTAGAATTGAAAACGCTTAGAAACCTCTTTGCCATCAAGAAATCCGCATTCCCGTGACTGCTTGCCCGCCCACAATCGAGAAGGTTCGGCCGAAATGTGAGTAGGTTTTGAGAAGCATTATTACTTGACAAAATGTGATGCTTTGAAGGTTTTTAGTAGTAATTGTAGTAACTATTATGTTGTTATTAAAGCTTGTTAAAATTTTAAGTACCTACAAAAGAGCTCTACACAGAAAGGGTTTCAGACAATACTTTTATGTGTGGGTCTAGGTAGTTAATTTACAATCTTACGTGTCTGTAGTCTTTCTGTAAGTTGGCGTTCTCTTGTCTTCCCGTCATTCCCAATAAACTTTCCGAGAAAACCTTTTCCTACGAACGACTTCAATTAGTCACTTGTAAAAGGAACCTTTTCTGTCGTGTGTGGGCGAGGTAAGGCGAAGCGGGGCGCTTCCAGAACCCGCAAACAGGCGAGCCAAAACCGATTCCTCTTACACAGTCCGACCATGGTCTTGCTCGCCCAAAACGTTTTCTGAATCTAATGAACTCTCAAGAACTTACCCTCATGAAACTGTGCATGAAGTGGTGCTCAAATTGTGGCTGGACGAAAGCTGACAGATAGACCGCATCATGGAAGACATGCATTTTTACTTTTTGCATAATTATTATTATCGTACGGGTTATTTTTGCGGGGAGACTGCCCGTAGGCAGTGTTCCGCACCCGACTATTTGTGTAAGTTCATCTAACGCGTTGTGTATCCAGAATCCCACGTTTTTGGGGGTCTTAATTGCGACATATTGGTTTAGGGCAAAGCGTCTGTCCATCTGTGTACAACGCTAGGGGCTAAACTAGACAAGATTCTCACCAAAAGTGATAATTCCCCATCGATCTGCCTGATGTAACGGCCCTTTGAATTGAATAATATTTTGATTTTGGAGAGTACGTGAAGTCTCAACGTTTTCAAAATTTTCTCAAAAATGGCTCCGAATTTAAATTGCTGTTTTTTCTCGTATTGAACAAAAAACGCTTACAAAAATGGCCCATGTCTCATTTTCGTTAAATTATCTGAATTTTCGAAATTGGCTGAAAATATGAGTAGTTTCTGTAATTTTCGCAATCTTTGAAGTTGCAAATTCGAATTTCCCACGCTTGTTTGTTAAATTCTTTAGCGTACTGTAAACGCATATGGACATATTGTTGGATGGTCTACCTCTCCCTTCATATATTAAAATAATTTAGGGTTAGTTTGCAATTTCTTCAGGAAGAGCAGTGAAATTGGACGGAGTTAAAATATATAATTTTAAAGGAAAATGGACATAATATGTAAACATTTGAGGTACGGGCGAGAACCTATTCGCGATTCACATTTGGTGTGTTGATATTCTTTCCGTCGTCTCCGTCACTTAATCACCTGTAAATCTTCCTCTGTGACTAGGTCCCTCCCATAGGGTCTTCTCCACGCGTCGGTGGCGTAGGTAGCGAACGAAGAGCGCTGCTTCGAATCGGATTCCTCGCCGCCCAGCGCGCCTTGGGCCCGCAACGCCCGAGCTCGCGCCCGCTCCCGCACACGTTCACCCCTCGCCGTGCTGTTCCCTCCGCGGCGGCGCCCCGTGCATTATTTAGACTCGCACCACCGCCCCGTTCGGCGCGCCGTGTTTTATTGATTTCTCTCTCCGCTCCTCTCCTCTCCTCTCCGCTCCTCTCTCCTCCCGCCCGCGCCGCCTCGCCTCGCCTCGCTTCGCGTCGCCCTCCCCCGACGCTGTACTTAAGGGAAGACTCGATGCAACGGCGATGCTCACTTCTGAATGTATTTTTATTTCCGATGTCGCGCGGTAATTAGGGTAATTAAAAACCTCCACTCGAGCCCGGGAGCGTGTCTGCGCACACGGCGGCGCGCATTCACGGACTATCAGCTTCTGATTTGCATGTCGTTTCGCCTCCATTGTGTTCTCCGCTGAATACTCTCCTATCCGTCGCTCTTTGGTCGGTCGGTCGCTCGCTTGCTCGCACGCTCTGCTCGCTCACGTTGGGGGCGAGCCGATATTCGCGAATTTTCAGCAAGAGGTTACCTTTTTTCCATTTGGAGTATTATTCAAACCCAGCGGCATAACATACAATGCATCGGTGCTTCGTCCGCAGGAAATCGCGGTACAAAATTTTTATCCGCTTGGCGCTAGTCGGCTCTGGCGCTCGGCCGTTGAGTGGCTTGCACCGCGGGGCTTGCACGGGCGGACCGGGACGGGGCGGGGGCGGGGCCTCGCGCGCCGAAGGGAAGAGAAGGCTGGCGGGCAGAGAGTGGGATCGAGGACAGGGCGGGAACGCCCGGCGGTGCGGTGTTTGACGGCTCTGCGCTAATGAGTTGGGGGAGCAATGCCTTCAAGCCCGGTGCTCTGGAAACTCTGGTACCGCTGTCAAGGGCCTGGAAAGTGCCCTCACCTTCGCAATGCAATCCCCGCTGGTACGGGGTCTGTGCGAAGCTTTCGGGAACTAGAATTACTACTGCATGTCTTGCAAGTACACGTGAACGTGTAAAATATATTCAGAATTTTCGGTCTCTAAAGAGGAAATGGGGACTAATGACGCTGTGTAAAAAGGAATATGTTACATCTAATGAATTGATAATTAAAGTAACTGAATGTTACCCGTTGGGACTGGTAAGGTAGTCACCGTTGGAGAAATAATTACTGTTGAAAAGCTGGAATGTGCTGATGAGTGTCTCAGAAAATTATGAAGTCTAGTGCTTTTATTTGTGGAGAAGACCTCTGTAGTTTTTGTATCGTTGGATGTGGATTTTCTCCGAATTTCCATGTGCCGGAATATGATTTATATACGCACAAATAATGATTCTACGAATATGGAAAATAAGCCGCTTCTCGGAGTAAATCTCATTCCATTTTCAAATGAAGACCGCATGAAACGGATGTATTTGTTTTATTATTTTCTCCCGGGTCGAAACTATTCACGTTGGGTGTATGATTTGCAGCAGGAATGGAAAAATGAAAGAAAATGATTGTGGAAAAGCATTATTGGATTTTTGTGCAACTCTATCTTGCCACTTCGGGCCAGGACCACGGGGGGCTGCCTGGGGTGTAGTATGGCGAGCGGCGTAGCGCCCCTACCTCCCCTCGCCGCGCTTTGATGTTCACGTGATGCCAGCCGAGAGCCTTATCGCCCGTAGCTGACAGCGGATGCGTATTTCCGCGAAGCCCTTCCGGTGTTGTTATCGGTTTTAGGCGCGCCGATTCATGGTGCCTAATGGGGAATGCGCGCTAGCGGGAGCGCATAACCCAGAAATCACGAAGTTCATTCGGAGTTATGGTCATTGCACTTCATTAACGCAACGGGACGGTTTATGGAAGCGGGCCAAGGGACGTTTTGTGTTCATTTGACCTCGTCGAAGCCAGATTACGTTTGTTATCCATACTTCTTTCATTCATTATCAGAAAGTGCCTTGTTCGTCGACACCCTCTTCATGTGTGCTATTTTGGTGAAATAAGTACATCTTTCAAAGTATTTCTTGTAAGGTTGACATTTGTTTTAATTTTCTCCTACTGGAAAATTATTCGTACATAGTATTTTATGGCATTCGTGCTTGAAACATAATCACAGATTTGACAGGACTATATTGTATCATGCTGGTATATGTTTTTCAGGGGTTCCAAAATTCCCACAACTACATTACTAATTTCCAATGCGTGCAGATATTGAAGAAAAAATAAAAAAAAATCCCCAAACAATAGCGGTTTCGATTTTGATTGCCGAATGCAAATATTTGATTGAATTATTCCACCAATTCTCATGCTGTGCGTAGCGACTGAACTCATTCTCAGCGCGCCACTGCTTACGACACAGCTAACGCCCAACGACAGCGAAGAGGCCACCGCCATTGAATATTTATTTAAATAACTGTTGTACCGGGTATCCGTACAATTTTTCACTATCAGTTTTCGTGAACCTGTTTTGGTTAAAATATTCAAATTATTACCCTATTATACGAGAGTATTTTATTTGTAGTTCTTGACCTACGTGCACGCCAACCATTTTGTGTGGTTTTGTTCAGCAACATTTTTGCTCCCGGTAGGCCTCTAGTATTTATAGTTGTCTCCCCGTATCGGTCTGCGTTGGGGTAAATTTTAATATTTTTTGGAGTTGTTGACGGATTCACGTACCAACAGTTAAAGAATGTACTATACAATAAGACGTGGCTAAACTTTCATTTTGTCTTGTGTTGCTAGGGAATTCTAAGATTCATTGTGGGGAATGGAATGTCGGTAGATCTCTGAAAGTAATTGTTGGTCGTCTTGTATTCCTTTGTGAATTTCCCGCATCTACTTCGTAGAAAGTTATGTAATGCTTCAGTGTCGATTTTATCGACAGAGAAAGAAGTGCAGCTTTCTGAAGTGTATTTCTCTTGCTCCTACATGTTGTCAATTAACATTTTTGAATAGTTGCATAAAAGTGAGGAATTTTACGTACTGCCGCGCGTGAACTGCGTCTTTTTTAAGAGGAGATTGAATTCTTAATACTGTAAAAGCTGCTGTCTGTTGGTGAATGACACAAGCATTTAAACCGTACACCGTTGGCCTCAAAATTGATATTGCCTGGACAATCTGTCTAATGTCGCGGCCCCTCGAATTTGAAACTGATATTTTAATTTTGGGCGTTGTATACGTTAGGGCTGCTCAAGTGGGCAGCCGCCTTCGTGTTCCCTGGCCCCAGCACTTATCTTCGGACCCTCGGAGTGCTCCGCTGCTTGTTAAGGCAATCTGGCCACGCGCGGGAAGGGCATGCGCTGGGGGCGCAATCGGCTCTGTGCTAGTGAAAGCTGTGAGGGCAAGGCAGCGGGCCACCACTGGCAGCCTCATACCAATTCTTGCATTTGAACTATCCTTTTTGTTATTTTCGATTTTTTTAGAAAATGGTTCTATTTATTTTCTTTAAATTTGTTGTTCGAATAGAGCAATGAACACTCAAAATGAAACAGATCCTACTTTAAGTACAACCTCTTCATTTTTTAAAAATTCAATAGCAACTTTTTTTTTATCAGAAACGGCTCCAAATTTTCACATTTTTCGTTACATATTTTACTTGAATAAATCAAAGTTCACTTAATAATATGGCTTCATTTACTAATATAATCTTCTGGAAATCTTCTTATCAATATATACTATAGCTAGAGATTGCTTTCTAAATATTGGATCCTTAAATGCATTGATGTACAGGTTTTTTAAATATAAGTAGTTTTCCCGAATATTTGAGTTTGTGACAATCTTCATACGTTTTTGAACTTGCCCTACATCTTCAATATTCAAGATAGATTTTTTAATGTAATATTTTCCTCAATATGTGGTTTATAAATAATTTTAATTTTATATACAGACTTCAAAAATATGCCTCGTTTTCACGATTTTTTGAGAGAATTTTGTGAAATGCGAACAAAACATTTTTTTTATAAAATATTTTTTTTCGGTTTGGACACAGTTGGACGGATCACCTAGTATATTATAATATGTATTCATTATATAATATTATAACGGTTACAAATAATGCTATTGGTGTGTCAAAAAAGAAACTTTCTGTGAATATAAAAATGAAAATCTTATGAAATGAATATAGTTCGTTAATGAAAATTAGAAAATCTAGTAACATTGGTTTGATCGTTCCCCACGAGCTGACTTTGATAGGATGAGATTAACGCAGCTCGTGTAAGTGAATCTGAAGAGCTGATTTCCCCTCACAGGAAACGCGTTCCTTCTGTCAGGACTCTGCCTCAGCGGTTCCCACGCTGCACCAAGTGCACGTGCTGCTTCTTCGTCAGTTGCGTTGTCATCCTGTCAGGTGCGGTCTCCTATCTTTTCTTCTAAGCTGTCTTTGCAGCTTAGAGCCACATCACTGCTCCTTCTCAAAATGAAAGCGAATATTTTAATGCAGTTTGGAGAATATTGTTACGAAACTGGAGCATGTTCACTCGTTTTTACACTTTGAAGGAAGGAATGAAGAAAGAAAGAGAGAAAGAAAGAAAGAAAGAAAGAAAGAAAGAAAGAGAAAAGAGGGGTCGAGATGAAAGGTAGAATCTTACTGTCTATGTATATTTTTTACCATTTTGATGTTTTCGAAAACTAGAGTTGCAGAATATATGTACCGTTACAGTGAGGTACGTAACAAATTAGTTGGAGAAATAGACATATTATGGTTGGCAAAGAAATTCATTTAATACAGGTTAGCTCCTTAGTTTTCTTGGAATGAATGGACTACCTTTCGAACCGTTGCAATACTGCATATTTCTCTTAATTTGTGAATGTCTTCAAAGGGTGTTTTTTTTTTTTTTTTTTTTTGCGTGTGTTTGTTAATACATAGTCTGTAAACGGAAATTAAACAGGAAAGAGAATTATCATGTATACCTCCTATTCTCTGATGGCTGTTGTTTCAACCGAACATGCATGATCCATTTTTTAAATTAGATTATATTCATTTGTTACCTATTATAGTCGTCCAGAACCACAGCAGTGAAGCTCAATTTCAGCTGTGACACGATTCTTGGCGTTCTAACATCTGCATTAAGGCACGTTCTGACGGAGAGCATTGTGCCTCCAGTTCTGTTTGCACTTCCTTTTTTGTCAGAGCATGAATCAGCGGTTGTTGGCTTTCGAGAAATCTGCTCAAACAGTTGGGTACTAGGCGTCAGTGGCCAAGACGGCCACCGCACTAGCTCGTTGGATCAGTCCGCGCATGCTGCCTTGCCCTCCCTTTCCTCTCCGTCCACCCCCTCTCCTCTCGAGAAAACCGAAACCGAATTGAAACCCCCGCGTCCCGCGAGCGCGCTCGTAAATTTTTCAGCCTGCGATCCAGGAAGGCCATTTTCACGATATTTTACGAAAAACCGCGAAAAATGTTTTCGGACAGTCAGGGACGGGGAGGGGGACCGCGGAGAAGAGGGGTTAGTAATCCCGCCAATTGCCTTTAGCCGAACATATTACGCGTAGCGGTCGTTCGTTCGATCGGGGGGATATGAAACATTAATATTAATCCCGGCCGCGTACCTGCATTTCCTGCCCATAAATAATCTGCGAGCCGGCTCGCGCTGCTGTCTGTGTGCGGCGTGCGGGCTCTGCCCATATTACTTGCTTTTTATTCGCGGTGGCGCTGTGTTTTATAAAGTTGCCTTTTGTAGTAATGTATTAACGGGCTCCATTAACGGCCGTGGATCATAAAGATAGCCAATACGCGCTCGATTGTGGCGCGCTCTGAATAATTGAAAAGGTTATTATTGTTTGCGGCCGACAGATCGCCCCCACCTGCCCGGCGGGACTCACCGCCCCTCCCCTCCCCCGCGCGCGGCGACCGCTGCCTCCCCCTCCCCCGCACCGCGCTCGGCCCGTCGTTGCCGAGCGACGCGGCAATTTTCCAGTCTTCGGCGTCCGGATTTATGCGTGCCCGGCCACTCGGCCGTACCACTGGCCGACCGAGCGCGCGGACGGTCGAGCGACACGCGGGGTTGGGCTGAGCGGGCGGTTGGCCGGTGCACCGCCCGGTAAATTCGGCCGGAATGCTGGGTCGTGTGGCTGATCTTTTATTAAAACCGTCCGCCATGGCCCGCGGCGAGCCGGTCGCGCGTCGCAATCGCCGCTGAGGCGCGAGCCCGGCCCGGCCGCCCTCCTGCTCCCGCCCCGCAGCCCCCTGCCCGGCCGCCCTCTGCTCCGCACTTTGCATTTTTCTGTGTGGCTTCTTCTGGAGGCATTCGCTTTGCGTTGGCGTCATTCACGGGTATAAATTGATGTATACATTGGTATTTTATTTCGATATTTCTTTCATAGTCCTATTTCAGTTGAAATGATTTGCGACCATCGAGAGTGAAGCAGAATACGACGAAAATGGAAAAAAAAGTAATACAACCGTTACATTAATTGAATAGAAAATGAAAGTTCACGATCATAGGTACCTAATGTTAAGCACAAAAAATTAAAAACGGGAAGGCAAAAAACACTAGATATGTCAAAGAGCGATCTCAATTAAGCGTTCAAAAAATATTGTATTTGTGATATTTAATACAAATTTATGTGTGTTTTTGTGTGTATACGATTTTTCCACAAAATCTTTGAAGTACTGGTGCGATAGGACGCAGATTTTGCTCGAAACTTCCTAGAGGATAAGAAAAAATATAGGGAGACTGCGATTTACAAAGCTACCATTCCCCTTTTGTTTTACAAAATTTGAGTCAATGCAATTGACTTTCCGTGTAGAACTAGACGGCATTGTGGCCGGACGTAGTGGGCCGGACAGGAAGGAAGTGGGGCCGAAGGGGAGGAGTGTGTGGGACGATCTGGAAACGCGTGGAAATCAGCTGTTTACTCTGATATAATATTACAGCACGAGACGCAGTACTTGTCTGTATGAACGTATTTTACAAAGAACATGGTGCGAAATGAAACAAATCTTTAAATTATTTTTAATTTAATTGGGTCTATGGATCCAAAAACACATTTGAACAACACACACTTTAAATAATAAAACTTATTCTAAAGGAAACAATGCATCCCGATATGGACACTGTCATTACACCATTAAATCATGTTAGCTCACAGAACTCTGCAGTAGTTGCGAAATCGATACTGATTGCACTTATGTCTTTAGTACACTTCGTCAATTATGTCATATTTGTGGGGTAACATACTTTAAAAGAAAATGATTTCTCTACGTCAACACTGCCTCGTTATTACTAAGTGTACTAACAATACTATGTCTGGATCAATAGGCGTTGAGTCATTGTTCTCTTCTGAATGAACCACCCCCATATTTTAACTGCCGAATGAGCAGATTATCAGAAATAATCACTCACATAATTATCTCGTATCGTTCGCCCTGGTATGCGTGAGAGTAAATTTTTAGAACAACGTCGTCCATGACTTAACTTCGAAAATTTTATGAAGATTTGTAGCATTTGTAGAAACTGACATTTTCTCAGTAGGTTTGAATAAAATATAATTGATTGTAATCCAGCCATGAAACATAACATCTACCGAATTTTGGCAAAGTAAATAATGAAGCTCAATCAATTACATTATAGACATTGTACCGAAGGTCTCTCCAAATTTATAATAATAATTCTCTTTTCTGCGCTTTGGAAAGATGTGGGAAGCCTCGCCGGGGAACTAAAGGTAAGCCTGAGCCATGATTCCTGATGGGTACGCGCAAGAGATATCGAGTCTTATATCGCTTAATACTGTTAAGATGAAATTGACGCTTGGCTAAGCAATGTCGGTGACAAGGCTTCTTCTTTCGTCCTTCGTAATGAACTTGAAAAGTCCTTGAGCCTGCCCTTCGCATAATTTCTAACGGGTGTCATGCCAAAATAGTTTTTGCCGAGCAGTTTGTTAGGAAAAAGAAAAATTAGTTCGACAAATGTGTCGCCCTGCAGTGTAAGAGAATTCATTAAAACTATGTGTTTATAACAATCCAATATTGGAAACGATTTATTGAATATTTACTAGTTAATTATTAAATCATAAGCCAAATCTTCACTCTTTCAGGAGGTCTTTGCCCTCAAGATTTTTTTGTGGCTATTATTATTATTATTATTATTATTATTATTATTATTATTAATTTTAAATCTCTGGCATGAAGAGCATTATTTTCTCTACATACTGAATGTCTGATTTCTGGTTATATTGCTGGTCCTTAAAAGAATATTCCATATCGCGTGGAGGAAATACTCCAACGCATAAAGAGCAACTTATAATGAAAGAAGAGGCATAACGAGTCCTTTTAATGGCAACTCATCCGTCAAGTGCGTTGTCCGCGTGCAGCAGCGCGCGATGATTAGCTGTCCATCGCATCCGCGGAAGCCGCTAATGACAACTGTGTGCCGGGCGGTCATTACGGACGACAAACCTCCCAACCCTCCTCCAAGCATGATGGGGATGGTTGCAGTGCAGTGTTCAAGCATGCCCTTGGCGTACATATTTTAGAGAAATCAGAGTTGTCAAAAAGTAATAATGTTTTGTATTTGCAGTGAACTCAGTTTTGGAATCATTGATATGTTTGAAATTACTGAAAATATTAAATATTTAAATTTACAATGCATCTCTTCCTTATAAAATGTTATGCACGTTGATGTAAAGTATTGTAATTAAATCCATTAATATATATTCCATTGTGTATGTAATATACCTATTTGCGAACGAAGTTGAGAATAACGTCAACAGAAATTATCCGCTTTCATTGAGAAGATTCATCAGCAGGCTTATTTGGGAATTTACAGTGTGTACATTCATGAAAAAGATCAAGGGGTGTAAACTTCGGTGACCGATACCATTGTTTTCTCATAGTTTCGTCACAATCACTCATCAATTTCCCCCTTCGTGAAGTATGGCGCATGAAAGGGAGACCAAAAATGATTATCTATTTAATGTTCTTGAATACATCGGTATCCTCTTCTGTTTGAGATAATCGAACAATTCGTATTTAAATTACGTATATTGTATTTGCATTTTGCATGAAACACAACTTTTTGCAACCCCATTGGTCGCATCTTCAGGTGTTGTGTAATAGAATTCAAAAATTTTCAAATGTTTTTTTCTATCTTAAAGCATAAAGTTTAGAAAAAACTTTGTAAACAATACAAGAATTAAAATATAATTAAATGTTTGATTGTATGCATACATACACGTATATACGTTGGCTTTTTGCATTTGTTGCTGATTAGCTTTTTAGAAAAACTCTTATCACCAATAAAAAATAGTGATATAATGTACAAGTTATTTCTTTCGCTTTTTTATTTGAAAATAATGTAACGATAGAAAGGGCTAACGGACATACGTATTATTAAGGTAGTATTTTTGCCCTCGTAATTCTTTTAGAATGAAAATATCTATGTTTCTTCTATAATGAAGATGTAAACAAGACTTCTCTAATTTTCAGAAATACGAAACTTTTGAGTAAAACTGTAATTTTATCCACTTCTCACTTGAACAATGCATGTTCAACAAAAACTAGAAAGTATCGTAACTGATACTAAGCATTATGAATTTAAAATAACTGCAGAAATCGTGTCGATATCTTGAAATTGTGGATAGTATTTCCAAAACTATGAAATAGATTAGAAGACACCCAGCTATTGTCCGTTTTCTTAATTTTTGACAGCCGTTAAACTTTTTTGTGGAGGCCTGTTGCCGACCGTTACCTTTAGTAGTGTACTTTGCGGGCACGGGGCGGGGGCGGGGCGGCTGCTGCGCGGGTGCGCGAGGGGCGCCCTCCAATTAGGGCGGCCGAATCCTAATCGAGTGGCGCTCTCGACCTACGCCGCCCCTTAATGATTTTATTGGCTGCCAAGAGCGACGCTGCCGCCGCCTCCGTTCGGCACCGCCGCCACAGCAGCAGCGGTGGCAGCCCCGCTCCTCGAGGTCGCAATTCCCCGCCGGCCGTCACAGAGCAAATTGCGCTCCTCTGTTCTCGTGCGAGGACGGAGAGGGCAGGAAGGGGATAGGGTTGGGGTGTTGAAGCGACGGTGGCGGGGGAGTGGAGTGGGGTTGTGAAGAGGTTGGTGGCGGGGAAGGGAACGGTGATGGGCAAGTGGACAGTATCGGGAAAGGGGGCGTTGGCGGGAAAGGAGACGGTGGTGGGGGCGAGGACGTGAGGGCAGGCGTCGGTCGTCCCGAGCGAGCTCCCCGGGCGGGCGGCGACGAAGGCCAGTGCGGCTAGAGAGCTGTCGGAGGTGAAGAGGCGAAGGAGAGGCGGGGGCGTGGGAGGACCCTCCGCGCTCGCCGGAGAGACGGGAGGGGTGGCCGGTCGCGCCTGGTCCGTCCGCCTGGCGAAGGGAGCCAGCCAGCCCGCCCTGCGGCGGCGCTCCGCGACGATTTTGCCTGCCCGGCGGCGCCGCTGGCTCAGAGGCGGCGCTCGACTGTTCCTGCGGTGTTTGGTCGCCCGCCCCTCTCCTTCCGCCGCCCACGCACACGTCCCCACCCGCGCCGGGACGGCCGCCGTCCAACCGGCTAGCATAATTGCTTTTTCCCTTTGTCGAGAGATCCGTTCGCGAGAGACACATCTGCTCGTCAATGAGACGCTGTGGGTTTAATTTGGACCAAACCTATCAAAAGGAAGACGTAATCATGACGAACGAGTTCTATAAAGGGAAAATTTTCCATTGAATGTCGATCGAATTACAGGGAAGTAACTAATTAACCAGCGCAAATCCTTCTCCGGTCCCCGCCGCCCGCCAGCCCTCCGCCGCTCTCCGCCCCTGCGCTGCCCGCAGTCGGCCATCGACTGCGATTTGCAATTATGAAGTCGGAGATGCGGGCGCAGCTGCGTTCTCGTGTGTGTGTGTGTGTGTGTACGGGGGGGAGAGGTCCGATGGCCACACATTCATCGTATTTATTGCCTCTCAGTTTTCCGAACTTGGCTTCATGTAGCCGATGTATTGAAATTTTAGATGTGAGCTCTTGCCATTGATGCTCTCAGAAGGTGAGTTCGATGGAATGAGTCGTCTCCGAGGCATGGGGACATGAAAGATAAATTATGTTAAAGATATTAGAATTTCACATTGGAACTATACAACTATTTGCAAAAACAGGATCGCGGTATTTTGTGTTTACACAAATACGTGGTGTCGTGATGCGTCGAATTCGTGTTCTTGGCCTGATCAGGATAATTCCTTGCATTCGCTCCCTATAATTGCACTCTTCTCGAGTGCGTCTGGTGTTCGAGCAAAGCCGTGCCGTAAATTGGTTTGCAGAAGTTTCTGTCATCCCATCCCGGCCTTCCTCGGCCCTGAATGCTGTGATGTTGGCGAACCAGACTGACGCGTCATCTAGACAACCGAGAAGACTCGCGTGACTCGGGTCGCTGGAACCCATGACTTCATTTCATCATTAAAAAATTAAGTAATATTTTGTGACAGTAAAACGAACACAGCCAAAACATGTGTAGTCCGGTTTACACGAACATTAACCGACTGTGCTTATGCGCCATTGCGTGGAGTTTGCTAGTGCGCTGCTGTTCCGAATTTCCGTTTAGTGCGTGGACGCTTGCCATTACGTAAACCGCGCCCTCGAGCGTGCAACGCGGCTCGCTTTGCGGCACCACTCTTGGTTCTAATATCAGCCTCTTATTTAGCATATCTCTCAGCTTACTCCTTTTCCTCCAAGTCATGTAAATCACTTTTTGTCTACCTAGTTTTTTTCTTCGAATTCAAGATCGCGAGGGTTTTCTCTTTCGCGCTACGGAATTGCACGTCCACTACCACTTTCTTTTCTGAACCACGGGTCAGTTTGTTTAAAACTCCAATACCGTCTAAGAAGAATTTTTTGCTTGAAAAGGTGGGACGTAAAACCTATGTAGCGGGAGCAGCTCTTGCTGCACTTAGCTGCTTGCTAATCGTTCCCAGAATACACTTTTTATGTAGGACTTACTCTGCTGTTGGATGTCTTTATTTATTTATCAAGTACTTACTTCTCTTGTGGTCCGTCGACGGAAAATAAAAACGTATTTTACTGCCCATTTTATTAATAATAGATTGGCAGGAAGTTACGCAAACTTTGTCTAATCCCACAGATCTGCTGTGTAATTATATCCTTGTGAAATTATAAAGAGGTGCGTGGGCCCTGCAGGAGCGGAGACCGAAAACGTCCAGGGAAATTAGGCTTCAATTGGGGAAGTCTCTTGAACCAACAAATTCGCCAGCGCAGGTAGCCGGCCGGCGTCTTTATTACTGCACGTACGAGGTGGGGCGGGGCAAGCGCAGCTCGTTCCCCCTCTCCCTTTCCGTGCCCCCGCCCCCGTCCCCGCCCGCGCCCCCGCCCGCTGGTTATTAATATTTCAGTCGGGTGGCGTGTTTACCGGAGCAGCCGGCGGCTTATCTGTGCAGCGTCTCTCAGTGTGGCCTGCCCGTGCCCCGCCTCCGCTGCTGCGCCCCGAGTCGTAGCGGCTCTCGCTCGCCGGACTGCCGCGCTGCAGTATTCGCAGAAGGCGGATTAGAAGGCACAAACGGAATATGAAGCTGGTGCCCTTCCACGGACGTTCTGCGCCTAAGGGACCTGCGTAGCCAGCCCCAGGACACTAACTCCGCGCCATAGACGGAGGAGTGGCGAGTCGTCAAGATTAAACTGACAAGGGAAGTAACAGATCCTTCATGTCGAAACACCCCTCGAAATTTGTATGACACACGCAATGCACTGGATTAATCTCATATCCAAAATATTAGCTGCCAGTTTCCACTGCAAGGCCTCCAAATAAAACATTGAAAAACACATATAAGAACTAGGAAAAATATCGTGGCCTCTACCGGTCCGTTTGGGCAGCCCTTACTGCGGGCGAGCTGGCGCGAAGAACCTGAAGGTCACGCATGACTCGGACAGCTCCGTCAGCGGCCCTGCAATAAACAGGGGCTGTGTAATTTCGCACCCAGCTTGTCTTTCCTTGTTAAGGAAGAAAAAACATCCGCAATGGTCGCAGAGCAAGTTGTTTTAACCCGTTAACATAGTCGAGTTCGTCTTGAGTTACTTTCGTAACAAAGTTGTATCTCCGACGGGAATTATAAATGAAAAAGAACGCGAAATGGGTCAATGCATCATTGAATTGATTGAAAATAATGGGATAGGAGTGGAGCGTTATGAGGGATCAACCTTCGATGTATGTGAAGGAAGTGTTTGTGAATTCAATGATAATGACAGTGATACAGACTGCTATAACATACTTCTACAATGGATGACGATATGGGCAAATGTTTATTAGAATCAGACAGAAAATGGCCGGAAATTAATGATTCCAAATGTCAGTCAGCCTGCAAATCCTTCGGTTCAATTTATTATCCAAGCCCTGTGAAAAATGCAAATGAAGATGTTAGCATTAGCTACAAGAAGAAAGCTGTAAACTTCTGGTTGAATGAGGGCGGTAAGATACGATATTCAGTATCACATTTCGTAGAAATTTTCGCCGCGAGACGTCAGGGCGACAACTATAGTTGTGGAAAAAGCAAGTGAAAAATATGACAGTGAATTCTAGAGAATACAAAAGAATATTTATGAGAAACTTTGGCCTTGATTTGAACTTGCAAGAAGAATGAATCAAAATGTGAATGATGAAGATCTGTGACAGTGGTCCCTGGAAATTTCACAAGGAACTGGCAGCGAAAATAAGAATTTTTCTGTCTCTCACACCTGGATTAATCGATGTAAAATAACACATAAAATTAAGAGCAGGAAAATAAAAAAATTGTATCATGCACTAATGTTCACAACGCAAAAAAAGGATGTGGTTACAGAGGAATTTCTCGAAAATGCCAAAGAGAGATTTTCACATTATTCATCGTCTTCTCTGCACAATTCAGACCAAAGTGTATTTGAACGCGAAATGCGTTCAAAACGGACTTTGTCGTTTGTTGGCGAAAAACACACGCAGACAGTTGATGAGTTAGTGCTTTATCACAATCGTACACTATAATGCAATTAAAACGTATGGATGGATCTTTATTGCCTAAATTATTGTGCTGCAGAAACCAAAAGGATTTTTCGATCCAGTAGTCTCCAAAAGAATGTTTCAAGCCGAAAACCTAATTGTTACTGCTACAAAATCAGGGAAAATAGGAATGAAAGAGTTGAAACTGTGGTTTAAAGAAGCGTTCTTTTCATTTGTAAGTGAAAATTTTGCTCTGCTTTTAGTTTCATGGACCACGTACAATAACAAAAAAATTTGAATTGAAGATATTCCTCCAAGCAAGACAATTGAATTGTTCCAGATACCTCCCGCAACCACAGGAAAAATCCAACCACTTGATAAGTTCTTCTTCCGACAGTGGAAAGCCTACGTATCGCCGCTTATGAGAAAAAATGTGTCCAACAAGAGTATAAACGCCAAAGTTTCCGATAGAGACACATTTCTTCAATTGCAATCCTTCATTCATTTTCAATTTTCATCTCCTCGTTTCCGGAATATGATAAAATATTCTTGGTTTGCTACAAGGTACATAACAGAACGTCCTCCTGAATTTGTAGTGTCCGTCAAATAGTATTGCCTTGAAATTATGAAAAGCCAGTGTGAAGAAGAATGTGACAATGAAGTTTTTAATCGTTGTGCGCGTCGTCAAAGTCATTTATACTTTAAACATTCAGTGAAAACCAGTCATTTCTGCTTTTTATTCGTGCCGCACCAACTTGCGACGAGAGAGTGCTCTTGGCTTTCGCCTGCCCGCCCGCTGGCTCTGTGGCCCGCCTGTTCGGCCGGCCGCCTGCTCGACGGTAGTAGGGATGTACAAAGGCGCCGCAAGACTCCATTGCTAAGTATGATTTTAGCTACAATTTTGGAGCCTTGCGGTGGAAACTGGCAGCTAATATTTTGGATATAGGATTCTGATAGAGAATTGGGTGTGTCATAAAAATTTCAAGGGGTGTTTCGACATGAAGGATCTGCTACTTCCCTTGTGAGAAGAAGCAGGCGGGAGTGGGGGTGGAGTTAAAGCTTACTGGAATACGGAGCAAGACAATACGTCAGCCAGAACATAGTAACAAATATTATAAAGTGAACTAAGGTGAACTAAAGTGAACGAGTTTTTTGTAATGGCTACTAAACTATTTTGTTTATTTAATGAGTTAAAATTTTCTTTGTTTATTACAAAATTCACGTTTGCTTGATGTGTATTAATTGTGGTACTAAGGGCAAAATAATATTTCTCTAAAATCTTGGTTCAAATAACGTTCCCTCAAAAGATTAATATTATTTCTTTGCTTGAGAGGAAAGTTCCCCTTTTTTTTCAGTGAACTGCGATGTAATAAGCGTTGGGGAGTTCACATGTGAGAATCAGTCCTTAATCGTTAAATATACTTGCTTATTTCTTCGTGGCAACTTCAACGTTTATTCATTACATTTACTACCTTCCGACTTCGCAAATATATTTAGTTGTGTGGTGCGAGTTCAAACGAGACGTGCCGATGAATCTCCATATTTTGGTGTTAGGGCAGGGGGCTCATGGGAAATGGAAATCCCTAGGATAATCGAAATACTTTTTATATTTCTAAAAATACATGAATTAAAAATTTATTAACCTGTTTAATGGGTGTGTGTAAGATGGGAATTTTATGGATCTATATACTGTGCATATCAACTTAAGCAAAAATAATCTTTAATTTTTTCGTTTTATTTGGGTTTTTATTTTCCAATTTCTGCCTTCATTCCCCGAAAAAAAAAATCAGAATTCATTCGTAAATAAGTTCATTTACTTATTTGAATGCACGTGTTGTAACATAGTGCTCTGTAACTGACAATGATTTCTTGAATTAGTTAATTTTCATTGTCAAACCACGGACAATTGTATACCCCGATAATTGAAGCCCGTAGCATAGTGTTAATATGAGTAGTTTTAATTTGACGTGTTATGTCTAGTATGAGTAATTGCAAATCAAGTATATCACGAGAATTCTTTCAGAAGAAAACATCGTGTAACGTGAAGGGAAAAGAAGCTGTGTCATCAGTGAACTTTAGATAGAACTTTAGATAAAGTAAAACGTTTGTCAGACACCTGCAGATCTCGCGCAAATTCGTACACTCGATTCTGCTCTATGCTCAAGGTTTGCCTGTTCGATGTTCTCGGATTAAACCCTTTGGTTACCTCGGGTATAAGTAGGAGGCAGATTTTAATGAAATGTCATTTTTACTTTCTCGTATACATATGTATATACGGAGGAATATACGGAGTGTGGAGGAAGCTATGTAATGCTGCGGAAAATCGATTTCCAGATGTCAAAGGAAATGCACGTTTTGGGGTCCCCTGATACCGAAAAAGTTTTTTTCTTTTCTTTTCCAAAACGACCGTCCATCAGTCTCTGTCCGTTCGTCTGTGAACACTACTAGCGCCTAACCACACGTACGATCTTTTGCAAATTGAACAAACCCTTGTCCATCTAGCTCTAGTTGAAGTTTTGAAATTTTGAAAAGCTTCCTTTAAAATTTGGGGATACTTTACATGAAGCCTGCGAACATGTTCAAAATTTTCTCACAAACGGCTCCAAATTGTTTCGTTAAATTTCTTGTAAGAATAGAGTAAAATACACTTATAAAGGTGGCATAGGTCCAATTTTCACGATTAACTGAATTTTCCAAAATTTCCAATATTTGAATTTTATTTTCGACGCGTTCCTACAACTATAAAATTGAAGACACAGATTTTTCCTTTAAATGAAATTTGTTTTTTTTAACATTTTAGTAGTTTTCGTGCAATAGTGCGTGCAATATTTGCAATTTTAAAAAATTACAAAAAACAGATTTTCTCAAAAACGGGTCCAATTTGTTTTTGGTAGGGGTAGTCCCAAACGAACCCTATGCGATGACATGAACGCCATATTCCTTTGTTGTTGTTTTTTCCCCCAAAAATTACAATTTTTTCGACTTGTCTTCTACGTCACGTAACGTAACTTACGACACGTAACGTCTCCTACGTCTACGTAATATTTACATTAGAGGCGTTTTTTTCTCGTTATTGTATTTATGAGCACATGGGCTTTAAATAATGTCAAATAAATTTGTTTTCGAAAACTCAATAGATTCCTGCGAAAAAGAGCTTCAATTTTCACATTTACAGTAACGCTTAACGCCATTTTCTTAAAGACGGCTCCAAATTTTTCAATTAAAATTGCTAATTGGGACGAAGTTTTAGCCTTCTTTAATATTCTTATAATAATAGTTGTGTTCTACTGTTTGGAAACGCAAAGGTTAGAAAATTTATTTTTAAAAAATGGTTACTTGGGCGGCGATGGATGGCAGCAGGCAAGGAGGAGGGGCAAGACTACAGTACGAGTCCACACCAAGGAAATAGAAAGTCTGTGCCATTCTGTAGCACCTCTAGTTTTCTTTTCCCTTTAGAACAACGCCATTTAGTTTAGAAATTCATTTTATGTTAGAAATTCATTTTATGTTTAGAAATTCATGTTATGTTAGGTCATAACATAACATAAAATATGTTATGTTATGACCTGTATGAATTTTATAGGTCATTATTTTGCATTTTTTGTCTATTTCCACTAATAAGTCATTTTGTGCTTTTAGCTGTCATTTAAATGCCGATCTTGTTGATTAATCGATTTTAATGTCATTTTAATGGTACTTGCTTCAAATAATATTTACGTGATGCAACAAATGTTCTTCACAGAATTACACAATAGCCTATTCGATATGTTCGCTCAGAAATTGTTTTGACAGCCGTTGTAAGTATGGAATTCTTGTGACGTATATCAGCGCCATTGCCGGTTTGGCCGATTCCGGGATAACTAAAGATAGAGATTTCCTTGTAAAAACAGACCAAACCAAAGTTTACAAGCTCAGTTCACTCGAACGAATAGAAAAAGCATCGATTACATCAGTAACATACCCAACAGCTTGAGTTGTTGATCCGAACTCGTTTTGATAAGATTTTTTACGTCATTTTTCTGTGGTTTTAGGGCATTTTAAAAGCATTTTAAGAGCAATTTATTGATCGTTTTTGGCGATGTTTTAGGTCATCAAAATCCGCTCCCTAGTTATAAGTTAGTGTTTGACAAAGAAATACTGGAAGTTTGCGAAGAATTGTTGAGAATTTTCTGTGAAAATTGATGTGCGCGCTTTGTTTCTATTCATTCCAAATTTCTACTGTTTCTTGGTCAAACTCTTTCTCTTGACATCAAACGATGTCGAGCATCGGATTATACACGTTACAGCGTTTGAAATAATAAGCCGAAGGTTGCAGATCACGTATTATTTTTAAATAAATTACTAGTGGATGGCTAAATCGTAATTCTCAGAATGTGTGCTTCAGTTCTATCAGTGGATTGTGTTGGGCCTAAATGAGGAATTCAGAGTCATCAGTTTTATTATTATATGTTTGAAGATGCTTCACCGACTTTATATTGTTACTGTCACCTTTTTATCGGTCCCCGGCCTCCTGGTTATTAGTTCTCTCCGTGCCTCACCTTCTGTGGGACTCGGCTGCTCGGCGTCGACTGAAGTCACCCCCTTGAGTCCGCTCCTTTCCGGCGGCTCAAGAAAACAGACGATCCCCATCACTGCCCTTCCTCCCCCGTCTCTGCCACCCCCGCGCTTTGGTCGTTGCTCTCCCTGGCGCCAACCACTTCCACCACAACCATCACAGTCACCTCGACCGCGTAGCACCTCGCTCCGCCTTTTGCCACCTTCCCAGCAGAAAGCTCCGCGTCCGGTTTGAGAGGCCATCCATCCATCGCAGGTCCGGCGGTCCTCCGCCGTCGCGTCGTCTTCCTCCTCCCTCTCGCCCTCCTGACGTGTTTGGCTAAGCTCAAACCCTGCGGCCGCGGGCTTTCCCGTCCTCGGAGCCTGCTCAGGCCCGCCGGTCCAGCCGGCACCCCACATCCCCCGCTTCTTGCGGCCGGCCGGCCGACCGCCGCCGCTGCCGCACTATTTGAACTGGTGCGCTGAAATAATACGCGCGCGCCCTCTCGCCACATTTAATAACGCCGAGTCTGTTGGGGCGACGGCGACGCACCCGACCATTCGTTCGCCCGTCCACCCGCTCCGTGGCGCAGTCGCCGGCCCAGCCTCCTTGCCGTCGTGCTCCGCGGCCCCGCGAGGCCCTCGCTGGATAATTAAAGGCTTCTCGCTCTTAAAGTCGATGGATGGACGAGGGAGGTGATACATCGAAGCGAGGCGCCGTAAATCTCGTAAGAAGAGTTTAAGAGCGACTGCGGGCGGCCGCGTCTCTTGAGGTTGCCCCTGGCCCGCGAGACGGATGGTTGCACGCTCGGGCGCCTCGCCCACCTCGCCCCCTCCCTCGTCGTTCGGTCTGTTTGCCGCTGGGAGATAAATACAGAACGTCTCCTCTCTGGAAATAATCTGCGGGCGGTCCGGTTCGCCATCCTCGCTTGCTCTTGACGCAAGAGCAGTGTGTGCTTATTTTTCACATACCTACATTTTTATACAAGTAATTTACCTCATTGGTAATTCATGATGCGCTAGTCGATCGACGTTGTCTTCTTAAGAAGGGTTGTGCAAATGGAACAGTGATATTTGATGTATTTGAGATAACAAGGAGGCAGGTTCACGTTTGTTAGTTTCTCAGATATACACGTTATGTTGTGAAACAATTGGTCTTTTCTTTGGTGAAATAAGAATGCAGCTGAGAACAGTGTACCTCGTTTTATAACTAGACACAATTAAGAAGTCTGACTGAAGAGTATTTAATACACTTTTTCCCACTAAACATTTACCCAAATACGAGTTGCCTCCCTTTTTGTGCCAGGCCACTAATTTTCTCGAGGTTTACTGCGTATTGAATCGTAAGGTAGACTGTGTATGATTATTTATTTGTGCGTAGGATGTTATCAAACATCCAATGTTTCGGATCAGAGATCAACTTCTTTCCGACAATGATCCCAGAGGATATTAACATATTTTCTCTAAGTCTTTTTATGCAAATGTAAATGAAGCAAATGCTTCTCTTTATATACTTGCATGTGAAATGCATATCAACGTGCATATTCTTGAAAGTGGTTTTCCATGCTCCTTCTCAAAAAAGACGTATGCCGCGCCTTAGGGGGTTCGTGCGTTTGAAACTTATGATCGAAACCTTGAGTGCTCTGTCAAGACTCCCTGACTTGCTTATCTTTTTCAAGTTGCTGGTTACAAATCTTACTATCGTTCTACCTTCATAGAAAAAAAATTAAATGTTTTCTTTAAAATAAATGAAACGAATCCTTCTCTCATTCGTCTGATTTATGTAGGAAAAATTATTAGTCGTGTAAATGAATTTAGAGTTATCCGCGGCCGCATTGCGTGATGTGTTTGATTGGATAATGGCATATTTTTTTAGAATACTAAAATATCAGTGGCTACAAAATCCAAACATTTACAGATATTTTGAAGTGTCTTCTTCATCGCAAATATTCGTTTTTCAAGTTTTGAGAGGCCATGTACTTATTAGTGATAAAACAGTGAAGTCTGTGCTTATTCTTCATTCATGTGTAATTCGTGTTTTAAAGGACCGATGACTCACTTGCTTGATGCAATCTGAAAATTACGTTTCATAAATTGACTTCAGCTCGTGCACAAAGTTAATTAAACACGTTAATTAAGTCAAAGATAATTTTACAAAACACAACTAGAGAATAATATTCGTTACATCAGTTTTTGCACTTTTCTGCTGGTCACCCGTTTGAACCATTTTTGTACGATGGAATACCCCTTTTAATTGTCAAACGATCGTGATTCAGACAAAACAAGAAGTGCGTCAAATGAATGGTGGATGGATCGAAGAATTTTTTTGTCGTTTAATAACGCACCATTTTAGTACAGGCATTATATAAATGAATGGAGTGTATGAATATTTCTGGCTTTCTGTCCCTTCAATTTGTTTCGTTTCCATAGGACAGGATGCTATTGCTTGAGGTGCGAACATGACCAGACTCCTCTTCCCAAGAAGTCGAGGGTTCATTTCGGGGCAAAACGTTTGGTGTCTGAGTGCCGTTCCAAAAAGTCGTCACCCGCCCACCCCGTTGCGGGTCCCCGTCACAATCGCACCGCGGCCGGGGCTAATTAGGTGTCTTAGAGAGACCGCCTGCCTTTATTACTGGTTGCGACATTGTTCATCCGCGCGTGCCGCTCGGTTTCCACTTTCGAGGGCCTCGGCGTGGGCGCAGGCGGCCGCCTCGGCGCTGTGCGGCGGCGGCGGCGGCCGCCGGAACCGCAAAGGTTGGCCGCTTCATTTATTTAATTAAAGTGGCGCGCAGACGGCGGGGGTGGCCATCGAGGCGAAGAGAGAATATTGACTTGGGGCGTTACGCAGCGCATTAAATCGGACTGTATTTCGCTGCTGGTGGACGTGACTCGGAGAATGCGTGTAAATGTTTATTTTGTGGCATTTTTTGCTTGCGGATCCATCGTAGAATTCATGCTTTTAATGTTGGTAAATAGGTTGCTCTACGTGTGTTCTACTGTTGGTAAATAGTTTGCTCTGTAGTATATGTCGGCTGTTCAAATAACGCAGGTTCCCTGCGAATGGTGAACGGACCGTTTGTTCCACTGCGTCATGTCAGAGATGAAATGGTGCATTCCTATCCCATGCAATTTTGTCATAACACGTTTATCATCCACCTTGTGAAAAAAAATTACTTTGTTGATTTTAAATAGTATATGTGAAACAGTGGAACATTTATTGTTCATTATTCATTTTCTCATGCGTTTGTAGCTCTTTCGTGCTCTCGGTAGTCTTTATTTTATACACATTTGCGATGACACCATTGCCACTGCCCTTGAGTAAGGAAATTTTATCAGTGAAAACAAGCCCATCAGAAGTGGGTGACGTATGATAAATTATAGTGAGTGGTGACTTAAGTTTAATCACTGATAGTGAAACTTGATCTGTCTTCGGTGATACCGGGAGAGATGGCTCAGGGTATCAACTCATGTCATTGCAGTCCCTCTGACCGGGAGGTTGTACGTTCGAGCCCCGATGGTGGCAGGATTTTCTACACTAGCTTGTCAGCTAAGTCGAATTCAGTTTGGAGGAGAATTCTGGCGGCCGGCTGCTCTTATCGGTAGTTTTCCGCGGTTTCTCCGATCAACGCCAGGCGAATGCCGGAGCAGTGCCCTCCCAAACGGATAAAGGACAACGCGCGATCTTTCCTACCTCTCCCTTGTCCTATCCTCACCCATTGCACTCACACTAACATGCACTACATTTCACATGCCGGGAGACCGGCCGGGAGCTTAGAGATTGTTCCGGCTGGGGCGGTTCCCGCTGGTTGGAGATACCTGGTTGACGGAAAACTCCGCTAACAGACAGATCGGCGTCGGATCTCGCCGTACAGTCGGGGAAGAACACCGCCAACTCCGAGCAAAAACATGCATTATACGTGGGGACGAACGACCACAGTACTTGACGCGACCGGAATCACTATCAGTCAATCGATCAATCTTCGATGATATGAGAATCTCTACTTAATGTGCTTGGGTTAAACTTCTACCTAATTTTTCTGTAGCAAGCATGATAATCTGGGACAATAGCATTGAATTAATCGCTGCGTCACTTACTAGCTAAATAGTATTACTTCTTTTCCTCTCTCAGCTTGGTCGACCTGACAAATAGTTTGCCCCGTCTGGAGAACCCAAATCTACCCTCCCCCTTGCATTAAGAGAACTAGCACAACCACCGTAGTGGGCTGGGAAAACGGAAGATAAATTTCGTCGTAATCGAGTTGGCTATCAAGAGCTTAAAACCGCATGTCTGGAGCCTCGAGAAAAACCCATTTGCGTTCAGACGACAAAAGGACGGAGTGGCGGCGGTGGCGGCAAAGGCGGAGAAGGCGCTCCGGAAGACGGGCATGGATCCGAGGGGAAGGGGTGACTCTCATGTTAATTATTAATTAAGTCTTTAATATCACGAGCCGCTGCCGGGCTCCGGCGCTGCCCCACCACCACTTTCCTCACCGCCGTCCCGTCGCCTCCACTCGGCCCCGCCCCCAACCCCGACCCAGAAATCCGTTTACCCGCGTCTTCATGCGGCCGCTCCTGCGGCGGCCGCGGCCCTTTCGGACGCTGCCAAGATTAAGCGGGCGGCGCACGCCCAAGTTTTCTCCATAGGCGTCACGCTCTTGTCCTCCTAAGCCCATCACAATTATCGTTATGGGATTTGCATTATCAGGCAGCGGCTGGCTGCGGCGGGGCCGAGGCGAACGTTCTCTCAGACGATTTTGAGAATTTCGTCGTCCGTTTGCGAGGATCCAGGCCGCGCCCGGTTATCTGCTTCCAGCGAAAATGCAGGCCGCTATTCTCAGCCGGCGTGGGCTCTCGGGGTATCGGCGGGATGAAGGATTTTGCGATATGGTGACGTTCTGCGAAATGTACGCGGGGGGAGGTGAAAGGGGAGTTTCCGTGTTTATCCGTTGCAGACTTATTCCGGGAACTTGAAACCCGTTTCTTTGCACGTGTCTCAGCTAAAATTAGAGTACGATTCTTCGATCGTTGGCGGGTGAGTAATCCTCTCGTGCGTGTGAACCTCGCCGTACCAGGAAGTCGGGTGGCGAGCCGTTCGTTGAAGACGCGTGGCTTCTGGGAAGAATCGCCCCTGATGTCTGTGCCGCCTGTCTTACCTCTTCGCCTGTGCCCACACTCCCTAGTGTTTCTCTCCTCGAAACCTCCTCGCCGGCCTTCACCGACGATCTAGTCGGTCTTCGCGCCGTTTCGCCCTCGCGCCTCCGATTCCTCGCTTACTCCTCCTTACGGCCTCGGCCGCTCCACCTGGACCGGCGCTCCTGTGTCCGGCAGGGCGGTCGGGGCAGACGCCTCGGGCCTGTTCCCGCAGGAGTCCGATATTGGCGAGACCGCCCGCCCGAGTCAATTTCCAAGCGCGCGGCGCCCGGCGCCAGGCGCCCAGCCGGCAGGTGAGGGGCGGCGGCGACGACGGAGGAGATGGAGGAGGAGAGCCAAATCAAATAGCGGGGTGGCCGACGCGGCGCCGCGTCGGCCGGTCGGCCGGCTCGGTGCACACTGGCCGTGATTAGGAGCGAGCACGCGCCCGTCCGCCCACCAAATCCACTTTGCGCACGGCGCGGCGCGGCGCGGTAGGACGAGCGCTCTCGCCCGCCCAATTTGGAGCCAAAGGTTGGCGAGCGATTTCCATTTTGCGCCGGGCGCCCAGGGGAGCGCAGTGTCCCTGCGCGATCGCGCGGAAGGGAACGGGCGTCCTCGGGGACCGCGGACGGCCGCTGTGGACACGCTCTGGGAGTTCTTCGAGATTGTTTGTAGAAAGTGAGTGTTTCGAGACTGCTTCTGTGTGCCATTCGATCGTCAAGTCGTTTTTGCGATGAGCGCTGTGCCGTTTACTGAGAAGATTGAGAAATGTGTGGGAAAGTGAAAGAAAATTGCTCGTTCTCCTGTTTATTGAGCATGTAGTTACAAAGTCGCGGGAAACAAAAAAATTGATGTGAAAATCTACTTGTGCGATAATGTATCTTATACGCATATTTAATAAACATTACAACCTTCAATTGCGAGACTGAACGTATTACTGTTGATGTTACTTTTTGATGAATGTAAATATTTTTGTAATAAAATAATTGCTTGAAGAGCAACTCCCCAGGATTTCATTTTAGCATAAAATTTGCTTCGTATAATTATGGAAGGTTGGAATTGAATTTGTAGGATAGTGATTATACAGCATTGTTACTGATGGGATGAAAAACTCAACTGATAGAGTTTGAAACTTGATTTTTCCTATTTTCAATTTTTAAGGTGAGATCGATTATTTTTAGATGTTTCTCTAGATTTATTTCTGGCTGAAGTATTTGGGTGTTTATGTTCGTATATTCAGCAGAGCCTTCTCACGAAAAGAAAAGTGAATTTCGTGTAATTATCGTTTACGGACATTTCATTCTGATAACGTTAGATAATTCATGGTCGATCCGCTAAGTAGAAATCCCTTTTCTCCGTAGAGCGTGTCTTTGCCTTATTAGCAGACGCTTAGATAAATCCCGCCCTTGCGGCGCGCGAGAGGCATCCGGGAGCGCGCAGCTCGCCGCCGGCGATGGCTGGCGTCCGCTGTCGCTTGAGCGGCCTTTGGAGAGCACGCGTCAGAAATAAGTCGCCTCCGGGGGAAGGAAGGGTGGAGGGAGGGGCGGTCCATGGAGCGATATCAAGGGCCTCTTCTGCGCCACCAGGCCTCGCGAGTCGGCCGTCGCCCCCACCGCCGCGCCCCGCCCCGCCCCACCACACCGCGCCGTCGTCATCGCGCCTGCCGTAATCGGGTTTCTGCTCGGCGGCCTCTCGCGCGTTCGCCCGCTCGCTCGTCCCCCTCTGATAATCCCGACCGGCGCCGGCTTAGAGCGTGCGGTATTTGGCCGGTTCCGAAGTGGCGACTCCGGCGGCGGCGGCGGCGCGCGTCGCCTGAGGCGGCGGTAGCGGTAGCGGCCCGACAAGTGACAGGCGACGGCTGGGCGCGCTCCCACGGGGCGGCGGCCGATCCCCGGGATATATCAGCTTAAGCGGGATAGGTCTTCCCGGCCGTTTAGGCCACGAGGAATGGCTAATAACAGGCGGTTCTCTCCCGCACGTCTCGCGGCGCCGCAAGTACAGCCGCTCGCTCGCTTTGCCAAGGTTTCAGAGCGCGGAGGCTGTGGAAAACAAATTCCTTACAGACGAGGATTGAAAGCTCTGAACCGTTAGGGAACTCGCTCCTGCCAAGTAGGCATTTCCCGAGCAATACTCGCTTCTGACCGCCTGGGATTCGAAGCGACGCCCACCCACTCATGAATTCGAAACCCCGACCTAATTGGCGCTGCATCTGGACCTGTGTGGTCGGGACGGTGGAAATTAAAAGCGGGAGAGGCCAACGCTCACAGCACCTCTCGACTGGCGTTCGGAGTCGGGTGGGTGTGGCCGGGTCCCGGGCCGCGTCGCGGCGCGAGCGCTCGCCGGCCGGCATGGCGAAGGGCGCATTTCGTGCTCGGCGGGATTCTAAAACTGCTGCCGCTGCTGCCAACCGCAGGCGAAATTCCCAAACGTGCGCGCGGTGCGGCCGACGTGCGCTGCGCTGGCAAACGCCCCCCCCTCCCCCTGCATAGGAGGAGCGCGCCGCGGCCGCTGAGAGCTGAGATTCGCTATTGTGCGCCGGGGGGAGGTGCTGTTGCTCTCCGCTCGAGAAGTTGTGTTTGTTTTCTGCCTCCGCAATATTCAACTCGTCCGCCGCCGCTCGCCCGCCGCCTCGCCGCCCTCGGCGGTCGCTCCACAAACGCCCGTAAGTTGGGAGGGGGAGGGGAGGCGAACGCCGCGCAGTGCCGATGCACATATCGGCGCGAATGTACCGTGTGAATGCGTTTGACAACTTTGTTAACTCGGCAGCCTAGCGAGGGGCGAACCGTTTCGGGTTTGGTTCGGTGGAGAGCGGTTTGGTAGCACTCACGATGATCCTCGAACTTTTGTATATCGTGCTTCCACGTGTCCGACGGTGGGCGGAACTCGTGCTCTTGCCCTCCTAGGCTGTGCGTTGCGCTCTCGATTTGGAAAACGAAGTGTAGTGAGTGATTGGTAATCAATATGTTCATTTATTGGAATGAAATTATAATGCTTCCAGTTTTTATACCCCTGTTTTGTGTCTTCATTTTGCTGTTATATTTTTCGTGAGATAAATGAAGTAGATAATTAATTTGCTCGAGTGACAACTTTTGCCTACTTTTACTTTCAAGGAGATGCGTTTTACGTGTTGTTGTGGGTCAGAGTTAGAGGATTTTCTGCTAAAATAAAAAAAAATTGTGTAAGCAAGAATGGCAGTTCAGTATTCCAACATTGAGAAGAAAATGAGTGACAGCGAAGTGGAACGTCTTTAGCGTTGGTAATGAAAACGCCTTCCTCTTCATTTTACACCGTCTTCTCTCCGAAGTTAGAGAAAGCGAAGAGAAAAAAAAACGAGTGGAGCCAAATAAGCCTTCTCCCTCCGTTATTTTAATAGGTGAATTTGATTTAATTTCTTCCATGTTGTCCCTCCCTCCAGACAAAGAGGAAGATACAGCAATAAGAACAAGGGAGGGAGGAGGAGAAGGGCAGGCGGCGGAGGCCGGAACGGGGGATGGGCAGAAATTAAAATATCAGAAGCGGCGTACGAATTTTAAAAGTAAGTTCATCATTTCATACAGCTCAGTCTCTCAATTTCATCGGAGCTCTCTCCTACGCGCGGGGTGAGCATTTGCAATTCAAATGAGCTTTTAAAATATATGTATCTCCTTTATATAAAACGAAGGTAGTGAGTAAATTGCGATTCTAAGACACCCGAGCTGTTGGTCGCGGATTTATACTCTTCTTCGCCTGCGTGTGGCCGGCGCGCCCCTGCGCGCGCACGCTGGCCCATGGGCCTGCCGCCCCGCCCCGCCCCGACCCTGCGCTCCCCGCTCCCACGTACTCGCTGCTCGGGCCACCCGCGCCGCGGGGCGCGCAAATGTATGCATTGCTTTCCGCGGAACCGCGCGCCGCGTGCGTGTAGAAACTTTGCGCTCCATGCATGAGCAAAACTCGCCCCCCCTCCCCGCCCCTCCCCCATCACGAGCAACTCACGCCATCGTGCGACACCGATTCGCCCCGCTCTGCCCCGCTCCACCTAGCACCGCCCCGCTCTACCTCGTTCTTTCCCGCTCCTACTTTCCGTCTGAGACCACCCCGCTCTTGTCGTGTTTTCTCGCTCCTTCCTTCCTCCTGCACCCCGCTCCGTCTGACACCACCCCGCTCCTACCTTCCTCCTTTCCCCTCCACCCCGCTCAGTCTCGCGCTTTCTCGTTTTGCCCCGTTCTCTGCTTTTCACCATACCCCCTCGCCTAGCTCCACCTCACCCCGTCCCATGCTGTTCTGCCCCCTCCTCCTGGCATCGCTCTGTAGCCGCTCCGCGCGTTCAACCTCGTGCTTACCTGTGTCCCCTGCCCGTATTTTAAGATACGTTCGCAGTGGTGGAAATGGGAAATGCACGCGCGTGCGCGCCTCTATTTCAGCTTGTTTAAGAGTGCTCGGGCGCTGCGTGTTGTAGCGATAAGCGCATGCAGGACGCCGCCCCCTCCCCCTCCCCTTCCATCATCGCTCCCGCCTCCGCCGCCGAGGGGCTCAGCGTAAGTGAATGTAGGCCCCTTTCATGCAAATGCGGGCATAAATCGATTACCGAGGGAGACGGAAAATCCCTCCGTATTGTGCGGTGCCGGAAAGTGGACCGGCAGTTGCCCAATCAAGCCTCCTTTACGGGACGTTTGTCGATCTGATGGTGCTGGATGGATCCAGTTGATTAAAGGACGCGTGTGGTCTCTCTTGCTCTTTGCTTGCTTGTTTCCCTAAATTATGAGAACATAATCGGGGAATGTTTATCTGGCGAGTGGGGATTTTCGCGCGTTCAGAGCGCTTTCGGAGAGTTTGAGCGCCGGTAAATTGCCGAAAGAATGCTCTGCCTCCTGCTAGTGAACAGCTTTCAGCAAAAAGCTAATATTACTATTTGGAGCGACCATTGCTTAAATTCATTTTGATCATTCTCATTCACACTAATTGGTTCATTATGAGATATTTTCAGAACATTTGCGAGAAGGTAGTTCTGCACCTCACGGCTTCGGCGGTGCCGCCTGGAAGTACATGAAGGCTTTCACTAGGCGATGCCGCCTGGAAGTACAACTATGTTTTCGCCATATCGTTCTGGCGTAATTGGCTTCTAATATCAACAACATATTCCATCTGAGCCTTATCCCACCCACAGTCATTCGTCATTAATCACCGTTTGTTGCTCATGTACACCTCACCAACCTTCGTAAAGTGAAAGGGAAAAGTAAATCATTATTGTGATCACCTGCCGAGGAGGAGGGAGAATGTAAAGAAGCAATCCTCCTCTCTTGCCTACTCTCTGGCTCACATAAGGGAGTCATCTCTGAATGTGCGTGTCCCGTGTCGCGAGAAGCACCTGCGACCGCCTGGTGCGTAAGCGGCTAAGGTGGTGTGTAGCGTGTTGCGTCCGCAGGCGTCATTTCGGTACTACGTTGCGGGGACGGAGCGCGGCCATGCAGCCCGTGCGTCTGCACCCCCTGTCACCGCCTTCCCGGAGCCGACGCTCCGCTAGGCACACAAAGTGCAGTGTGTTTTTCCAATAATTATCTTTTTTCTGTCGTGCCGCCGCCTCCCGCCCCGCCGGCCCCGTCGCCGCCGTCCGGGCAAACTGGCGGGAGGACACAGATAAGCTATTAAAATGGAAATTAGGCAGCAGCTCTAGCAATTTCCCCGTTCCCCACCTCAGCGCTCGCTCTGCGCTCTTCACCTGTCGATGACGTCACCGGGCCGGAAACAATTTGCAGCGCGCGGGTAGGAAATGGCCGGCATCCGTCGTTTCCCTGGCCGGGCACCGCCCCTCCCTGCCTCCCACGCCCTTCTGCGTCCGCCCTGCCCTGCCCAGCACCACCACGCCCACTTCGCCAGCCCCGCCGGCGCGGCGCCACCAACCTTTGTTGCCTCTTCGTCTGGGAACTGCTGCGCAATCGACGGTGCAAGGCGCTGCAAACTTGGCGCAACAACCGGGAGGCTTACTCTTATCCGCTCTGCGGTGGAGGAGCGAGTCGGGCCGAGTTGCTGCCGAAGTTGGCGTGGCGATCGGCGTTTCCTGCTGCGGTCGGCGCTTTTGTCGTCCCGCGTGGCCCTATTGGCATGTTTGAGCTCGACTGTTTCAGCTGCGCGGAAAAACTCCAAGATATTGCAAGATTTAGCAAATCAAACGCCTACAAGAAATCAATGAATATGGTGACTTAAACATTTTCGTTTGTTAAAATCTATTAGCGAACTCATGTTCTCTTAGTGCACTGATGGACGTGAAATCGATTACGCAAATCCAAATAATCAAACTTGGTTTTCGTACTATGTTCTCTGATTCTTCCAGTTGCTGAAGTTCATAAAAGGATATTACACTGTTATTGCGTTTAATAAATAAATAGATTCCTCTGTACTGAATGTCAGCGTTTTCCTTCCAACTGCCATCCCAAAAAGTTAGTTTCTGCAAATGTTTAGACGGTATTATAATAATATCTGAGAAAATACGATGCTGATACTGCAAACATCACTGGTAGGGTTATTTTAAACATTTCATTCAAACGTGTTCCTTTTTCAAAAAGCGGGAGAACATATGACAACGTGACCACAAAGACGTCTTTTGTTCTGGCGTTCGCAGATCGTACTAATGAGGAGAAGCACTATTTTTGAGAGCGCAAGACTTCCTGATGGACGATTGGCTCAGCACTCCGTATTTTTTGTGCATCTATAAGAAGTAATGCAATGTTTATTCCGTTTTTTTCTCTAGTTTGCTCATGACCTAACTCTATGTAAGTGAAAGGCAAGCCTTAATTGAATTAAATTTAACTGAGCGGGACAATTGCTGCTTAACAACATAACGTCTGTTGCCACGTTACGATCTTTTAAAAACTTGCTGCAAATAAAAGAGAAAAAATGCAGCTTTTAGATATTGTGAAAATACATGTTTAATAGTAAGTGGTGTTTAAACGTGTAAACCAAAGGCGGAGATAATTATATTTCACTTTTCTCCTTTCGTTTTTGGTCACAACAAGCCAACTTGGTTTTAGGCTGAGTATTGAACCGTAGCGTTTATCAACCGGCAGGTCGCGCTTCCTCTCCGTGCTGACCAGATCGCCGCGGCTCTGGCGCTTCTGTGCGAACGCGACACGTCTCATAAAAACGTTTCGTCCGATGACGACGCCGTCACCCTGGTGTGGGAGCTGGTCGTGCCCGCGCCGCTCCCCCGCACAGGACTGTCGTCCGAGTGTAGACGCGGCGAAATGGTGGGCGCCTCCATGCGGCGGCGGTGGGAGGCCTTCAGGTCTTCTCGCGGTGACTTGCGCACTCTCCGCCCGGGGGTCGATAGCTCTGCCCGCCTGTTGACTCGGCGGCGGCCACGCGCGGAGCAAACAGCGTCGCCGCCTCCGAGGGCGCCAGGGGCGAGGGCGGTCACCTCCGCTGGGCCGGCTGTCACCCACGGAGCCGCCTCATCTGCTAATGCGCGCTCAAGCGCCTCCGACGCCCCTGCGACGCCTGGCCGAGCTCATCACCTGCAGCCTCTGAGATCGCACAATTCCCAGAGAAATTGCTGGGTAGGAATGTTGACGGATGCATTAGGAGTAATTGCTCTAAATGTTGCGCGGAGTTGGCCCCAGAAAAGGCGCTTTAGGAAGTAAAATGTTCGCGTCTTTTCAAGGATGATTTTTATTTGTACAGCTTAATTTCTTATTCTTTTTTCTATTCTTCGACACGGGCGAATGCCTTGCCAGTGAACTAATTAATGAGGCGACTAGCGTCTCATTTATTTAATACAGACTCGATACGAAGAGGTTTTTGTTGTTGTTCTGTAATTCGGCTCCTTATTAATTAATTATTTTATCCGAACTTAAAAATGCTGAAAAGTAATAAGGAATCAATTGAGGAATGGTTATTTTAATTCCTTTGGGGATATATTTGCAAATGTGATTGAGAAGGCGTCGGTTCGGAGCCTTGTTTGGTGTAGCCCTGACGGTTCTCGTTCTTGTTAGTCTCCTGCATAAGGTTTCTTTGCATGCCTCCAGCATCGCGTGTACTACCTTGTGTGGAACCACTATTGACCGCGCGAGGGCCACGACCGGCAGCCGGGTATTTCAGGTGTCGGCGCAAGAGATCCGCGAGCTGGTGTCTTCGTTGCCATTTTTGGCATGTTCGGCCGTGCGGCGAGCCGGCTCGGGCCGCCATGACTCACGCCGGCGCGGCGGTGTGTGTGTGTTCACATATGTCATTGGGGAGGGTAGAAGTCTACGAGTGATAGCGCTGACAGGACATTTGTCTACAGAGCGCGGAGTCGGTGATAATGCCACCAATTCATATTTCCTGAACTTGTTCAACGAGGCGCAGCATCTACAGCCCTATTTCCCCACCCCGCCCCTCCGCGCCACGCGACCGTTCGCTCGTGCGAAACTGCTTCGCCTTAATGCGATTACTCTTGAGAGAGTTTAGCGAAGGAAAGTTGAGTGAACTCGATTTGTGTTTTAGTAGTGGAAAGCTGCGAGAGCGCGAAGTTTCTTCCCGATCGCAAGGACAACAGCGAAGGTTTGGGTAACAATCCCTTGGATCAACGTTCACTCTGAGGCAGGCGACAGAGGCAGACAGCCATCTCGCCCATCAGTTAATCACCGCGCGGGGGCCACCGTCGCGTCAGGCTCCGCCTCCGCCGCTGGCGGAACAGAGGCCCGCGTCAAATGCGGCGCGCACCCGTCTCGTCGAAGCCGCGTCCCCTTCCCTGGAGAGCGATGCTCGTGGCCCGCCCCCTGCTCCTGCCTCCGCACCTACTCCCACGCCCAAACCCGCACGCCCGGCCCGAGCCGTCTGTCGACAGAGCATTAGGACGCCGTCGGGCCGGGATTTGCAGCAGTCAGCAGTCGTTATCATTACCTGTCGGGCAATGGCGCAGCGCGCCGCGCCGCACCGCATCGCCCCGCGCGCGCCCCGCCCATCCGCGCCGTCCACGCGCGCCACGCGCGGGCGCTCTCCCCTCCCCTCCCCTCCCCCACCTTCCCTTCTTTTCCCTTCCTCATCCCTCGCCCACGACCCCGCACTCCACTCCACTCCGCCAACGCTGCCTCCCTCGCGCCTGCCACGACAGGTGACACGCGCGAAACGGCGCAAAAAATTATATACAGTTTTCCAATTGATACGCGTCGATGCTCGGTTCTGGAATTGGATTTCATCGGCTACATCGGACGCGGAATGAGTTTGGAAGGTGCCCGCGCTGTTCTGTCAAATTGGGGCCTCGCGCTTCGCCGCCCCCCGCTCTACGTACCCCGCCCCTGCCGTAGTCCGTCTGTGAAAGAAAGGGCTGGCGTGCGTTTTGAACGTGCTTGCCTTGACCGAGGAAGCAGACGAAAAGAATTGTACAAAGTTGCTAGCGAACCTGGAATACTTGAAAACCGAGCAACAGTCTGGAATTTGAATCCTTGAACGAACGGGAATTTGATTTGAATTTTTTTCGTTATTTTCAATTGTTTTTTTGTTTTGCCAACTTTTAACTGATATTCACGTACGTCATATTCAGTAAAGTGCATGATAGGATTCCGTAAGTGATAATGGCGAGTGTTAAAATCAAAGAATGCAAGAAAACTGCCATATTTTTGCTCTTAAGACTGCGAAGGTTTTTGTATCCCCTTGATTCATGTCACGCCTTTTGCCACGTGCATCGTTACGTGGATAGTAGATAGCTCTTACTGAGCACCTATATGTTAAACTAGGGATAGCAGGTACACGATCGAGATGTTTCCGAAACAAGCGTCTCCCCGGGAACTTAATCGCTGAGTTTCGGTCAGTGTCTCGCCTCTTCTTTGATCCCATCGGCGATATCAGTTTGCTGTTTTGCCGATCGAAACGTCCGGAGAGTTATCACCCCATAATACTCAAAAGGAATTTCATCATTTTTCTTGAAAGTGCGTTGGTGAAGCTATCTTTCTCGATACCCGAAGATTAAGAGTGAACTGGTAGAGAGCACGAAGAAAATGCATACGTGAAGTCAAAAATTGATCTTGGCAGGCTTGCCCACCAGGAAATGCATCCTACTTAATCCCACCTTACAGATCATTCAGTCTGGCGAATATTTTGACGATTCCGAGGCGAAACGATCTTGGTGAAACGTAAAAATGGCGTTTAACGAGCCGTCCGTAGTTAAACCCCTCTAAGTTACTGATTGAGTAGGTCTAATCGGCCGTTGGAGTAACATTGTTTCCTATTGCCTCCGAATCGTGTGCAGTTGAGGGATAGCTGATAAATACGTATGCGTAATCAATGATTTTTTTGACAACTTATTTTGTAGCTAAATAATCTCCAAAATACGAATTAAACGAAGCGCAACTAAACATCATCGATGAACGTATGTATCTCTTGGCCAGGAGTACTGGCGGCTGGTGCTCCAACAAACTGGAGGTTGCACGTCTATCGAATGACGGAAATCTAATTTCCAAAATGCAAAATACGAATATTTAATAAAAATGCAAGCAATTCAAATCAATTAAAACTAAGTTAAATAAAAGTCTATATTGAAACACTACTTACATAATTGTATGTAATGTGTCTGCGTAAGGCCTACACCTCCCGTGCGCGTGGTTCTGGCTTTGATTTCCACTGGGCTCTGAAGTTCGACTCCAGCACATCGCAACAAGCACTATCGCTTCAATAACACAAATAAAGTTGTTTTATTTCGAAAACTTCACTACCCTGTTATATTTGGCAATAATGAAAGATCTTCGTCACACATTCGTATTCACAAGAACGTTCGCAAACCGCTGGCCGGTCAGCTGCAGCCACACTGGCTTCCGCGAGACATTATGGGACTTCCATCCAGAACGGCCACCTTTACATAAAGAACTCATCAAATGTACGATTTGAATCAAAAAACCTAATATCAAATGAAAAATTCTCCAAGTATCATAAACAGCGCGTTGAATGTCGTTAATAATTGACGGAATATGGGTATTCCCCTGAGACTTTCCGTCGCCGCACAACGCTAGACAGTGCCACTCTCCTGGTTGTGCCAAGAAATGGCAGCACGTTTCCCGTGTTAAATCGAGGAGCCAAAGAGTAATTTGAGTTAACTCAGTAATACAGCCAAGAGCGAAGAGCGTGGTGCAATTCCTGGCAAGACACCAGACACTGGAGAGAGCGCCAAACGCTCTTTAGTTTCAAAATGATTTCATATGCATAGATATTGCTGCAATATCTTGAATATTGAATGTAATTAAAATAAAAATGTATATTCCTAAGATACGAGATCTTTTTCGATTTTGTGGGGGTTATGCAAGCGTGCCAGCTAAGCACGAGCCGCCGCTGCCGGGCTGTACGATTAATTTTAGTGCTGTATGCACTTGATATAAAAACAAAATTGATATAATTTCCCTGACAATCCGTTCGTTCCCTAGAGAGACAGGAAATCTGCGAAACAAAAGTGCAGCTGTAAAAAGGAAAAAATAATTTGCCCATTAAAATACTTGTGCAGCATGGTGCACCTGTTTTAACTGCAGGAAGTTTTAGTGAACGTGGAAACGGAATATCACAATGTAAAACATAATCTTAAAACCAAATTAAATATGCACCTAAGATAAAATGCTTATTCGTAGAATCTTTCAGTTTTTATTCACATTATGTCTTCTGAACGTGAGTTTTTGTGACCGGTATATTTTGTTGGCAACATTAGTCATAGGGATTATAAGAAATATGTTATTAAAATGTTAAGTATTTGATTGGTTCGATTTATGAAATTCGGTAATGAGACATATCTGCCTTATTATAACAGCAAGTAAATGCATGTATATATAGTTTTAAAACGCCCATGATGGTACTCTAGGATACACGAATATTACGTTGTGAAATGCTTACAAGTTGCGAAATTTAAATATAACATTTCACGGAGACTCCAACTTAAAGAATGTAATATTTGACTGTTTGGTTAAAACATTCGTCCTCAACATTCGTTAGGTCTCAACATTTAGTCATGTCGATAACAGAATATCCATTTTGGAAAATATTGTTATTTGCATGTGGAAAACTTATGTTTATGGTAGGACACAATTTATAAAACCCGATATGAGGAATGAGAGACCTCAAAATCTGCGTTGACATCAGTTCCGAGATCTACTTTCCGGCCCCAAAAAATTACAAAACCTTAGACATTTCATGTGGAGTCGGAATATTTATTAGTAACTCACGTTTCCTGAAAAAAAAAACAAAAAACAATTCTTTAAACGTGTTTTTTTCTCACAAAGTTCGACGCTCTAGTTCTTGGTTGTGAGAGAAAATGCGCCGGTTACATAGTATGCTAAGTAACGAACAAAAAAATAACGTTCGTTTCCTAACCATACTATGTTTGTAACCTGTGAAACAACCTGGAAAATCTATATTCTCAAACCTGAAAAGAAAAAAAGGGGGGAAAAACTTGGATTTCCAAAAGTCAGATCGCTGGTCACTGTGTTTTGGCTTTCGGGCCATGAATAAAAAAAGCGCATGCAAGCGACTAGTGATTATCCTTGTTTTTTTTTCTTACGAAGATCTCGTTCCTATTCGGTCTTTTGAACGAAAATAATACGCGATGTTAGGGAGGGATTACGAAATAGTTCGCATTGTTATCATTTCAGATCAGAATTTTTCAAGGTACGAGCAAATTCTTTTGAACAAAAAAAACCTGTATGGTTGACGACGCAAGAGTTCTTTGTGGAGTAGGAGGTTGCGTCAAGTCCATAGGATCGCGCCATTGTGATTAGGCAAATTGTTTGTCAAGGCGCTGTGGTGTAGGTGAATGTTGATGGTGTTACGTGGTGCATTATGAGATAATGTAGCATTAGTCTTGTCGTGGGCACAATGGAGGATTGAGCCAACTGTTGGAGCCCAAAGGCAATGTACTTGTCTCTCATGGGGGAAGGGCAAGATCATCGTGTCATATCATGACACAACAGTGATGTTTGTTGGGGCTTCACATCAACAGTGTTTAGCGCGTGAATGCTGTATTTCTTTTGTATTTTCATATTTTTATGTACTTCCAGATGTTATCGTGTGTTAACGCACGTATTTGACATTCTATTTTTTATTTTCAAATCGCAATCCGTCAATTTGCGATTGTTTACTTTGTCTATTGTTGATTGTATTAATATGCCACTTCCAGATAGTAAGTTTAGGTATTCGTATTGGTAGAAGTATCTGTTCCGGTAATGGATTAAAATTATGCGAGAACCATCGTAGCACCTTCTATGCGACGAAGCGTCTCATTTTAAGTCGATATGTCGGAAATAATGAATGCTATAAAAACGTTTCTTTTAGGTCTAAAAACGAATAAAAATGTAAATTTGTGTAAAGAAAACAATCTTTATATAGTAAGAAATAATAACTTGAAAAACAATGTGGCCCAAATTGTGCCCGACAAAACCCTTTACCTTTCAGTGAAAACTTCTTCGAAATCGGTTCAGGCTTTCCAGAGATTGTTCTGAACAATAAGACAGAAATTGTTCACGTTGATTTCACGATTGATTTAATAGTCAACTTACATAATTTAAATGCAATACGACCGTGTGTGCTGTAGAATCGTGATTGATATTTAGTAATTTATGTTTTGGAAGATATTTTTTGCTCATTCTTTGAATGTAATTGTAGGTGAATAATTGAATTCTTTGAAATTATAGGTGTAACAATATAGTTATTAACGTTTTCTCCTCTGAAAGAAGTTAGTCCACAAGCGGGTAACACGTGTTAGTGACGATGCGCGAGGGAGGGGGGCCTTCTGTTGTTGGGGCGCGCGGCGCGCCGCGGCGTGTATTTTCCAAGTCTCTGTGAGCGTTGACACGCCTTCTTCACTCCATCTCGCCGCAGCCCCTTCCCGCGCCCGAAAATGGCAGTGCCTGCCAGATGCAGATCGGTCGCGACTGGCTTGTTTCTCCGCCGTGTTGGATGGTGGCGCAGATTGAAGTTGACGGCCGCGAAGAGTAGGCTCTTGAACGTTCTGCGGGGGTGTCACGTCGGGTTAACTGTAGGTTTCAATACCAATATAGATAGAGTCGTGCAGATATGGGCTAGTGCATCCAGTGAGTCGTTTTTTAATTAGTTCACATTACAATGTATGAAATTATTTTGATGTCGAGATTTTCATGTTATAGTTGTCGCTAATGCTAAATATTTCGAATTTAGTTTTCTAGGTTGAATCCATCGCATTTCGTTTTAACCCGTTAAAACCCACAACCGACCAGTCAAATTGTTTCTTTTCTTATCTCAGTTCTTTTGCGAATTTTATGGCGTCAAAAGACGGAGACATCCTATATTAAACATATAAGCAAGTTTTTTTTTAAATTTCTGATTGCCAGATGTCGATTTAGCCGAGATCGTTAAAGCATTGTACCCCACTGGCTGATGTGTATTTTTAATTTGAATCGGTTCGAATCTTCATCTATAACCCTGCTAAGCTGCTATATGCCTGTGGTTCAGTCGGAGGGTGAGGCTGCTTAAAACAAAAGATGATTAGTCCACGCCGAAGTTGATGGGGCATATGCAGCTAAGATTTTGCTACTTTTTAAGTTGATGGGGCATATGCTACTAAGATTTTGCGCTATAATAGTATAATTTAGTAGCATAACAATGGTTTAGCTCTAAAAGTTGCATATACGATTTCGTATATGCTACATGACTGCGCGCACGGACGCGACAATGGGCGAGCGCTATGCATACAAAATTACAGTGAGCTTAAATGGGTTAAAAGTGTTTATTGTACGATGTAATTTACCCCGATGATAATTCATTTAATAAGAATAAATTTTGAGAAGGAAACCTTGATATTGACATTTCTAGTATATTTTAATTCTCCTGTTCATTAGAAGCATAAACATTATTTCGTTCTTTTTCAAGATTATACTTTCCTTAATTGTATCATTATATTAAGAAATCAAATTCTGTTAATGTAGACACATTTTATCAACGGACTACGAGGAAATTGAATGATCAAAAGGGTTAACATTGTAAGACGTTGAGCAAATAAAAAAGAAATACATTCTTAACCATATGTTACTTGGGATTACAGCACTAGTTGTCTTATTGTCCTCTAGGGCGTGAATAATTGTTATGATAGTGAATGAGCAAGATTTGAAATAAGAAATGAAATTGAGGGAGTGTGTGCTGGGAAAGAAAACGGTCAATAAAAAGAATACGGAAGAGTGGAACATAGAATGGAGTTAGGAAAAAAGCACAGATATGAAAAGATGTCTTACAACGTCACTGAAAGTGGAGACAAGTTTGGATGAAAGTTGTTTCGATCTGTGGCTGTTTTCTTTTCAGAGAGCTTCAAACTGAATTGTATTATCGTTATAATCAGGCTATTTAGTTCTCAAACTCTAAGATTAGGAAATCTTGGAAACGATGCACCTGCATTTTTAGAATGAAACATTTTATAGTAGCAGCATAAGATAAATCCAATACTCGGGAGGTTTCTTTTGTTCCCCTGTGCATGATTGATTTGGAGGTGGGGTTGCAATTGTTTTGGATGATTTTAATCATATCTTTACTTTAACTTAAAATTCCGAAAGTTGAAACAATTGGCATTTGCAAATTTGTACTGCTGCAAACTATCAGAAGAACTGTAACTGCAGAAGTACTCAGAATTAAGTGAATGGATTAAAAATATTCCGTTTAGGAAGGCAGTCGCTCCAAGGACGGGGGCTGGGTTGGGGTTGGAGTTTTGCGTTCAAGCGGCGGCCGCCCGCCCTGTTCCTGGCCGGTCGCAGGTGAGGGCGCGGCGCCGCCGGGTCTTAAGATCTTCCCGGGCGGGCCACGAACGCCCGGCAAACACGCAGGCGGCGCACGGCGGTGGAGGTGGCAACGTGCGCGATCGAGGCGGGGCGAGGCGAAGCCTGGCCAGGCCCGGCCCATCGCCCCGCGCGGAGCGCGAAGTTTGCTCTGCGAGAGAAGATTAGGCGCCGGCGGACGTGTTGACGCTTCGGATCAGCTCTTATTCGCGGCGGTTGTGCCAAATGCAGGTTGCAGACTCGTTTAGAGAACTCGAAAGGGGATGAGGGGGCTGGTTGCGAAGGGCCATTGTTTCCTCCTTTCGTTTCTGTGACGAGCGCAGCTTACCTTGCGTTTCATGCGCGCAGAATCAGCAATATATCTGGCCTGTAGAGAGGCCAATTTGAGACTTGAACGCTGTCGAGTTGGCAGACTTCTCCGAGGGTTTTTTTCTGGGCTGTCATAAAACGACTGCGCATAGTGTAGTCCATCTGGATTTAGCAGCGTCGCGGCCGAGGAGAGCTGTGTATCTGTTGAACCGGTACTTTGATGTGTGCGCCACGTTTTTCAGTTGATTGAAAGAAAACAACGTATATCATCCAGCATCGTGAAACGCGTGACTACTACATCGTTGGTTTTTGGAACAGCGTTCATGAGGAGATTTTATATTGCGTGATATTTTGCAGTAAAAGCGTTTGTCAAAGTTCCCGGAATTTAGAAGATTTGGTTGCCACATTTCTTCCTCTAATTGTATGATCTATTAAAATACTGAGGGTCGTTTCCTGATGTGTGAATTAACAGTCAAAAGAATAAATTTATTTGTGGTTTTGTATATTTGTTTACTCTCTTATTTCGTTTAATGATTTTTCTAATACCCGACGGTTTAGAACATGCAGAGTTCCCTGTTCGAATGTCATTCTCACGAGATCCTACTAGTAGATGTTCGTTAGTTTTAGTTACTTGTATATCTGGTCCAGATAAACGTTAGAATTAAATATTGCGTGCAAGTTGTAACTCATTTCCGCTTATGATCAGGAGCCACCTAATCGTACTGAGACATTTTTAATTTGCTACCCGCAGACCAATAAAATATTGACTGTCACACAAAAACATGTTTAAATTTACATCCAAAGTGATCAGTAGACGGACATTTGAATAAAAAAATTGTTGACTGAAGCAAAAGATACATCGGTGTTGTGGAACTTCACGGACTCAGTAGAGACCCCTGCATCCCTCCCCCTCCGTCGATGGCAGCGGGGATGGGCGGCGACCGCAACAGGGCCTGGTTTCTCCCTCCCTTCCTCCCGGCGGAAATCGCCCTTTGCAGGCTGCTTCCGGCGGCGTAAAAAGCATTGAGCTATTGGATTTCAATTATGGAATCGTCCAATAATGATTGTAATGAAAATTAATGAACCGATGAATGCAGGTGGTACGGAGGAATTAGGTCACAGGGATGTTTGAGCCCGCGTGGCGCGTGGAGCGAATACCACAGCGCTCTTTGAGACCTGCCTTGCCTGCAGCCAGGCGAATGCATTCACTTCGTTCCATCTTCACAGTCATGAAGAGTTTCGTGAGTGAACTGCAGGACTAGATCTACAGGAGCCCGGAGAGTTTGCGGAATGTCTGAAGGGTGTTTGTGAACTAATTTGTGCGTTTACGTTGGACATGATGGGAAGAGTTGGCGCGGACACTGTTTTTCCATGATAAATGTTGCTACTCGAAATATGTCATATCTCATATTCCTAACATTGAACTTCGCCAAACGAAAAACTTTACCACGTACAGTAGCTGTCTTTCTCCTATTTGAGCTCAATGTATATGAAGTCCAGCGTTCCTTATCCACTAACAGTTGTGTTGGAAAGCCAATCAATATCAGGTGTCATACAGAACCTCTTCAAAACTGTGTTACATACACCTCATTACCTAATTTACCTTCCCAACGTACGACGAATTGCGTTTTCATTAAAATTATTAAAATCATTATGGAAAGTAACAATGTTTTCTTACAGGAACTTTTAATGTGGTATTATAATTTTGAGAGGCACTTTTTGATAACGTATATGTATGTTAAAATGAAAACTGTTCGATGATTGTTTGAATTCATGTCAATTGCAAGTAATGTGAAATCCTGACTGCAGCTGTCTATTTTGACTTTGTAGTTACCACGCCAAGTGGTCCGACTTTTCAGTCTATCCGCCTTCAGTCTTGTCCCTTCCGTTTATGGTTAAGCCCTCGCCTCTTGCTCAGTCGCCTGGTGTGTGTTTTGACTTGACACTCCGCAGAGCTGTTGAAACCAACTTCGTTGTCAGCCATAGTAGGGATCGTGAACGCAAGAAGAGTGACGACGATGTTCTAGAATAATTCGGCGTTTTGAATTGACAGACTTCCAAGTAGTGCTAGTGGTTTAAATGATGTTAATGATGTGTCTTTAAATGTGTCGATTTGTCAGAACAATCATGAGATTATTATAGGTTTTGTTGATTAACATGGGGAAAGAGGCTAATAAGTTTTTGTGCTCCTTCGTATGAATTTGACTATGTAGCTTGAAGAGATTTTGGGATGATAAAGCGTATGTAATTCTTGGAGTGAGAGTGATATACTGTTCTGGGGAAAAATATGAAACACAATCAAAAGGAATGACGAATGGGTATGGAAAGTCGTGTCGAAACTGGGTGCATTTTTTCCCTCAGTCCTAATGAAATGTGAAGTGATTTCTTCGTTGCGTCAAAAAAATTAGAAACCTCCCGTTCTGTTGTTGGGGGATTTCCCTAAGCATTCTTCGTCGGGGTTTGTTTTACGAAGCTGAGCCGTGAATCGCTGGCAGCGTGACAGCTCACTCGTCCAAATACTGCGAACAGGCGATTGCTTCACGAACGTTATATGAACGTGGTGGCTCTCCGCGCCCCCGCCGACGGGAGGCTGTGCTATTTTGAGGGCGTTCGCGCTGGGAGCGTGGCGGGCGCGGGCGGCTGCGAGCGCGTTGGGCGCCGGAAGTGAGTGGGGGCGCGAGCGGGCGTCTCTGGAGTGCGTCTGCCATTGCGTTCGTCCGCGCTACCGGCTGCCCGGGGCAAACATGATGCCACAACGGTGGTGAGGGTACGTGCTCAAGAAATCGGGCGGTTTTCTGTGTACCGTTGCTGCTCTGTTTCTTCTTTTAACTTTCTGCGTTCTTCCCCCCTGGTACCAGGGTTAAAATCTCGGTCACTTCAGGTGAAATTTCGGATGAAAAGAGTTCGGTTCGGTGTACTATCCTAGTTCTCCCGTTTTCCTGTCCCTCCAACCGCTTACTCTATATTCGTGCTTATTATAGTATAATCGGCGCAACGGATGACGGAGGCGGTGGGATTCCATCGACAACAATGAGGTTTTTAAGGATCTTTGTGTAGTCTCCCCACTGTTAAGCCGTCCGTAAGTAAATAAATAAATAACCACTTCACCACGCAGTGCGAATTGTCGTGTCTTGGCAAATATTCTTCGAATCCACAATAGACGCTTATAGCTATTGTGGATATTTTTGTCGGCAACGTTCGCAGTGCCTGGCAGACGGGAGATCTTCTTGTGTTATTCCCGCGCTTTCAGTTTGTTCAACAAAAAGCGACGGATTTCATTTTGAAATAATTTTTATGAAATGTACATGTGTAATCCAAGTATTTCGGTTAATATTTTATAAAAATATCTACCTATTATTTCCTTTATTTTTATATCTGTCGCGAAGTAGCATTTATACCAGGAAATTAAATTTCTTCTTTGAATTATATTGTATATTTCTTTGTTCCGGAATAATAGCTTTGTAATTTGTAGTTTTAGAAAATGCAGAATGCTAGATCGAGTGTCAGATCTGGAAGAACCTAATAGCAGGACATGGCTTGTTTTAATTCATTTTGTTGCGTCCCATGTCATGTGCGATTCAGGCTTTTTCATTGTTTTCAACATACGGCAATATGAATACATGCAATTTACCGCACACAATGCTTTATGTTGTTAATGTGGAAACAACACATTTTGTTGAAACCCTACCATTACAGAAGTTTGCCGGATGCCTATTGTCTGGCACAACTGCTTTTTACGGGCATTCTTTATCTCCGCGACCACGCTCGCTCTGGCGAGGCAGCTTGCAAAGGCGCGCCCACAGTTTCCATATTCTATGGCTCTTTTATTTTGACGGGCGCAGTTAAAATTATTATCCATCAACGAAATGAATATCAGTGAAACTGTGTTAGACAAACATGTGTCATTAAGAGTCGTGTAACATGCTATTTTTCGCCTTGCAAAATCAAGTAGAATAGATGAAGAGAATAATGTAAGAATTAGACTTCGAATGTTTACTAGAATATGCTGCAAAACAACCTTACATCATTCTTTGTTGAGTGTATTTGCCGAACGCAAAATAATTTTAGTGCGATATCGCTAACACGTTGGCGACCATTTATAGAGAACTGATTCTGTGTTTCCTGAAATGTTACGAAAAATTGAATGGTACATGGTTGTATGGGGAACGGTAATAAGGAAAAAGGATTAATCACTGGAAGGTTAAGGAAAATGGAGATGAGGATGCAAGAGACTTTGTGTATATCAGGGCAAAATAATTATGTCCGCCAGTTGCAAAATCCTCTCTTCCGGGGATTGCGAAAATGTAGTTATAAATGAATCATTAGTTGTATAAAAGCTATGCGCAAACTAGAATGTAGAATCAGGTTTTACAAATGGGGCTGGGTTACTTCTTACATTGTAGCACTTCAAATATTAAATATACACTTGCCTTACTTGTCCACACAGTATCTTGAATAATATTTACAGTAATTATATAAATTTGAAATGATAATTTCACTCTTGTGATGATTGTCCAATGATAAGAAAAAAAATGATCCAGACTTGAGGGAGTGGGAGCGGTCAGTCAGAAAAAAATATATCGAATTGTCCCTTCTGTGTAATTTACGGTACGTGCATTTGTTTCTCTTAAAATATTAAAATATAAATAGCTGAGAATAGGCACATTGCACGATTCTGTGAAAACAAAGTAAAAGCATTAAATCAATGTCAAGCATTTCGATGATCTATAATTGTTCTCGTGTAATATCAGGTGATGTACAAGAACATGCACTTTTTAAAGTAACTGATATACCTCAATAACATTGATGAATCCTTACCTACGATAAACTAAAACAACATTCGGCAGTACTAAGTACAGTGTGAAGCCCACCGTATAGATGGAGTTCTAAAGGCAAATAATAAAGTCCTACAATGTTATTAATAGTTGTATAGTTAGTGTAATAATCTTTAGTAAGCGTTTCTTCTAATTGGCAACTAGGTCTTTATTAATAATACAGAATATAACCGAATTATCTTTCCTAGTCTTCAGTGAAATCATTCCAAGAGGCAGTGATAATTAGTCGTTTCAAGATTGCTGTTATCGGAATCGCTTACTATCCGTCTTTTTTCGTCATGTTTGTTGTTTTAGTGGTTTTATTTTACTTTATAAGAGTAATTTATGTTGTGAGTAAAATAAGATTTTATTCGCCCCTGTTAGGAACCGAGGGTGCTAATTTTCACGAGCGACCAAAATCGTTTTCGTCTCGAGTGCCTTACATTATTTTATCCGTTATTACATTTTGAAGACTTGATTTAATTTGTTTTATCTTCATAAAAGTACGGTAAAAACTGTATGCGACGTGCGTGTGTGTGTGGAGGGGGAATGCAATTTTATTACGTATTTAGATATTATAGCTCCAACTGTAGACGCCATTTCATTGCTTGTTGATTTTTTATCAAGTATACATAAATATAAAATTCTGATTATGCACTTTGATGTACGAATGTTTTAGCATGGGTGAACTAAAACTCCTAATAATAGTGAAATTAAATGCGAATGGAAGTATTGTTTGCGTTGATCGGAACAACGAGATATATGACAGTTACTAGGCTGTAATTAAATGTATTCATTCGCGAAAGTTATACTTAATACCACGAGTCTGTGGAGAATCACGTATAAATGTATTTTATGATAATTTAAAATAGATTGGGGAAGGGGATAGGTCACTGTTCAAAATGTTCTCGGGCTTACGGCGATCGCCATAAGAAATAGTTTAAGCCTGATATACAACTCGCCCTAAAGTAAAATTAGCACAAGTCCGTGATTTGTCTTCAACTGCCACGATATTATCTCAAAAATTGTTCGGTGTCTTTCTTCCACTACAGTATTGAGGATAGATTTTTTTAATGAAATCTATTCTCCAAAACTATTTATTTAAATGAGATCATGCACAATTTTTTTCAAAACATGAATAGTTTTGGCATGAAATAAAGGTTATTTTAAAAAACAAACCTTCTTCGAAATCACCTCCAGGTTGGTATTTTTTCCCCTCGTTCGCATAGTGCGAAGTTCTCTTTCGAAAATGGCGAAGGTCCTATTTTCGGTGAACTTTCGAGAATTGCAAGAGTTAGAAATAATGGAAGAAGTATGTGCTGTTTTGGCGTCAGTAATTTATGTGCGCTTTTTGTGCCCGCAATTCTGAGACAGAAATAGAACAGTTATTGCATATTGTATGCGTTTTACCTAGCATATATTTGGCAGTGCTGTCTTTTCGAAGAACTTGGTTCTGTAGTTCACATACTGCGTTGTAATCCTAAAGGTGGAGATCGTCTCTTGAGGTGTAAGTAAGGGAAGTGTCCCCAACTCTCCGGTTTTGGGTTTACGCGAAGATCAACTGATGCGACGCGATTGGCGCCTTTGCGGATGATGCGATCCTGCTTGAAGAGCGTCAATGTCATCGATACAGAACTTGTGACCGTGTCACCCCTTTGCACGAGCGGAAGATAAATCTAACTACCTGACGCAACCGGAAGAACTGTTAGCCCGGATACAGTTCTCGATCAAAATGTTATCTCATGCGCAGTGGATTATTTATTCGGTTCGTTTATTAGCTGCTGGCGTTTTGCATCATTGCCAGCGTGGGCTAGTCGCGTCCATCCCCGTCGCCTGGGAAGCGCGCAGGCCCCTGCGATGTGGGGCGTGGCCGCCGCTCAGCGCCGCAGTGTCGCGCCTGGTGTTTACGCGAGGCGACGCGACGTCTCTGCGCCAATTATGCCGCGCTCCGGGTGACGCACGCTTTCCGTCGTCCGCCGCCGTCACCGCCGCCGCCAGATGAAGTCGTTAGGGCCGATTTATCGCCTCCGGCGGGGCTGGCGCTGGCGAGGGCGATGGAGACGAAGGCGCAGGGAGTTGCAGCTTGCAGGAAACCACGTCTTCTTTCGATTGCCTTGCTCGTCTTTCGTTCCATTTCCAGAGCTCTTCCGTTCGCACGGGAAGTCTCCTCTGGGAGGGGTGCGCTGAAGTATTTAATGCCCTCGTGGACTACGATAACAAGAAGAAGCATATGTTTTTATTCTGGCATGATTTCCTCCTGTTATGTTCATTTTCTTCTTTTTTATACATACGGGTTTGATGAATTTGTGTTGTGTGAATAACTCCGTGACAGCTTGGAATCACCCACACCTCGAGAACGAGGTTAATGATTGTCCGAAACATTCCATTTGGTAGTTATTATTAATGAGTTCCCCAAACACGTAATTTTATTTTAGAAAAACAGACCGTTATCGATTTTGTTAAGGATGGCCGGAGTACTTCTAAAAAAATAAATTATTGATTTTTGGCTAATAATACACACTCCAACTGAAAAAACAACTAAACAAAATGCTCCAATACGTTCTGTTGATTTGCCCTATGATTTACAAGGTGTAACAAGGTATATAACAGCCAATAATGAACGAACAAAGTACGAGCAAACTAATAAAACCCCTGGTTGAGATTTGAGAGCAAAATTTCATGAGCTAACGTAACTAAAAGCCTGAATGGAACACATTGGATTTCGGATTATTTGGCAGTAATTTTGAACCACAGAATTATTCGCTAGCAAACGTGAGAAATTTTCGTATATTCTGTCGTCTCTTCTATTAACATAAATTAAAGAAGAACCATGACAACAAAAAATCAAATATTGGAAACTGCATTAAATGTAGAGACTATAGTGCGCGAGTTGCGTGAGAATAGCTTCAGTCTTACTATTTCTTTACTTCCTCGTAACTCATGGAAATGATACACTCATTGTGCACTTGAATGATTGAATGAATAACGAGTTTGGAAAAGGTTTGGGATTCGTTATCGCCTTTCAGTTTTCTCTTATTTTTTCAGCAATCAGTTTACGTTGAATAATATAGCGCATCAGTAAATTCAAGCGACAGAAATTAGAGTAGATTTTGTGCCGTAACAAATCGTTTCAATTTGGCAGAGTTTTGAATCGGGAATTAAGCGTGGTAAACGTGGGCCAGGATTTCGGCGTTTAATTTCACTTCCCGCAGGGGACGTATGTATGCATGTAGTTGATGGGTTTCTCGCAGAAAAATGTTTTGGATATGAGCAGAAGAGAGAAAAACGTCACCGCCTACGCTGAGAAATCGCCGAGTTGGAGACAGAAATGTTGACGTCTTGTTTAGGAGAAAAGATTAACTTTTTTCTGCGCTGCGCTGGCCGAAAAGTTCATTTCATTTGAGAGATGGGGCTGAAACGGCGCTTTAAATCGTCCCATCTGACAGGTGTGATATCGCCGTGGCGAGATCAAACGAGGCTTATCGGTGATTTAATGGAACAAAATTTGTTTCCTGTGGACGTCGGTTTGAATATTTATTTGGTGTACAAAACGGTGATATACATTGAAGTGACGGATGTGCTGACTGTCACCTTCCACAAAGACCCCAATTGATAATAAATCTTTACAAAGAGACAGTAAAATCACATAAAGCTTGATCATTACTTATGACTTCGTCACTATTGTAGATATTACTGCGTTACCACCACAATATTGTTTCTCGTGTACGAAGTTCTGGAGAATCGCTTAATGGTATAAAAATCCTATATAAAATTAATATTGTTTCTGAGGAGTTACGCGATGGAAATGTTTCGATGTTGCTATTGCAAGAACATATTTTATTGAACAAAGAGATGTTTCAGATTATTATTCAGAACAATACTTTCGAAACAGGGACGTTATTCACTGTAATGTATGAAACAATGTCGTGCGGTCGTTAATTCTACAGTTGTGTATTTTTCACGTCATCTTGTAAGGTAAAACGTGTCTACAAATAATTCTCTTATATTCAAAGATTCGAAAATAACGTTCATAGGCGAAGCAGATCACACTTCAACCGAAGAGAATAAATGGGGTAGTTCAAAAATTATCCACCATGTTCAAATGATACTTCGAAAACCTCAGATATTCTACTTGTTCTATGTATTCATCATGTTTTCCCATTTCATTTCAGGTCTTTGGTGTTATAAATTTGTGATTTGTGATCACTGAAGAAATGGCACGTTATATTCTGGAAGAACGTGTATTCACCACCACGGAGTATTGCCGGTCAAATGAGTACCCTGAAACGATCCGCCGATCATTTGAGGCTAAATTTCTCGTGAGAAAAGGGCCCGATGTATGCACCGTTCATCTGCAGTTTTCTGCTGCTTTCCTGGTTGATTTGGTGGGTCCTCTTTGAAATAGATGCCGCACCCGATCAACGTTTTCTTCTGTTCTTACTGTTTTCGGGCTGCCGCGATGAGAAACATCTGCTGTGGAGCCTGTTGTGAGAAATTTGGTAACTAAAGTTCTTTGATATATATTTCATTTGAACATGGTTAATAATGTTCGGACTAACCCGCACTTCAAGCATAAATGGAACATTTTAAATGATGATAAAGTTCAAGAGGTTTTTCGTATTTGTAGGCTTGGGGTTTTATTTTTCTTTGCAAAATGACGTGAAAAAGCACGATATGGAAGTGAACCTCCGAAGGATGATGTTGATTTCAAGTGGCATTGCTTTGTTTCTTGAGAGTCACAACGTCGTATAGGGAAGGGATTAAGACGAGAGAAAAAGACTAAAAAATCACTCTAATTTAAACTTGCTTTAAGTACATAGGCGTATGAAAGAAAGGTATTTCGCTTGCATATTGTGGCTCAAGCGATCGAAAAATAATTATAGTTTATGTATGTTTCGAGTGTCAAATTTCTTTTCGTACCAGGCAACGTATTGCGAAAGTGAGGAATCGATTTAAAAAAAGGGCATTGGAGGTGGAACATTGTTATTGAGTGCAAAGTCATTGCCCTAGTCCCGTCATGGCAAAGTGCACAGGTGGGATTCGAGGCTTTGATACATGTATATGTGGCGGCGCAACTCAACTACCACAGAAGCAGCTGTTTAAGAAACGAACTCCTACTGTTTAAATTCTAATTTATTCTCTTTCGTCACCTCCTGTCAACGCGTATTTATGTTAATATTATTTCACTCAACTGTTGGTTGAAAAATGGCTTAGAATCAACGCTTCAAAATTCCAAAAACACATTGTGGCTTGACGTTGTATGAGAAAGATCTATGAGTGAACACTATGTTGTCTGTTGTTGACATATTTATCCGTTAACTAAAATGTCGACTGCTAGCTCTCTGAAGAGAGTTGTGGTAGTTATTTGTGTGTTGCTTCTAGTCGCGTAACTTGTGGCCCACGTTAGTGCCCACTCGTCGATGAAGAAACGTGGAGTTCTTCCTCGTGTCATGCGACCTGGAGGCAAGCCGGAATGTACGTAGAGAGAGAATATCTCGTGCCTGACTGTCGCGTGGACGTCAGGAGACTGCCTCTGAGGCACGCCTTTTAATGGTATCAAGAGTTTTCGTAGCGTGCAGAGCGAAGCAAGAATGATTATATAATTCAAACATGAATTTACATATCGGTCTAATAAGATAGTGGTTCTCTCTGCGAACTCGTTTTTCAGTGATCGATCGACTTAAGCAACTGTCTGTTTGATTTTTTTTTATTGATATTGAAGACTCGTTCGCAATAAAGTGTACCCGGTACCCTGTAAGTTGTTTGTCTCTAAGATGTGCTAAGATGTTTCTGTTCAATTATTCCTTATTTTATTTGCGGAGACTCCGACCAGCAGCCCCGCTCTTCCACCTGACCACGCCAATTTCGCAACGCTCCTTTCACCATCTAGCGGAGAAAGAATTACTCTGGCAACGAAATAGGCGATTTAGATTTAGCTCATAGGCTTCTTTGTGGCTTGATCTTTCACGCGCAGTAACTCTACAACATGGTTCATACGGCTTACTTTCCCCTCCGAAGAAAGGGGTTCGAAGGATTTGTTCACCCTTAGAAATCCACAGCTTCGATCGAATGTGAACCCGCGAACTTGGATATAACTGCCCGACACGCTACCCAGAACCGAAGTAGCCTAGCACATTCAACTGCCTATTCGGTAAAAATACGCGCGAGTCCCAAATCAAGCACAGCAGAGGGCTCTAAGCACCGAACTTGAAGTAATAGAGTTTGAAGAACATTTCTTAGTTCGCATTAAAAGGATGTTTTATGTGTTGTTGGAAAACAAAATACAAAACAACTGCAACATCTTGATTCTCGAGCACTTCTGCATGTTGGGATCATCGTAGAAAATGAAAAAAAGTAAAGAATAAGATCAGAAATCCACCGGTAAATGAGGGAGATCCGACAACAAAGCAATAAACAGGCGACTCGGTATAATGACTGGAATGTGTTTTGTAAGGATCTAACTCCAGGCCTTATAGGTGGTAGCTAGATTACTTCTCTGAACGAACTGTACCTTGTGTGGATGCGGTCAGGGTTCGATTCCCAGAGGGAACACCGATTTTCGTGTTGACAGAATGATGAATCAGTAGTTGCAAAACTGTAGTCTTGAATGCTGGCATGGATTCCGCTTATCTGTCCACATGCTACTTACTGAAAATAACTTTAGCTGGCTTAGTGTTCCCCTGTCAGGTGGATCAATTAATTTTTTTTTGTTTTAATGTGAGGCAGTTAGATATGTATCTACAAAATTGTTATAATTTAGTGTATAGTAGATGCTTGTAAATGTCCATGTTCTTATTGGTGTGAATGAAATGTTTTGCATGAATGTGTTAATCTATGACAAAAATCTATTCCCATTACTCAAGACTAATGTCAATTTAGTTTCTCTGAGTACTGATAATGTAAGACTTGGGGAATTTTCCAGTTTCATAGCGGAGGTACCTATAAACGTATCTTCCTTATTTCTAAATTGTTATCAATATTCATTGAATGTTGAGCTTAAGACAGTGTGATTTTTAATGTTATTGGAATAGATTTCATAGATTTGTTGTGTTATATAAACTTGGAGTTGTACATCGTTCAGTATTTTAAAATAAAGTAAATGAGAGGATAGTTTTCTCTCTTTCCGAGGCTGAATGGGATAGAGAATTACTTCTGTATTCCCTCAATCAAGACACCCAACGTACTGCTAGTGGTGTCAAAAATACCTATAAGGATTATTGGATTTATCCATGATAAAGGGACTGTTTGAACGGAGGGTGAAATGTCGAGCGAACCATGATTATTTCCTTAGAAATTTCGTTGCATTGTTAAGGACTTACCCGTGAGAGTGCGAAATCTCTAGCTCTTGCATTTGCCGTAAATGTCTTTAGAGATACATTGTTTTATTTAACTTATTTCTGTAAACAATTATTGACTATCAAACATCAAGGTAGAGAGATTAAAGCTATATTTAGTGTTTAGACGCAAGATCGTCTCACTACTACCTCTATAATGCAAGTGAAAATCGACGAAAACTCGATCGAAGTGGATGACCGGTACATAGTTATTTGTAACAGTTCGGAACGCAGTGAAATCGTACGTTTTAGGTAGCATGGAAGTAACCAAAATCCATGGTTGCTTTTTTATTGATATTTCATTGTAATATTCAAATTTACTATTTTCGTTTTTCTAAGGCAATGTATCTGTAATGCTGTTATTCTGCCTGCAAAAAAAGTATTTTACTGTTTTTTCGAAAGATGAATATATCTTAAAGTTTTTAATATTGATGATAAATTATTGCAAAGACGTGTTCCATCGCGGATTGTGGATTTTTGTTTACTTCCGTATAATTGAAATGTAACTCCTCCGTCGTCAATTGCTTATGAATACAGTTGACTCCTGTTTTAGTGAACTTCTGTGAACTAACATTTTTTGTTCACTATGTTCGATGATTTCAAAATTAAATAGAAATTCTGCACAATTATTATTTTGATTAATCTAGAGATAGCAGCAAAATACATTTACAGCACCAATTGAAAATTGCAGTATCTTTATTTGACCTTCAGAATAAATTATTTTCAATTGCTTGCTTCGTACATTTTTTATAACTAAGTTCGCTAGATTTTTCTCGAGTTCGTGCTATCTCACTGCTTGATTTCTGCATTGTCTACTGTCTCTTAGTATCGTAATGCAGTCTTAACACCCTTCAATGCCTTTTGCACTGCTGGAACACCGTCCCACTCTCCGAAGGCCCTTTTACTCGCCTTATAACATACATCTTTTCGGTAGCAGCATAGTGCAAACGGCCAATGGTACCCTGAATGGAACATTCCGGATCCGCTGTTTCCATCTTAGGGGAGACTTCTTGGGTTATGACATTTGGTCGACCATATTTTTTCCAAGCTGACTAGTGTTGGTTGTGGCACTGAGGCGATTTTTTTTTCAGAAGGGAATTAATTTCCAAGTCGTATTTCCTACGTTCACTGTAGTCGAGATTTTTCAGGTTCACTATATCGAATTTTCTTGTGCTTGTTTGAAATGTTAGTGAAACGGGACCAGTGACTTACGTTCACTGAAACCGAGTTTTCACTATATTCGAGTTCGCTATAAGCTGAGTCGACTGTATTAACTTTATGTAAAAATATTTCTTTTACAAAAATAAAATTCTCTCTTTGGGAACTGCGGAATCGCGAGTTAGATGCGGAGCTCAGCCGCTCCTGTCGCACATCCAACAGTTTGAAGCGTTGTGGACCATCTGCGCCCAGACTGTTGCAACGTACTCTTCGTCTATCAGCTTGCCTGGTTTATGACGCTCTCTGCGGGAAAGAGTGAAGCGGGTTAGTACTCCGCCTTTCATGTGCCTCCATCTATTTTTGAGTACCTTTCTTCTGCATGTCGGACACTTACCGAAAACTGATACAACCTTGGAATTTCCAAACTTTCTTTCATCGACGGAGCATAGTAAGGTGATGAAAATGTTGCCATTTTCAGATTATTTTTTGACACCGTGTTGTTCAATCAGGGGATAAAAGTGTTGCTCGAAAAGTCCTTTAAGCTTCGATGCCGCATAAAAGTTTCATTAGAGTACTCGTGTGGATGCTTTGATTATCAAAAGTTTTTCGTAAAATATTGTTATAATGTAGTATCATCAGTCATAATCCCAGCCAACGTTTTCAAAATATCAAGTTGTAAATAATTCTTGAATGCATTGTAACGGAAGAAGTGTTTAGGGCCTTGTAATCGTGTTGAATGATTGTATTCCCGTGATTACTTTACGTAAAGAAAGGTCAATTGGTTTCGTTTGAATCCCAATAGTTAAATATTTAAACAAACGGAAACCTACACAATGAAAACGTAGCAACGAAACATTATTCAGCAGATGGTATTGAAGAGGCGTAGGCGCATCGAGGCGTTCTCTCTCTTGCCTACGCAAAGAGGCTCCCGCTGGACTAGCCCTGCGTCGCCCGCGCCCCTGGCCTCTGAGCTCGCGTCGAGTGCGTCGTGCAGGAGGCGTGTCGCATGTCCCTCCGGCGCGTGCGCGGTGGACGCCAGTGGACTCCAGGCCGAGAGCGAGCGCGCACTCAGCGAATGCTGCCTTCGCCGGTGCTCAGATGTGCTGAGGGTGGCGGTGCGTCGTCCTTCTCCGAAATTATTAGCGTAATGCAGTGTTTCTCTCTCTACCGTCACCGTGGCCCAACTTCTCTAGTGCGGCCCCCTGTGTCTCAGCTTGAAACCACGTCGTGTAGCGTGGTGCGGCCACCGCCAATGCTAGCTGCTTCTCAGTGACTGTCTAATCTTTCATGGTTAATGAAATATTTATTTAATGCTACTTAATCAATATTTCAAAGTTGCGTGCATTAATAATTGTAAGTATATCAGAAAGGAGTCTTATTTCTGGTAACAGTGTTGGACTTCTAATTTTTACAGATTAATATTTTCCTCAACCCGAACATGTTTTCCTGCGATGCTAATTTAGACAACTTTCGATATTATCTACTAACGCTGCAGTGGTCGTAAGTAAGCTTTAGCGACAAGTTATGGAAACATTAAACAGGCATGTCCGATATTAACCATGCGATTCCAAAGGAAAACATGTGAAATGAAAAATGAGTAGATTCAGTTCGGTACCCACGCCTGGCCGCGTCGTAAAGCGCTCAGCAGTAAAAAAGGTTTGAAAAATACACGAAATAGGTGAATAAGGAGAAGGTGCGATTTTCATGAATTGTTATTGAAGTTTGTGTTTAAATCGTTTTGATTACAGAACCTATGTCCGACCATTTTACCAAAATTTTCTTCTGTCTTACATTTCGGTACTCAAGTATTGAAAATCTCTAGTGTTTTTAAGACCGCGACTCCAGGTCGATTTTCTACGGCTCCCTCTAATACAGCGAGATACTAAAAAATAATTAAATCAGATTTTCAGATGAAAATTTGTACATTTGATATCAACAAAATGTACAACCTCAATGTATCGATTTCCAAGGAAAAAAAGAAAAATTGTTATTTGGACAAAGAGGTTCGAGAGAAAAGCAGAAGTTTGAGAATGAGGAAGTTGAATTTCTCTTCCACAATAGTTCTCTGATAATTACAATAGGCATAATTTAATTAAACTCGGAAATGCGAACGAACATTTGAATATTATTAATGTTTTGAAAGTTGTTTGATAGATGTTTTAGGCGAATAAATTGTCAAATGCGTACAACGGAAAGCATCTACCTGTCGCTTTTTGTACCGACAACATCTCGTAGAGCTATCATGTTTAAAAATAAAACAAATGATGTTCACTTGGCTGAAATAGATTAAGACTGTGGATATAATGTTGGCAAAATATTAATCTAATTTCATTGAGAGTTGCTTTGTAAGATGTGGTAAAAAAGTAGGTGCAATCCGATTATGTATAAAAAGAAGCACTCTAAGTGCATTTTTTAGATGTGGCAATAATTTGACCAACTTGCGAATGCATGATGTGTTTAGTTAGTTTTAGTGTGAAGTTTTAATGTGTTGTTTTTATTGTGAAGTTTTAATTGTTCTCCCGCTACAGTCACGCGAGTGAATTAATCGAAAACTTCTATGAATGATATTGTGCATGACCTTTGCGAGATGGCTTTAGTGCAAGACCTTACCCTTGTAATTTGCACGGCGTGAAATAATCCAGAACTTCCTCATGCTGACATACGACATCCGCGATTAAATTTTACATATACATATTTCACCGATTTGCAAATTCAATTTTCAATGATGTTCCATATTTACATTACCTAGAAAACAGTGAAACTCCACTATAAATTTATTCTCCTATATTTTATGTACTTCTAAACAATGTATGCAAATACATTTTCTCACATAAGACAATGCATTTAAAATGCCAGTTGCTTTCCAGAAGTGTCGTTTTAGTAGCATCGGCTGAGTGGAACGATGAATTTACTTCACATACGGACGTGAACGGTGAAATTATTTTTACCCTTTTCTCTTTATACAGTAGACACTATATAGCATGCAATTTCAGTTGATTTAGTTTTACCTAGATTGCCTTTGATTGTAAAGTAGCGTTCCAGTCGTTATTGGTGTTCCTTCTGTGTGATCTCTTTTCAGTCTCTATGACTCTGTGCCACTACACTATTTTCACTGTTCCTCCAACTGTTTTGAATTACCTTAAAGTTGAGTTTGTGAATGTGTTTTTGTGTACTATCACCACTCTCTTTACTATTTCTCTATTTTCTAACTGTTTCTTTTTTCTCTTTGCTTTCCAGGGACATCCTGACTGCCGGCACTAAGGTAGGCTGGTAGAGTGCGCACTTGGCTGTCCGTCCTGTATCACCTAGCATGCTTGCCCCGCGTTAACGTGTTTTGTTGGTGTTGGAAGCATCTCCGTTTTATATGTATGTATTTTTAATATTCCCTCGTGCCGCCTTTAGCGAGGCGTTACGGGTTATCCATTTTCAGAAGTAATTTCTTCATTCATTGCTAATAAGCCGGTATGTGAACATTTTAATTTTTAAGAGAGCAGTATAGAAAGCCGCGGATGGCTCCGTATTTTTGCGGAGTGCAGCATTTCTGCCCACCAATTGCACCTTCTTATGCGGATGAATCGTATACATACATCATTTGGACGTGCCTTCAAGGATTGAAAGTTGTTCCATGTAGTGTGCTTCTGTTGCTACACGAATTTCGTCCTCGAGAATATTGTTGCATTTCTCCACTAGTTTTTTTTTTCCTGGCATTCGCTTGTTGATGCTGCAAGCGTAGGTTATACCTACATTTCAATCTTTTCAGGCGAAAAAATGCACGACGTTGTTTGCCGGAACGAGTCCATCTGTGGAATGAGCTCATACAATTTATTCCGTCCTCAAGTAGTCAAGAGGAACTGCTGGAAAGGTGTTTTTCTGCAGTTCTGAAATATTCTAAAAGAATTGTATTCATATTATTTATCTGTCTTGTTTGTGGCTGATTCGCGGCTGATGTGAATTGAGTCCATTTCTCAACAGTGTGCGTCTTTCAGTGTTTGCGAGTGAATGTGTGACGTAGATAACACGCCACAGACATTCTCGGCTCTAGCTCCCTTGGAGTTTCACGATCTCTATCGGCAGCGTCATGTATTGGATAAGACGCATTTTTCATCCTCGATCCACTACTAAGGACTTCCGATGCTCAAGAGCGGAGACCTAGTTTCAGTCGCATGCCTGCGCTTGTCGTGCTTTCGACGTGGGATGTCGCTATGTAACAAGTATTCGCGTTACAATATTCCCCCTTCGTGGGATGTTTCACACGAAGCACCCAAGACTAACGGCGACACAGGTCGCAGTGACGCTTGTGACTGTGACCCAATAATTGTATTTTGAAAATTTTGAATATTTTTTTCCGCGAATAGGATGCACGCGATACATGCATCCTACCGGGGCTCAGACTGAAATATCAGGGTAGGTGCACGTTACTTTCCATAGGGGGGGGGAATCTTGCAATTTAATGCCGATCCATTTTTATACCCCAGGGTTGTTAGCCCGGGGGATAGGGTGTAGTTATGGTGATATAGACGTACACAAACATACAGAGACACACACAACACAACCATGCCCGCAGCGGGACTCGAACCCGCGATCCTCTGGTCCGAGACCACGACTGCCTTAACGATCTCGGCCATCGGATCGGCATTTTGTATGTTATTATTATTATTATTGTTGTTGTTGCCTAAATTGCGTTTTTCAGCGGGGACCACCTCCACGTCGTGGACTGCCGGTTCGGGTCTACAGCTGACAACCACTGACGAATGCACATCGTTACACATTTCAGTAGTATCTGCCGAGCCTAGACGATGGCCACTGTAGTATTGGCAGTTTCGGTATCTTCTAAATCATAAAATAGATGTTTAAGCACTCGCAAACATGCTACCATGTGACCGTAACCTCATTCTACATCATAAAATAAATAATTGCATCTGTAGAACTGAAGATAACGATTGAGCTTTCTCCCACGTGGTATGAAGACTATAAGATGTATAAACGATAGTGCTGTACTCAGATTGCTTTAGTGTAACGGATGAAGGTTCGGTTACCTTAATTCGTAACGTTCGATGTATGTACTGGCGTCGCACCTGGAGTGCAGTAATCCTTATTACCTAGTCAGTCGTCAGTCAATGTCTCTTACTCCTTCAGCCAAGGTCTCGGCGTCATTAAACCCCCTGGTTTCCTTGACAGTTATCCATCCAGGAGCCCGCAATGCCTTGAGATGCTTAATCTCCGTGACTACACAGAGCGTAGTTAAGCAATTCGGCAAGCGTCGCCGGATTGAGAAATAATTAGAGAAGCGCAGCAAACATATTTAGAAGAAATTGAATTAACATTTTGTATTAATTAGGCTGATATTAAGTAATGAACAAGAGAAAGAAAGAAAGAAAGAAAGAAAGAAAGGTCAAGATCAAGAAAGAAAAATTATGATTAAGAATAGTTTATGTTACTGGACATTTCCCAGGATATTTATCATTATCTCATTACGCAGGAAGAGTAATTATTGTAGTTGTAGTACAAAATGGAAATAATTTGACTTCCACCCTCACGACGCCCTGCCTATATCCCCCTCTCCTGACATACTCCATCCCACTCCTAATCGCTCTGTGCTCCCTTTCTCGTGTCATTGGCAACTGTTACCTAATATTATATTGCACCTTGTATCCTCCTAGACTCCGCAAGTCACAACAATAGGGAAAGACAAAACGCTGAGGGGTGTTTCTATACGAAACAGGGCGACGTCTTTCTGTGATTTCTGCGAAATCTCGGATGACTTCGTAATAAACGAATAGAAGTAGCTACTGTAGTATTCTGGCAAGTTTTATTGATTTAAATTATATCTGAACATCTTAGGAACAGTGTGCGCGTTGCAGTGCTTTCCATTTCTCTATAACTATAAGAATGGGAATTTCAATTTTTGTTTCCATTGGAACCCAATTTTGCTAACTAAACGTGTCTGCCTTGTTTACTGCTGATATGTAGAGACCGGAATTTTATGTAATTACATATTTTTTATCTTCTTACTGTTCTCAAAATTGAAATTTTGGCGAATCGTCGCCATCCTGACACTATCAACTTTTTCGTCACAATATTTTCGTACATTGTACTATTTTACATATTTTGCTAGTTTTACAAAATTATTATTTAATCTAACAATTTTCTTCAATTTTATTACATTTTTAATGAAAATAAGTATTTATTAAAATTTCAGAATTATTCCCTACATAAATACTAAGTGCTGTCGACTCAAGGTGCGTTACATTACGATGCGGTCGGATGTTTTTAGAGTTCGGCACGCCTGCTTCAGTTATCTCAGTAACGGGAAGTGCGCGACTGAGATCATTTTCACGTTTAGATGTGCAAAGAATTACTGACGTCGCGTTCGGTGATCTTTAACCTCAATTTCCAAGAAACTTTGGCAATCGCCGACGTGTAACAATTGTATGAGAATGCTGCACGCTGCGATGAGAGGTTGCTGGTCGTAGATATCGCCAATTTGTACGAGGGCTTCGTTTACGTCTAGTTGGCTGCTAAACTGTGGTCCCGGACAGCGAGAGATGAAGCTGTTGTTACTGACTCAAAAGTTGAAAAGTGCAAAACGCACATCAGCTTGTGCTCTCCAAATAATTTTTAAAACTTTTATGTAATTTTTAAAATGTGTTGAATAATTTTTGATAAAGGTAATTTCGAATGAGGTTGTGTTTTATAATAAGTATATTTTCATATTACATATTATATCTGCTTTTACATATTTATTACATATTCTTACTGTTTTCATTACATATTTATATACATATTTTGACGTTTCATACTGTATATTTTTCCGGTCTCTACTGATATCTACTGAAGCTGTGAATAAATTATTTACAAATAAATGCACGAAACGAAGTTTCATTAGACGTTTCTGCAACTAAGTCATTTATTGACTCTTCAGATGCTGTTGGTGTTGTACACATATATGTGTATATCTAGCGCAAAGTGAATGTAAAATAAAAAGTAAACCAAAAGTAGAATAGATTGTGAAAAGAAAACAAGTTATTATATTATTATTATTATTATTATTATTATTATTATTATTATTAGAAAATTATGTTTAACACCGTCATACAGCAATGGAAACAGCAGTGGTTCCATAATGTGATGAGCCAAGAACCCCGGGTTTGGTTGTAATGATAGAATCGGCATCTGGACGTTAGTAATAATAGCATGTTTGCAATCTCGAAAGTCAAAGAATACGCGTTTAGGACAACCAATCAACAAGATATAAAATTCATGATTGGTGTCATAGCACAGTGGTGATGGACACTGCCCCGAACACATTATGTGAAAAAGGTGTAGAGCGGGCGTTGAGAGCCGTGAGCTTGTGGAAAGACGCGAAGAATCAGTCTCTAGAAAAATATTGAAGCGAGCACACGTAACCAGTTGGTAAGGTGCGAACGTATTTTCAGCATAGGCTGGGTATTATTTAAATGATAGTGAGGCGGGAATTCATGAATAGTTTGAGGTTTGAGAGCTTGGCATTGAGTAAATTGTAGTATTAAATTGTAATGGGAAATTTTATTAATGTAGTAGTTGGAATTTCGAATTAAAATAGACTCCGTGTTTCGAGGATATTAGGGTAGCTCTATAGAATAATTTTTCAATAAGAAGCTAAATATAGTCAGTGGCGAGTAGGTGTTGCATACGAAACACAGATAGGGAAAGTCGCGACCCCCGTTATTAATTTTGTGGGGAATATTAAATACTATTAACAGCAAATCGTTGAGGACATTTGGAACATTTTTAACTTAGGCTAGGACGCGAGAATTGGTATTAGAAGGATTCCATGGACAACATTCTGCTAGTCAGCCGGGAAGCCATGTATCAAGATATTATAGTAAGCTTCGAACTATATTTAAATCCGTACGGTGTATTAATATTCTGCATTGAAAAAGCAATTCTCATGAGATCGAAAGAATTTGTAACATATGTAAGAATAAATGTTAAATTTTTATTGTTGAAAAAAGATGATAATTTATATTAGTTGCCATCAATATAATAATTGGTTTCAATCAATAGAACTTCCAGGAATCGTGATTCTGTATAGAATTGCACGTCCACATGGAACAAGTAAGGAGTAATATGTTGTATGTCGAACCCATGATTAAATTGGAAGTAAATTTTATAAATTAATTTTTAACATTGAGAGAATTTGTGAGCCTAGTAGAGCAACTATAGATTAACATTATTAACAATGGCAGAGGAAGTAATCCCCATCATAGTATTAGATGTTTCCCGAAAATATTATCCAGATTGGGATATAGTAAAATATTAGCAGAGAAGTGTCTTTTTAGTCAGAGAATTAGTATTTTTTCAAAGGCCAATCGATGACTTTGTAATAAAGTCGTCTCACAAATGTGATGTTTTTACTTCAGCAGTTTATTGCTTTTTTTGTTAGCTCAAAGAGCTAGTGAATTAACCTTTTTTTCTATGATTTCATAGCAATTCCACCGACTGGAAAAAGCGTGTTTTTTTGCCTTTTCTAGGCTGAAATGTACAGGTTACTGATTAGTTACTGTTGAGAAGTTGGAAACCAAAAATAATTGAATGATTTCTAAATTATTCAAGTTCAGAGAAACGAGAGAAAAAAATTTGTTTTGGGGGAAATAATTAATATTTGAACACACGAATCTAAGTGGTTTCTAAATAATACACAGTTTATATTGTGATGTAATTATATATAATTTATAGTGAGTAATGTATGTATAAGAATAATAAATGAATGCAAATCATAAATAAATGAATACTGAACAAATCAATTAATAAATTAATACATTTTTGCGGACATGCAAAAAATTCGAGAGACGGGCAATCACATTCGCCCTGAGGGCGTGCAGCTGGAGGGGTGTGCAAAGGGTGGCGGGAGGGGGTGCTGACGCCGGGCGCTGGTGCGGGCGACTAAAACGGGGATGCGCGCGTGCCTCCTCTGACATACGCCGCGCCGGCCGGGTGCGCTGCCCGTGGTTACGAGCGAGGTATTTCTGGTACGCGGCCGAGGCGGCGGCGCATTCGCCAAGCAACTGTGCCGTTGGCCCCGTCGCCGCGTCGCTGTCGCTGTTTGACCCGTGAGCCCGCTCCTGCATGACACCGATCCCTTTGCTCTTGCGCCGGGTTGGATCGCTGATTCGCAGAATTCAAATTTCCCCCCCCCCCTGCTGCCTGATCTTTTTGTTCGCTCATTTTTTCTCATTTTGCGCTTTCTTCTTAACTTATTTTCTGTTGCTGCCCTTTGAATTGAATGCCATTTTGAATAAACGGTTGAGTAAAATTACATTCCTGAATAATTATTATTGTATAGTTATATTGGAGGTGCGAAGTTCAAATGGGACCTTCTTACCGGATAGCTATCTTTTTGGTAACAGCACGTTCTTGTATGAAATTCTCGTGCCACAGAGAGGCAGTACACGAGATTGGTACAAACATTTTTGCTTCTATCGTATTCACAAAGGGATGGTTCTGACAAAGTGATTTGCAAATTGAGTTATATAGATTTTTTTCTTTATGCTATGCATTTAATTTTTCTGTCAACTGTTTAGTTTTATAATGGAGTATGGATAAAATGACGGCATATTCCATGGAGATGGTATGCAGAAATGAAAACAAATCAATCATGAAACTTGAGTTCATTGTTAATAATGTGAAGAATTGTAATGGAAACGAAGAAATTGTTTTAATTCTAAAACATCGGTATTCCAAGGCCCCTTTGCACTTAGTGAGCACTGGGTAGCGAAGGGTATTCTTAACCATGACACGGCTCCTCGAAATAGGAGTTTGATGACTGTCGTGAAGTCATCACCGGCCAACAGCATGGCGTCTCTCGAGCATCTTGTCGCTGGCGAAGTCACCTCAGGTTTGCAGAAATGTGTAATCGTCTTTCCGGAGACGATCATGGAATCCAGATGTCTAGGACAGACCCTAAACCCGAAATAGTGAGCGTTGAGGGGATCATTAACTTCTATTTACTGTGCCTCCATGTGCTCTTGCCTGGACTGTCGTCAAAGACGTACATCTTCAATTACGTACTTTTCTGTAATGGCGAATAATTAACTGGGACGGTTTGTAGTTTATCAAGTAGATTAATCAGCTCCTCCGTCAGGGATCGTTTGTATATGGGCGGTTTCCGTGGGGGATCATCGTTTTCGTTTTGCATGGTTCTTCCCATGCTTTTCGTTGAAAATGCCCAGAATTTAATTTAACAAAAACATGCTTTGAAATTGTGAGGTTATTCTAACAACGTTAAAAATTAACGTTTTTAAAAATTTAATGTTGGTACATTTTAAACGTCATAATGTTTTAATTCTAATAAATAAAGTAGTACTTACAGGAATGTAAATAAAAGCGTTTAGTGATAAAACTTAATATAGTAAATTATAGATATTGAAATTATTTTAAAAATTATTAATTACAAATAAAGACATTCAATTAAAAAAACTCTAATTCTTAAGAATTACCTCCCCTAAATATTATTTTCTCGTATACTTCTTACAAAGTGATAGGAAAAGTTATGGAATACCGTAGGGAAATTGTCTTTTTTCACAGAGAAACGTTCATTTTGTTGGTCTCTGATACCGAAAAAGTGGAAATGTCTTACTCCTATACGTAGTAATATACCTTCTCGAACACTTAGTATGTTTGTGGATCCTTGATAACGAAAAAGCGGTTGCCGGCAAAACGGGTGTCCGTCTCGTTAGTCTGAACGCTAGCACCTAAATCCACATAGGATTTAAGCAAACTTGATAATACCAGATCAAGCTGGTGATAACGTGACCCGTTTAATTGGAAACGGCTATTTCAATTTTTGGGATTGTTGTGCATGAGCGACCAATGAATTTTTTGACATTTTCTCCAAAATGGCTTCAATTGTGTTTATTTGTCTATCTTATATTTATCTATTTTATTGATATTTTATTCGTATTTTGTCCTGCTACACATTTCTAAGCTCTTTGTAAATCATAAACATTTTTCCGCGAATTCAATCTGGATATTCTAAGGACCTTCTACGTCTCTTACATAATGCCTCGTGTCCGTGTTTTTCATTTAATTAAAAAAATGTTTCTTTTTACTGATACTTATTGCTTGTTATTGTCTTCAATGCGGAGCTCGATATTCACTGTATAACTTTCCTGGATTGACACGATCGTGGTGACGAGAGAAATATGAAAACAAAAGAATGTTGCTGGATGTTCTCTAGCGGAGGGAAATAAGGAAGTGAAATACGAAATGACAAACCGAGTTAACTATGTACTAGGTAATAAATAGGGAGCGAATTTCTATGATTTTGCATATTTTTGTCTGCTGCTTCAAGGCAGCAGACCATACTAAGTGAAATTTCTTGACATTTGGTTAGAATAGGATGCTTACTAGATTCATTTGTCAGTGTATATTTCTGCACATTTGATCGATTTTTCATGTTGGGGCATAATCGTGTAATTATAGGCGCGTATTTTGTACATTTCGTTAATATAAAGACTTACCTCTGAAACGTTTCATTTTTTAATATAAAATATTTATTCATGAGCGTTCATTGATTAGAAAGAGCTTGACACAGTTTGAGTTGTTTTTCTTTTCTACAGATGATAATTAACTTGTGTCAATATAGGGTATTTCTTGATGTACCATTTTTTAAACCAGAGGAAATGCAACAAATCATACAATTTACTTCACTCAATTGAATATTAACTTATATTATTTCTCCCTTGAAATAAGGTAACAAATTACATTTGAAGAAAAATATATCTTTTCATTCCAAGTATGCTTCTCCTGAATTTTGTCAAGAATGTTTTATATAGGAAAGAAAATATTGTTAATTTTTATTGCATATTAAAGTGCATATTTCAGAATTTTTAGGTCAAATGCATATTTTAAAAGTATATTTCAAGATTTTTTAGGGCATAATGAAAATTAGATCAAAATAAAATCACATACGAGTATGTACCATGGAGTTTAACTGATTCCAATGATCACGGGCAATAAAATGACCTCGGGCTTTTTGTTGCCGCTCGATCATTAGAACCCGTATAACGGCCTTGGTGCATAAATAACTATTTGAAGGGCTCTTCCTAATGTTTAGAGATCACAATTCATTATCTGCCTCTTGGTAACTACTTCTTAGTTATTGTGAAGTTTCCAGGTGCACGCGCGAAATGAAATTCTTAGAACGCAAGATGCGCCATGCGCTTGTCCGACAATAGTCCACCCTCAGATGTATTTGGCTGGCGTCGCGCATTGAATGCAATTGGCGGCAAGCCCTTCGGCGTGGCATGCGCACGATCGCCCGATGATGAATAGCCTCCCGTGGAATGCTGTATGCCCCATGTTGCCTCCATTCGACGCCGCGCGGGAGGCCCTTCCCCCTCTAATCTCTGACCCCAGGGAGGGATTGACGACCTGTATAATCATTGGTCGCCATACGTTGTCAACGGTACAAGCCGTTAAATTGTCAGACGTAGAAATGATCCTGAAGTTAATGCTGTCCTGGAGATGGTTTATGCAAATTTTTTGCCCTTGTGGAAAGATGCGGTAAATATTTTAAAGAACGCTTTCAAATTTGTCTGGTGTGGCGTATCGGGTATGTTATCATTAAAGGCAAAGACTGTGATTACAATTCTTCTACTAGATTTATACTTTATTATTGTGAATAATTTTGTATTTTCTTGTGTAATTTGATAATCTATGTGGGGAAACATATTTTCGCGTCATAGTTCACATTCATCATTACAGAGTCAACGTATTAAGTTGAAGTGAGCAGGACTTCGATGAGTGTTGACTGTATATATTCAATTAGCTTTATCGATAGTACTTGCAAATCAAGGCACTCTGGAAGTACAGGCTTCAGTCTAAACCTTCGCTGCATCTGCAACCTGCTTACTACAAAGGGTGGCTGAGTAGCATCGAGAATAAACCTGCTATTTTGTGTTCCCTTCAGCACTTCCTTACCACTGATATCTATAAAATTAAATATGGGATGTGTGTTCGTTACAGAAATGATTCCATAGAACAAGTAGATAAACTGGAAAGGTATGTGCATTTGACTATTAGTTATTTTGTGAACTATTTATTGATCGGAAATACAAGGAACGCGTACGTGTGATTAGGTTTATGGTTTTCAGTTTCCCTCTGAAGAAACATTCAAATAACCCTTTGCGCATTAAAGTTTAGATTGTATTGAATATTGACGAATTGAAATACTCAACATATATTCCAAATAGTAGAATTTGCTACACGGTTCATTCACCAGTACAAGAAAAAATTATGTTGGGTAATATCACAGATGCATTACAAAAGTATCCGGTAAGTTCTCGAGTCGTTTACGACGAAGGAATTTAATAAGAGTATTCCACGAATGAAATAACGTCCAAAAAGTGTTTCAAAATGCGCTAAATATCAATTATATTGTGTTCCCTCTCTAAGTGCAGATGACACCAATTCGTATGATTGAAGTATCTCACCTTGAGATTGACCAGCGTGGAGTAGGTGGTAAGAAAAAAACTACAACTTTTTTTTGACACATCCTCTTGATTGTTGCATATCAGATGTGTAGTTCAACGCTATTGGCATTAATTTAACTAGTGGAATTATCTTCGTGATAAACTTTTAATACTATTTTCACTTTTCCTTGAAAGTTTGTATTGCATATAAAAGTTATTCTTTATTGCATTACTCAATACAATACTCTCAGACAATAGTTTTTATTTGATAGTTTATGAAAAAATCTGAGTTAAAACAACTTCCTAAAAACTTAATCCGAGAGAAAGTCCAAGAAACTGAAACTGTTCGATTTTTTTATTGATCACTGCAAATTTTATCTGAATTTTGACAAATTCTGCGTTTCTTTCTACCATTTTTCAAGAGGTGTCATTTGTTGCTGTATAATAATTATGTCATTTCAAATTACAGGGTCGCCAGAAAACCTGGAATCCTTGAACCCCCCCCCTCCCCAGAAAAACAACCACCAGATATTTGAAAAAGCCCGGAAGAACCGAAAAAAACGGCAATTTTATTTGAAAACCGAGATTTTTTTTTAAGTTTTCCCTAACATTTAACACAAATTCACATACATTGGTTCCAAATGGAGTAATATGGAATATTTCCAACAGATATGAAATGACAGTCATTCTCTCAGTTTAGCATGAATGTCTGCCCTGTTGTTGCTTCAGTGAGAGCAGTCCCTTTAGCAAAATTTCTAACGATTCTTTTTTTTTTTTTTTTACGATGTATTTGGCGGAACATACAGATATATCTCATTTAAGAGAACACTGGCTTATTGTTCAAAATCTCTCAGAACAAAGCAATTCTTCAAGTGCTCCTTTTCAGTTTTAAAATCCAGAAGGTATTTGTCCCCCAATTTTGAACTCTTTCTCAAATGGGATGTATGTGGCAGTGCAAGATAATTACTGTCGCGTAATGCATTATTCATAGGTGCTGAAGTGTAAAACAGAGTACAAGCCCAGATCATAATGCAAGGTTGCTTTACACTTAGTAATTCTATCACTTCACGGCGAAAGGCAATTTTATTCATTTTCACAATTTCTTCACTGCCCAAAATCTTTCAAAAACATAGTTTCATTCAACCTGTCTGCGACACACTGCCATAACCAATAAAAAATTAATAAGCGGGCGTGCTACTTTGAAATGTAGGAACGACATCTGGCGGTAGTTTTCGCGGCTTGCTATTCGGTTTCGCAGTTTGAGTGATTGGAGGGGTGGCCTTTGCTCCTGCAAGTGTGTGCAAGAAGCCGGCGCCGCTCGCACGTCCTGGCAATCGCACGCTTCGGAACCCGATATTTGCGGTGGTAGAAGGATCAACTATCCCTGGCTTTGACGCTTGCTAAGCTCGTAACAACCTTGGTGATTAGGGAAAAACTATAGGGGCTCAATTTTAAAGCACTGTGAGTTTCAAGTAAATTCGCTATCAATGTAAACAAAACTAATTTATTACAAAGAACATGTCATAGTACAAAATTGTTTTGTAAAAACAAAAATAAGGGAAGCACATGAGATAAACATAAAATTATGTTTAACCTAACATAATTAACATAAAATATATATTATACTAGTGGACCCGGTTGGTCACATAATTGTTAATTACGTTTCACGCTACGCTCTGCAAAAATTGTAATAGTTGACTTTCTCTCAATTATTAGTTTGTTCTATGACTTAGTTTGGTCATGGTTGTCAAGTATCGTATTGTTAAAACATTGTCCCTCAAGTTTGAGCATTTATTCGCCATGGCACTGTCTTGATGGAATTTCCTTGTCCCAGATAACGTGCATGTAGTTATTCCAGCCGATATTTCACAATCACAGGGGCAGAATATGCAGCGAAGACGCGCTTAATTCTACAGGGTTCGGCGGGTTGCGTAGAGGTTGTGTTGAGGGGCGTTTGAGTCATCACAAACGCATAAAATCATCAACGCGCGTCTATATGCGACAGTCACATCAACTCGCGCCAATACGCACATTCCTATTGTACTATGACTATATTTTTCGCGAAAATGCAAGCCAAAGGTTGACAAAGTTTTATCGCAATCGGATGAACGGTACCGCAGCGCATAAAGTACGAACAAACTGATATTTATTTTTATGTACTAGTTAAGGAAATGACGGAAAAATACGACCGACAGAGGAAGACAACTGGTGAAGAGAGAAGATCTAGCTTCGCAGCAAAGAATTGGGTAATTCTATATACGCGCTTTGGATTTCGAGAACGCAGAGTGTCTAAAGGACTCTAACAAATACCAGAAGAGGGAAAATTGAATTTAGAAAAGCAGTGGCAACAATTGCAAATAGTGTAAAGTTTGATCTGGTGACTCATTAAGGATCTTCCTAAAATCGCGTGGCGATCCACCTGTGGGCCGCGGTTAGAACCTATTATTAAATAATAAAGTTTGAAGTACAGAAAATTAAAATTTAATATTTAAAAAAAGTGTGTTCTACTAATCATTATAGTGAATTAATTTGATTGATTTCGTCTCGTAATTTTTGACGGGTTATTCCTAGTGTATAATATAGCAATACACTTAAAATAATACAGACAAAGCTATTCACTGAAAACGAAAACAAATAAAAACATGAACTGAAGATAAACAAGCATGCCATATCATATAATTATAAAATCATAGCCTAATTCATAAACACGTGGCTGTAGGTCTACTACGCATAAGCAAATATATTAAACTTGCGAGAACTCTCGCATGTTAAACCCCACCTTGTTCCCTATTTTCCCATTTCAATATTGAGCCTATATATCTTTTTCTTCCTGACCTTATCCTTCGTCATTAATTATATTTGTCGCTTTGTAATTGATAACAATAAAATATACCCTTGTCAATACAAACTAATCTTATTTAATGTTATTATCGAGCAGAATGGTACATCCGTGTAATTCAATCGCGTATAAAATCAAGTAATTAGTTTAATTTCACCTGCAGTTGCAAATTCTACAAGCTGTAAACAGATTGGGTAAAATTGAGAAGCGTTGTACCAGTAAAAATGCAATGGACTGTTCAAAAACATGTCGTTCTGTAGGTTACAATGTGAGAAACATTTCTTTGATGCCTTTGGCGTCAAAGTTTTACTTTTTAAGGCCACAAAACGCTTTGTTGAGTTATTTAACGATATAAATTAAAAAAGACTCGGCCGCGTGTTGCGGGTTGCATTTGATATGAATATTTAAATGCGTGTTTTAAACAATTCCTTCATATTTTAAAGTAAAGGTGCAAGTCGTTACGTCTCCGTGAAATTCTCTTTCTTTAGAGACCTCATTTATAAAGATTGGTGGCCTGTGTGAGCCGTAACAAATATGTGTACTACTGAAATAATATAGGAGACGATAGCACAATAAAACCAAAGCGTAGGTTTTTCTTCAAATGTAGAAACCGTTTTATCATCTGTCTGCATAAACAATATATAAAATAGAAACAATATAAATAGCTAGAGCTGTACGCAGGATCCACACACTCTCTCGACGATACACAAACGTGATCGAAATCGTAAAGGAGTCCCCCCTCCCCAATGCGCCAGCCCACGAGATTTTCAGCTTCCCTCTGTGACGTCATGTGGCGAGACCGCTTCACAAGCGCTAGCCTGTACCTCCAGAGGACCTTGTTTCAAATTCATCTGATGTACTCTGGGTTGACTATCAATATAACAACTTTGTGCCTGTTTTCGATTTTGAACTATAACTTGTCTCCTGCACTCTAGCCTTCATCGAATTTTCTAGGATCAAGTTTAAAACTCGATTTAGGGTTTCATGCAAGTAGAATGTTGTGAGGGCTAGTTAAAAGGACCAAATTTTCTGATTCTATTAAAATGTTCGTAGGTGATGGCGAGTATGAAAACGATCCGCGATCTTGTGAAGAGACCATTACGGAATTGGTAATTGCGGAAATCGTCTGCAAGGTAACCATCAGAATGAAGTTTTTTGTGAATGTCGAACACCTTTAGCTTGATTTCTGAGAGTCAGCCCGAGGAAGGAGCGGTCGGACGAAGCGCTGGCCGTCGTCAGGCGGTGGAGCCGCCACGCCACGCGCGTGAAGGGGTCGATCCGCGCCTAATCACCCGTGTACCGCGCGCCGTCTGGAAGCTGGCGTGAGGCGTGAAACTGCAGGGCAGGGGCTGCAGGCGGGGCTGGGCCCTCCGCTCCCCCGGGGCGCGAACCCCCGCGCGCGCACATGTCGCGCGTCTCACGGCCGCCCTCCGCCCACGCCCTCGCCCCTCGCCCTTTGCCCCGCGCCCCGGGCGCCCCCCCCTTTGTTGACAGCCCCGCGATCCGGGGCGGGGCGGCGCGGCTGGGAACGGAGCGCTTGCTCGCCAATTGGATTGCTCGAGGTGCGCCGCCCGAAGCCTGGCATACGCTCGGTTCAAAGACATTTCTATTATGGAGGCTTCCGAGAATCACTTTTGGGGCTGGCTCACTTCCCAGATTTTCAGTTTCACGGCGTGCACTTTCTGCTTCCAGTTTGCTGGTAGAGTTTATATGAAATGTTCGTGTTTCGTTTCGATGTGGGATTGTTATTTTGAATAATTGCGTGATAAAAGTAAGCACTTCGAAATTGCTCTCACATTTCCTACTTGTAATAAAAATAATTGCATATACGATATGCAGGGATATTTCAGGAAGGCTATTTTTTAAAATTAATTATCTTAGAAATAGAAAAATTAAGCTTATTTTGCTATTGTAACTATTTTTAATAATTTTCAATCTTTAAAAGTTGTATGATGAATACGAAAAATTGTATGTTGAATTATACTTTATGTAGATTGTAGAATTACTGATTCTGAATTGCATTACACATCAAGGTGAAGAAGCATGCGGCCTTTTGACAATCGTCGATTTCGGCGAGAGCTGATTATCGCTGCTAGTTACGTGGCCGTGATAAGCCGGATACACTTCTTGTAGGATGTTAGCTCATTCTGTTTCGTTGTTTTTGGATTTTTCCCGAGTTCTGCAGGAGCAAAAAAGCTGCCCAATAATAATGCCGCATGAAATTGTTTTCCAAAAAGTTGCACGCACACAGCTCAAGAACAACAAATACAATTCTATCGTATTACATCAAATTAAATATTTTGTAATAGCAGTTCTTGACTTAATAAGAATATTTAAAAAAGAATAGTTTCTGTTCCATAACGCAGCATGTGAATAGCAAATATTTTACGGTGGTCGGAGTCTTTCTTGAAACCTACCTGTAGCTGACGCATGACGTCAATTGCGTTGTAAACACTGACGCACAATGTGAATTCAGTCGGTACGCCCAGTATGAAAATATGTGGAATAACACAATCAAATAATAATATAAAAAATAATAAAATATAAACGTAATAAACCATTTTTATTAACTTGATTCACCATATTCTTTGTCTAATTTTTATGTGCAATTATTTGTGATGACACTATTTTGTATGCTGTGTATTATAGAAAAAAGTCGATGAAGCAATCGTTCGTTTGAAAGGGGCCGATTGAAGAAATAGGTTGGAATCCCTGGTTTTTGTCATTAGAACAGTCACCACCTCGAGACACACGCGAGTCCAGAGTGCGGGGGCAGCACTTGTCTGGCTGTTCACTATTCGTATCGACCGCAGCTGGGGAATCGGGGCTTAATGAACTGTTGGCGTTGAGGTTGACCAGTGTTTCGGATATTGGGTCTTCCTTTGCGAGCACGACAGTTCTGGTGATTGTTTGGTGCAGCCCCAGATGGATTCGCGACTTGATTTCAGTCTGTGATGGCAATAGTGCAACGGATAGCATGCCAGGCACTTACTCCTAGAAGTTGTGGGTTCTTTTTCCGGCCGAATCCAATGATTTTTTCGGATGCGAAAATCGATGGAACCCATATCTTATAATCATACGAAACATATACAAAAGCGCCTTTTGCAGTCACTTGGGAAAATTATTTAAGCATCGAAAGAGTTCGGGCGAGTGCACTATCTAGAAGAAGCATGACCGTATGTCTCAATTGGTTAAGTAAGTGACGATGACGTCCATGGGGGAGCCACATAAAAGGGTGCTATTTAGCAGGTTGCCGCCACTGTACGCTCACCAACATATTTCTGTCTCTCTGAGACGCTCGCGCTGCGACGCCGGTTCTTTTTTTATTTCATGTTCCTTCTCCGCCGCTGAAAACGCGCGTGTCAAGGAGTGAGACACACAGAGGCGTCGATTTTTGTTAGTCCCGCGAGCGCGCTCTCCGCCCTATGCGCTCCGCTGTGTCGGGCCTTGGCGTGGGCGGCGCGTGGCGTGGTACTCCGACCACCTCCTCCTCCTCCTCCTCCGCGAGGAATCCCCCGCGCGCTGGTGATTCCGCCGCCCCACTAGAGATGTCTCTGCCATCGGCGCTGGGGCGCGCGCTCGCCTGCCTGCCCGCCCGCCCGCCCGCGCCCGACGCGCGCCACGCCCGCTGTCGTTCCCTCGGCCCGAGTAAAAGACGACTTTTACGGGCGTCGTATTGTTTCACGAGGGGGAGAAGGCGCGTATGCGCGGCCACAAAATGTGGTAGGGGTGTGTTTAGCCCCCTCCCCCCACTGCCGCCACCGCCCCTACCATGGCCTTCACCTTGAGGCGATGACCGCGCCGCCGCCTACGCCCTGCGGCCCCTCGTGACCGCCTCCGCCGCCGCCGCCCCCTCTTGTTTATCCTCGTTCCGCGGATCCGAGGACGGGTGTATCAAAGTGCCATGCTGCGCGCTCATAAAAATAAATAATAGCCCATTCTTGTGTCGTGTTACGTTTGGCGGGGACGAGGAGACATGTGTGGGGTGCATCGCCGACTCCGGGCTCGTCCTTGCCCCTGCGGTCTTTGTGCTGCCTGTTAAAGTGAAATAGAAACTTTCGTCATTGAAAACTCGCGCTCCTTATAGCTACTATTGTTTGTCACTGTGTTATGTATTATTGTATTTATGTTCTTGCCTTTCTGTGCTTATGAAGACCATTTAATATTGTAATCTGTGCGCTCGTGTAAGTTGTAAGTTGGTAAGATGGCTTTCTCAGGAGTAGATGGAGGATTATCGGAATAGCTTTATCTCTACGTAAACAGCGTAAATAGTTAAAGTTCTAAACGTCAGATGTTGGGATCAAACAGTCAAAGCCTCGTCGCCGATTTTGAATATGGTCGAGAGGATCGGTAAATAAGATCGTATTCTTTATTTATTGCGAAAATATGTTTCAGACGGGTGAAATAACTGTTCTCAAACTAAGGATGCATTTTCATGTTGAACATAACTTTGCTCGCACACTCGTGTTGCTTTTAGGATTGACTTCAGTGGTGCTCTAGGATTAATATTGGATTTAATTTAAAATCCACGTTGTTTCTCGTAAAAGAAATTGTGATAAAAATATCTTCTAGGAAAACAATAACTATTTTTTGAGGAGAGAAATAAACATTAGTAAAACCTTTTTCAAACCTTATTTTACAGCTTTGTCAGAAAAGCTGTAAGTATTAGATTTGAAGATCTAATAGTTTTCCTGTAAATTGGTAATGTCATTTTGTCTTTGAGAAGCAGCATTGTTCATTTTCCATACATAATTGAATATTCCCACCTCGTAAACCCTTATCAGTCATACATTCAGTTGAGTGCCATTTAATTAAAACCTGGCAGAGTTTTGAGGGAAACGTGTTAAACTACCCGTATGATGAGTTATGTTACCAGATGTATAATTATCAAACATTTGTAACTATATATTGTCACATTAATAAATTGTAAGTATAGATTCTGATGAGAAGTAATTGAAAAAAGAATAAGTGCTATAGAGGTAGAATTTAATTCTAATTCTTCAGAGCGGACATAAATGATATTTGGAAAGGTTTCGTTAATCGGAGGAGGGTTTGTGTTCATGTCAGGGAAGTCTCAGATGAAAGATAGTATTGTCAAAATGATGTCTCTGATATATCGCTGCCTCATCTCACAGTCATTTAGGGCGATGAAATCAAATGATTTCCTGTTTTTCCTCTGTATAGTTACAATATTCACTGTGTAGGTCTCTTGGAGAGACGAAACGTCATAGTAGATAACGCGTGCGTAATCTCCCTGCGAGAAGAGACGCGTGAAAAAAAATAGGCCGACAGGTATTTATTCCTGGCGGCGGGTGGCAGTGAATATATAAAGCGGCGTAGACGCTCCTTCCCATTAATGAATATCAACTTCGAGAGCTAATAAAACGGTCCATTTCACGGGCCGCTGGGCGCGCGGCCGCCCGCGTCGGCCTTCCCGCTTTTCTCCCCCTGCTCTGGCTCATCCGCCCTCCCCCAATTCCCGATAAGGGATGAGTAATGGAGGCGAGAGGTCGCGGTGGCGGCGGAAGCAACACGCTCTGTGCGCCTTGGTGCCAGACTGCGCTCTTCATATCCGAGGCTCCAACCTCCGTTCTAGAGCAGCGTTCTACTGTTGCTCTGGCTCCAGCAAAATAGAACAGGGTGGCCAGCGAACCTGAAATTCTTGAAAACAGGGGGAAAACGGGAATTTGAAAAAGCCTGGAAGTACCGGGGCCGAAACAGGGAATTTGATTTGAAAACCAAGATTTTTCCTTATTTTCAGATTTGTCTCCAACTTTTAGCACTAATTTACTTACGTCATCGCATTCTGTGAATTGCATGAATCAGCTATGTACATGATAAATGGCTATTGGTAAAATCGGAAAAACTTTTGAAAAGTGCCACATGTGCGCTTGAAGATTGCGAAGTCCTTGACTCGCGCGTCACACGTCTTACATCCATCTCGCGTGTGTAGATTCATCGTGAGTACGGAACGTAGGACCACGGAGCACGTATGTGATTGTCTATGTGTGTCACATGTACGGACGAGATAATCGCGGAGCAAACGTCTCATCGGGAACTCAACAGCAGAGTTCCGATTAGCACCGCGCCTCTTATTTGATGACATCGGCGGTACCACTTTGCTATTTCGTCGGTTAAAACCGCCACGTTATCACGCCCATGATTCTCAGAATTTTTTTTCCTTATGTGATAAAAGAGCAGAGGCGAAGTTATCTTAGCTAATAGCTTACTCGGAGATTGACTAGGGTAACCGGTGCAGTCGTGGGCACCAGTCTAGTGATGGACACAGCAACTGTACGGGTGGGGTGGGGTAATAATAGTTTCAAACAGCGAGAGGCCCTCTACATGTAATCTGTGTCGTGGGTGTCTTTAAGTTTTCAACCCCGGGATATTAAATGAATGTGGCCCCACAGTGAGCGTAGGTAAACTTCAATAGTGATGTGCTCCACGTGTCGTCTATGCATCGAAACGCGGATTCATTAGCGGATGTGTGTCCAGTTATTAAGGATTTAAGTCAGTTCGTCGGTTTTTGTTTGCAATTCTCTCTATGCGTAGTGTAGCCAGGTTTATAATTACGTTTTCATATGTTTTTTCACATTCCCAGAGCAGATCATAATCAAAAAAGGTAGTGTCCATAACTGTAAATATTTATGACGTGCAGGGCAATGATGGGCGTGGAATGCCCATCACTGTAATTTGTGGAACTTATTTTTTATGCATTTCTGTAATTTTAATAGTAAATTTTAAAACCTTGTTTCCCTTGTTAAGCGAAAATGTACATTTAGCGCGATTTTGAACAGTGATGGGCACTGTGCCCATCTTTGCAATTTGAACATGCCCATTACTGCCTCAATAAACATTGTGGGGGTAATATATTATCACCATCAAAAACTCATCAATAAAATGCTTTAATTATGTTTTTTAAATTCCCCAAAAGCGAGGAGAAACTACCGACAAAATTGATTAAAACCATTTCAGATTTTTAAATTACATTGATTTTGAGGTATGAAGACGCTCTGAAGACAAAGAAGTTCTCACAGTGAATAATTAAATACGTAGTATATGTTACTGATGTAATTGAGGCTTTTCCCGTCGTTCAAGTGAACTCAGTTTGCAAACTTGCTTTCGACTGTTCTTTACTAAGAAATCTCTCTTCTTTTCGTGTATGGTCACAAAAGTCACTTTACTTTTTAGGCGAATGAGTTCTGTTCCGAATTACAAATAATTTTAATAGCAATGTATCCGAACGCCACAAGAATTTTCCAATCAGCAGATGTCGCTGTATTGCAAGAAATTCAGAGTGCGTGGAAGGAGTGCCAACATAGCGCCGAGAACTTCCTTCTGAGACTCTCACTACAGAAGACTTCGCTCCAGTGTTGGAGAAGCTAGTGGCACAATAAAGCCTGAAATTTAGCTAAATAGTTTTAGAGCTTGTAGCCTAGTTCCCTGGAGCCGTGAGAGTATTACACGAAATGTCTAGGGCGGATGTACTATGACATTGCATCAAATGTGGATAATGAAAACATTATAACCACACCACAGAACAAATCATCGACGTGTGAAAACATCTGCGATATTCTTGGTGAAGAAAGAGTATCAAAGTTCAGTGAATAAAGGACGAAGGAAGAGAGAAAGAGAAAAAGTCCCTGATAACACAGAAAGAAGGAAGTAGAAAAATTGTAAGGTGGTTTTGCCTATAGAGCATGAGAGCAATAACGAAAATACCACAACTAAATCTTTAAGAAAAGAGTTATTTGGAAATAGCTCTGAATTAATAGACAAGTAGAATGATCAGCAGAAAACACACCATCTAGAGGAAACAAGTTATCGGGTTAACCTCAGGAAAAGAAACGCCAATTCTGCGCAAAGAATGACATATTCATCCATTCAAGGTGTGAGCACACAGGAGGTGGAAGAAATAAGGACATTTGTCAGTCGAGCACTTCTACAGGCATTTAAGGCCTACAAGATGGAAAGAAGCAGCAAGTCTTTCCTCCAGAAATCCACGGAAGTATTGTCTTCAGGGCTGTTTCCGGTGTGGAAACACATTGAAATTTAAGAACCATGGTGTGCTCTGCCAATTGTGTCAAAAGGTATTTCGCTAATCATGCCTTTCCTCAGAAGATTCTGTAAGTGATTCAGGCGACGTCTTTTGTAATATGTTTAGACTTATTAAATGACTGAAGCTTAATAAAGCAGCAGTAACATGCCAATTGCGTTCAACAATGCTGTTTGTCATCGTTGGGCTTTTTACACTCCATTTTTATGAGTGACCATCAGCATATTAGAAAATGCCCACGATAGTCTTGAAAATTCCCATCACTATATTTTCTGCCTTATTTTAGTTTCATATTTTATAAAATGTGAAATATAATGTTCAACTATTTAACTTACTAGCCTTATAAATGTACTCATATGTTGTAATTCATTTGCCAACTATGAATTTTCTATTAAAATAAACAATAATACGTTGAATAAAACATATTGGATAGCCTTGAAGTGTCCATCACTGTGTTCTACTTATACGGGTTTTAGTTTACTCGTGCAAAAAATCCCAGCCACTATTTTGTTAGTTAAGTATAATTAAAATGTATTCACCACAACAGTATAACGCCATTGCAAACAAGGTTTGTTCATATACTCGCTTCTTATGTTGTAATCGCCTTCATTAAGCGGACGCTTGAGCTAACGGTCATTTTTCTTCGAAACCAGCAGTGATCGTTTAAGATAGGTTTCATCATATCTTATCTCAGGTATAAATAATTATTAGAACTAGCGGTGCATCTGTGAGAAAAATCCTCCAGAATAATTTTCGTCGCCATGTAGGTATAAACATAGCATTTAAACATTTCGGAACTCTGGTTAGTCGTTAATTACGAACACAGAATTATCAAAATAATGAAAGTTACAAATCGAACTACAGTCACTCATTTACCGAAGTGTACGTTTCAAAACTACACTGATTTGATGGTTCAGTAATGCCTGCAGGGGCGAAGCGTCAATGGATGTGCTTGATGTATAATATACCCTGTCAGAAACCGAGATTCACTTTTTTCCGAATTAATTGTAAATTGATCTGTGTTACATTGGATGTTACTCGATATGACATTTGAATTTGTGTCAAACTTCTTAGCTAAAGTTCTGAGCTGAGTGTGAATTTCGCTGTCTGGTTGATTCTTCACTGTCTTGTAGCGTAAGTACGAGTAACCACTACGCCGTGCGCATGATGTTGGAGATGTGATTTTGTGTGTGTGTGTGTGTGTGTGTGTGTGTGTGTGTGGTGTGTGTGTGTACATCATAAGTATATCCATCGTGCTCCAATTACAGTTAAATATTGCATTTTGGACTGATGCACTGTATAAATTACTAATGTAGTTACCGTACATGTAGTGCACGCATTTAGTCAACAATTGAATGTAATATACAAATGATTAGTGGTATTTCAGAAAGGTTGGTTTGCTTTACATTTTCTCATACCTTGATTAAAAAAATAAAGGAATGATAAAAGTATGATTAATAAATCAAGGCATGTATCGCTCCACTGTACGAGTGATCTGCATATGATAACAGTGAAAGTGAATTCTTGAAGGGACACAATTATTTGGATAGGTGTTTTCGAAGATTTTATTTGTAAAATATCGAATCCTACTGATGTGCCATCGATAAGGTGAAAGAAATTTCCAAACTTTAAATCTCAAATCGCTACTAATATTAAGAAATGCTTACGACATTTCAATGAAAAAAAATATGAATATGAATCGTGGTTATGTGAATGACAAACTTTCAATAAGTTATTTTGTTGGCTTTGTCTTTTGTTCTCTAACGAAAGGTCAGTGTGGAATTCCGGTGGTTATGAAGATTGCAATAATTTTTATAAGGCAATTAAGAAATATCCAATATCCAGATTCTTCGCATAGCATGCCAGAAACAAAAATGTTTGCGTAAACTCAGATAATAGTATTTTCTTTGAGTAGCCAATGCAGACTTGCAATTAAGCTACATAACAATGAAGTTAGAAAAAACAGAGCAATATTATCACATTTCGTAAGAGCTGAATGTTTCGTGCGAAGACAAAGATCTGCCTTTCGTGACTATTGAGAGAATGAGGGCTCATTAAATGAGGAACATTCATTAAATGTATTAATAAAATAATGAGATATGATTCAACTAGGAGAACGTATGGAAAAGTCTTCAATTTCTTGCAACTTCGCCAGAATGATCTACTTTCATGCGTGAGTACGTAATTTACGCGAAATTAGGAAGGAAATGAACGAAGACTTTTTTGTTCCACTGATATTATGCGAAATTCCTCATGTAAGCTGCAAAGAACAACTTTCTTCAATCTTCCGTTATGTGCCCACATATGGGAATATTGATGAACGATTTATTTCGTTTGCAGGAGCAAAAGTTCGGAGAGAAAATATAATTTTCTTTTACGACATGCTTTTGGCGCGATAAATGATTTGTCTTGTTCTGAAAAAGTCATTGCCTAAACATGATGGAATGGCAATGATGGCAGGGCAACACACTGGATTACAAGCTAAATTTCGAGAACATTGTGGATCAGCAATAATTGTTCGCTGCTATGCTCATCAGTTAAATCTTGTTCTTTTACGATCAGTCAGCCTTATCAAAAACTTAAAAGTTTCTTTATCTCTGGAAAGTTTTTTTCATTTTTTTCTTTAAATGAACACAAACGGTTCATGCTCTGGATATACATGTTAAGAAAATAATTCTTATTTCTCAAACTCTATGCAATTTTAAGTCGTTTTGTACGAAGAATAAAAGATCTCAAGGCTGATATGAAGAATTTATTTGAAAGAAAGGGCAGCAATGAATGTTCTGAAAGGGACCAAGAAACTATTGTGTATGCAGGAGGTTTAATAAACAATTTTTTTAAATTACTTTTCACAGTTTTTTACAATACTTTTCAGCTTTCCGATATTCTATGTCAAGTTTTTCAGAGGACACGTTTTATAGGTATGGCTTTCTGTAATAGTTATTGAAACTTTCTAACATTAAATCTCCAGCAATATAGGAACAAATTTGATGAACTTTAAGCCAAAATAACTTAGAGTCGGATGGAAATGGTAAAGAAAGAAAAAAAGAGAATATTCGTCCTGACACAGTTTCTGAAGAAGGTATCAAAATACCTGCAATTATTCATCTAAATTATTGATACCGTAAGACAAAAGCGTGTTTGAAAGATACAGTGAAGTGTCAAAACTGAAGTTTCTCTCTGTTCTTCACATACAATTTTCTGGCTGTAAAAAAAAATATTCCGGAAGAGACATTCAGAAGTCTAAAAGGAAATTGACAGTTTTTCTGATTTCATTGTGTTAAAAAGTGAATGGTCCGTAATTTATCCTGATATGAAAAAGGATATTGTTGTTGTACTTCATCAGTATATGAAGCCTATGGATCTTGTTACAATTTTCCCTGAAACTTGCCGCTTTAATTATGACCGTACCAGCAACAAGTGCATCCATGGGAAAATCATTTTCCTGCTTGAAAATAATAAAATATTACTTTCGCAACACCCAACATCAAAGAAGACTTTCACGTCTTGCACTTATTAATTTTGAAAGTGAACTGCTTCAAGAACTTCGTTCTCGATCCAATTTTGAGGACGAAATTATAGATGTCTTTGCGACGAAAAACCGCAGGATCCAGCTCATCTACTAGAAATAATTCTCCTTGTAAAGTGAGTTGATATCTTTGATACATGACTGCATCGTTTTAACATATAACTCTCGTGGTGTTTTTCAAAGCATAACACTATTCTTCTATGATCTCTGGCAGTTCTCGACTGCCAGTGCCTACCATAAAATTACATAGTAAGCAAGAACGAAGAAATCCATCTCTGTACTATAGCACGAATGTTTATTAATGCATCTCCTCAAACTTATTGCGAATTGTAGCTCATCTTCAGGGCTAGTACGTGGAAAACTATCTATTAAGAATTAAAATTAAATCATTTAAAAAATTACAGAAAAACATTGTGATTGCAAACACTGTTCTTGTAGGATATTCTGTCGGGCCACAATCCACTCCAGATTATGGTGTTCTAGAACCTAATTCGAACGCTCCTAGAAGAGTTGTTCTGAAGAGAACGATCTTTCAGTGTATTATCAGGCGACCTACTTACGAACATGTGTGCATTTGCAAGCTTCTTTTCTAGAAGATACCACTTCATTCTTATAAATTTATTTTAGAATATAATTTCGTAGTTCAAAGTATCCTACAAGAGGGGATTATCTCATTAGCAACACTGTATATTTTACACAAAACTAAATTATCGTACAGAACGATAATTATCCTACGGGGAGGCATCACTGACGAAGAACCTTTTTCTTAGCCCTACACCGCTTACTGCAAACAGCGGCGTGCGGGATTATCAATCTCTAGCGACCAGTGTCATTCATCGAATAGGTGTGGTGGCCGTCTCACGAGCGTCTAATTCAGCTGTCGTCACAGGTGCATTGCGAATCCTCGTGGGTGCTCTCTTGGCATAGCGTTGTTTTCGAACGAAAGCTTCAAAGGTTGAAAAGCGAGGAAGAGCGTGAGATCGTCTTTCTGGTTAATCGTACATTTTATTCGCGTTTCGGGAATGTTACGGTTTTATGAGTAAAATCATGAGCAATTTTCCATACAGTCTTAATTTCCGGCATTGGTCAGGCAAATACATCACAGTACTTGATACTCTTATTCTCATGTTCAAAAATACACAACCCCAAAAATATTGCCTTCACATCGAATATATACTAACATAGAAAATAAGTCAGGAAATATAATGCAAAACTCTGTAAAATACATTTTATGATTTAACTAAAGAACTTAACTTACAAATAATACAAATTTAATTGCAATGTTTGAGTTAGCTTACTTATGTCATCGTGTAATAACCAAATCTTCATTTAGCGTATGAAAATATTCGAAGATGTATTATTTTTAAACGTATATAATTCATTGTCAGAAGTGCTGTTTGTAATGTTTATTTCCTTGTATGACTCAGTTTAAATATTGTCAATCTTATGAATCATGTCCTAAGGATTCACGTTATGCCGTAAATGCAGTATTTGTAATTCACAGCGTTTCACCACTAGGTGCGAGTGCTGCAAGGCGTGTCTTTTGCTCGCTCGTACTCGCTTGAGTATATCAGCCTCCTGGCCCTGTGCTCGCTTGCGGTGGGCTGATTCATAGGACCGGGAAAGGGCCATAACGAACGTAGCTTTTCGAATGCGACATGGAGAACGAAACATCGGTGTTTTAAAACATAGATGTTCAAAATTTTTAAAATCGATGTGTTAACATGTTTTATTTTATTAACATGTTATGTTTCTAAAAGTGATTTAGAAACATTGACTAGAACATTTAGAACATTAGGAACGTTTACTAATTGAAACTTAACATTTACGATCGCGAGGGGGAGAATATAACTTGACAGGGGTCTTGTTAATAACTTTTAATTAGGTCTAACCAACAGAACAAACTTAAAAATTATTAGAAAAAACAAACAAAGTCTGAGTGCACAGGGCCATCCCTGGCCGATCAACTGGCGGAGTCGCTTGTACCGAATTCGCTCCAGTTTCAATGTCGAGCGAATTTCGCTCGGTGTGTCGTGACAAGCATACCACAACTTTTTTTTTGTGAACTGCCGCGGGGCTGGAGCAAAATCGTCTCTTGCAGGACTCTTAGTAGGTGCCTTGAAACATACAAAAACATGTTTTTCTAGCTTTTTTTTCTTCAGAATGGTCTATGAGGATCTGCTCAAAAACAATGTCAAACCATTTGCTTCTTTGAGAGGAAACAAATGAGCTATTAATTGTCGGTGGCGCTTAAAACACGTTTTAGTTGCATAAAAACGCAAAAACACACGTTTTTGGAGAAATTTTTTAGAATCTCCTGGATGGATTTACAGACTATTCATTTCTCTACCAGGAGATCGAGGCGCGTCGAATAACACCTCTTTCCTCTCAATTGGTAGAGGGGAAGGGGTTGACGTGAAGCTTGGTCGCAGGGACGGATAGTCGCAGGTTTCTCGAATACTACATACGGATTTAACTGTAAACAAGTGCAATTTTTCTTCTAAATGTTTACTTTTTAGAAGAGTTGTTTCCTCTTTTTTCCCGTGTGTGCAGGAAAGGAATGCATTTATTTCTAAGCCAAACTTTGTTGCAGCTGAAAAAATCAACCTTGACTCTTTTCTTTATTTTATTTTTTTTTACGTAAAATACGTTGCGTGCATGATCGCTTACATAAAATTGTAAATAACCAACCTATGAACCTAGGGTGAGGGGAGATGGAACTAGGAGGAACACGAGATGTTTAAATGCGTTGTGAAATAAATGGAACGAGGACTAGCGTTTTTAATTTTGTCCCCGTTGACGCAGTTCCTGACTTCTTTCAATTTGGCCTCGTCGTTCATTAGAGCTTCACGAGCAGTTTTCTTGTTTGGTGTGTGGACGCACGCGTCTTTCTTTCTTCATCTAATTCTTTATGCCCTGCATAATTAAGTCGCCGCCTCATTAACTGATCACAGCGACAACACCTATCGTCTAATTCATTAGGCGCGGATGAAAGCAAGTCGGGGATAGAGGAAGAGTGGATTACGCTCCTAAAATTTGCACAGTCCTATTTTCAAAGTTAAAATGGTATCGTGTTATTACCAAAGAATCTAGAAGAATGCGTTTCCAAAAAAGTATGTACGCAAGTGAGTTTTATTTAATAAATTTTGGAAAATAGAATAAGATGCAAAATAATGAGTTTTGGAGAGAGCTACTAATGAACGAAGTGTGTTTAGCTTACAGTGAAAATAGTCATAAAATACAGTTAAGGAGCAGTGAAGGGTTTCTACGCCACTCTCAACAACAGAAATAATTCTCACATTAATGATGCCCCCTCCAACTTGGACGTATACACACTTGCAGTCGTTCTTTTGTCTCGCTCGCGTCATAAAGAAATGTTACAATTAGATTGAAGGAAACGCGACGTGTTTTTAAGATTCATCTTCAAAATATATTTATAGTCTAGAAAACAAGTTTAGTTGGAAGTTCGGAAATAACTCGCTATCCGATGAAGAACTTGAGTCCTCAGAATCCCAGCCACGAAACTGTTTCGTTTTATGATGCTCCCTCACACGCCTCGCAGAGGCTCAAGGGGCTGTGGTACTTAGATGGGAATCGTAGAATGAAAAAAATTGTTATTTTAATGATCACCAGGTAAATTGATCATTGTGGAGTCGAGAGATTGTGTATGTGTGCGCGTGCGTGTGTGCGTGCGTGTGCACGCGTGTGTGTGTGCGCGCATGTGTGTGTGTGCGAATGTGTGTATGTGCGCATGTGTGCGTGCGCGTGTGTGCGCGCGCGCGTGTGTGTGTGCGCGCGCGCGCGTGTGTGTGCGTGCGTGTGTGTGTGTGTGTGTGTGTGTGTATGTACTGTTCACGGCAATGGAAAAAAAATGCCAACTCCTCTTCTCGGGTGGTGTGACTCACGTGGGAACAAAAGCTCATCCACTTCAGTCATATCTTTCCGTTCGTGTAATTAGTGATTTAATCCTCGAGGAGTTATTTCACCCGTGGGACATCTTATTGTGGCCTGTAAGACTAATTTTTATACATAGTCTTATTACATTTTTATAGTCATGATTAGAGCCCTGAAGTTTGGCAAAATACCTTTTTGTTATTGTTACTATTTCATGGCATTCAGCAATATAAATCACTTAATTGCACTTCTGGAGTTGTTCAAGTAGATTTTCATTTTGGCTTTTTTTGTCTATATTAGTTTCTGCTCCCTATTTTTGTCATTTTGTCTTATTTTTACCCCTTGTCTGCCTATTTCATTATTTTGCTTTTCTTCTCCTGGCACCGATCGCGACCAGGCTGGATATATACCTGCAAGCCTGGACAACATGAATCGGATCGTGTTTTGTTCGCTCAGGAGGAATCCCATCCTAATTTTGAGTATGGCTCCGATCCCTTTTTGAGGACATCTATCTGTATATGATATACCCTTCTCAGTGCTGGCGATTACACAAATGCGAAGAACGAAAAATATAATTTCGTTTTCACTGATGCCATTTCAAAATACAAAAGGGAGTCCACAACAGCATTTGGAAGAGGCAGCGTCGCGAGTAAAACAATTTCTTAGCCATCAATCAGGATGGTCACATGGATTAAGATTACAAAGAAAAGAACGTTTCCTTACCCGTTAAGTGCTAATGCAGATTTTAGGGTTAGAATAAAAATGTGAATCATTTTAATTATTATTTTCTACACCAATTCCTTTTAGATGTGATTTTTCGTGATTTAAATGCGTTTTTGCCTGCCTATTTTATGTAAATAAATGCCTGAACTACCGGTCTCTGGCCATGATGATGTACATTGTTTAATATCCGTTTATTGCTTCTTGAATGTTACTGTGAATTTTGTTTTTTGCTGTCGACAAAAGGAACATCGAAAAAGGGGGTTATTTGCCTAATCTTATCTTGTAAGTTGCGAATTAAAATAGACTAGAGGTGACATTTTTTTCTCCAGTTTGTTTAATAAGGATGCTTTGTTTAGAGAAGAGTGAAACAATTGAAACACCACCATCTCGTGCGCTTTCTAACCGCCAAGACCAAGACTGATATTTACGAAAGAAAAATTGAAAGGAAGAAAACACCAAACGAAGGTTGCGCCAATCATAGGCGTAACAGAAATGTGCAGTCTGTTTCTACTTGGGTTGTACAATGCGTTGTTAATAAACTTATCGGGACATTATATCTCTGATTCTTAAAAAAACGTTTTCTAAGTGCCATGTTGCTGTCGTATATTCGGCAGAAATTAATTACATCGTACTATCTCTTCTTTAGAGCTCAGTTGACGTACTCCTGAATAGCACAGCGACTATTTAAGCATCACAAACTGAGAAATATATTTAATTTCCGTCCCTTTTAATAATATCTTCCAATAAAGTGAAGTAAAATGATTCGCTGTTGAATTCACTGAATGTGTTGAGCAATTACGTCTATCATTTTATGTCAGTTGCCGAAAAATGAAAATTGATGTTTGAATTTGAACAATATGTCGCCAGAGAACCGTTTGTGATGGTGATGGTGCCCGCCTCCCGGCTCCGAAGGAGTAGTTCGCTGCTACTCCGGCGCGGCGTGGTGGCGGAAGTGTGGCAGTGTGGGGGCGGGCGGCATCGAGCAGCGCTCGAGATATTTGTGTGAGCGTGGGAGGGCGCCAGCGATCCGTCTAAAGATAACAAAGCGCTAGTTATATCCGCCGACGATTGAGGCGTACGTTTTAAAGACACGCCTGCCAACTTCTCGGGATCGGTTGTCTCCTCCCCAGTTGTCAAACGAATTCTTTTAAATGACGTACAATCTTTGTCTATCTTAGTGTATAATATTAATAATAATAATAATAATAATAATAATAATAATAATAATAATACGAACTCCAATTGGAACTACCAGAGGAACGCAACAAATTGAAATTAACAAAATAAATTCCAAATAAAGTTATCTGTGGCTCTTACTTCTCAACTTTCATGCGTATTACGTGTTTTCTTATAATATAAAATACAATATATACCACAAATAATGACACATCATTAAAGATACACAATTTAACAAATAATTTGGGGAAAATGATTAAATATTTTTGTTTTGTAAATTTCAAAGTATTTTTCATTTTACAAGTATAAACAAGTTTTCCGAAGCAAAGTTGCAGATTTTAATTGCCCAAAGGTTAAAATCTCAATCATGTAAATGAAAGTAAATTTCAAGAGAGGTCGCACGTCTGTATTTTATTTTTGATGTAACATGAAAATAGATAACAATGGAAATGGATGAAAATAGCAGAAAACAGATTATTAATATTTTCGCAATTAATGAGGTATTCATCTAGGTTATACCGAACAGTCGCCGGTACATACTCGGCTCTATGCACCAAATCGACCTCTAGACCATGGACCCGCTTAATAATCGACCACTAGGGGGTCGATACAGCATCGTTGGGAACCCGTGCTCTAGCCAATTGTAGGACAAAGACTCTTTGACAAAGCCCCACAAAATAAGTCACATGGCGTCATGTCAGGAGACCTCTCAACGGGGCTCTCCCAACGATCATTCTGCCTGAGGACCAATGCGACCTATCCAACGCTATGAGATATGTTCATTCAGATACTATTTCACGTCATTATGGAAGTGGAGCTCCATCCTTTGAAAAATGAAATATTGAGAGTCTTCAAGATGTGGCATCAACCCAAACTGGAGCATGTCAAGATACGAGTGTCCCTTTACAGTTCTTTCTGAAAAGAAAAATGGCCCATAAAATCAAAAATGCCAATTTCTTCCTGCAGCAGCAAACACTTTCAACATTGGAGAATCTCGGTCAAGCTCAATAATTATCCGGGACTGTTTTAAACCCCCAGGTTGGAACGTTATTCTCGGTAACTTTGCTGTTGATATGGATGGTCGAAACTAAGACTATGCTGATCCCAAAATCATGTACCACAAATTCCAAAATGTCTACACTGAAGGCAGTACGAAGTTATTTGCCATCTTTGGGTGCCTGCTCATGTTTCGGCTTCTAAGGGTTGAATTTCAAACGCTTGCGAATAACACCCTTTCTGTTGAGGGGACCGTATTAACTCACGGCTCGCTCTTCTGGCTGACTTCACGGGGCTGCGTTGCAAGGACTGCTGAATTCTATCCTCTGTCTCTGAATTAGGTATGTGCCCTTAATAGCTAAACTGTTCTTTCTTAACAGTTAACATTTCATAACTGTTACGCGAAATCAGTTGTTTCGTTATTCCTGTTATTGGCTGTTATAGGTTGAAATGCATAGTACTATAATCTATTGGGCCAAAGCCGAACAATTACAAACTTTCGCGGTAACCATTTTGTACGATTACTGGAGCTAATCAATCATCATTAGCAAGTATTCAATTTATACATTCATTAATAAATAATTCGTTATTATTACACACCATGTGCAACAATATTTTTATATTTTATTCTATACACAACAATAAGTTTGTTCTTTAAATTAAATAAATATGTTTTTTTAAACTTTTTTCTGCCCCATTGCTACTTATGAGAGATCCACTAATATTTCCCTAAATCAGATAAAATAAAATGAGTTACGGTCAAATAACTCGCATTTTCGCTTGTTTAACTCTTAGCAGTCGCCACAACTGATATGTCTTAGCAGTCGGTCATGTTAGGTTGCTGTTCATGGACGTGTTATTTTCCAATTGTTATGAATAACATTTATTAAACGTCGACTGTTGTTACGATAACAGTTATAGAAGAAAAACTGTTAATCGCATCTCTACTCTGAATGTGATGGAAGATCGGTGCTTCTACCTTTGCAGAGGCAGCATGTCTCCATGAGTTGTTTGTGCGAATGCTTCATTGAGTTGTTGACATGTAGACTGACCACAAACTGTCTCCGAATGTTGTGTTGAACTGTTATAAAAGACGTCCCTGCAATCCCTTCTGTTAGAAGGTGGGCTACATCTTAAAAAAGTGTGCACAATGGAGTGCCGGGTATTTCAATTCAAACTTGGAGCATTTAATAGCAATGCATGTTCTTTTTAACTCTTCCCCAAGTTCTGGGCACTTACAAGAAAATAAAGGAAATGGCACAATCTTTTACGAACACGCTGTATTATACCCAAAGAAAAAGTCACATTTTAGTCATTTATAAGGAACCATCGACACGATACTCAGCAAGTGTGCCGCTGCCTGAGTAAGAGGAATTGCCTCCTGCTCTCAAGTCCTGCACCAAACAGATATAAAACGAAAAGAAAGAAACAGAGCATATTTCGCAGATCATACGGAAATTAGTGGCGCCACACCAGTGCAATTATTTCTAAATATGAAATTATTGAAAATTCAGATTGTTAAACGAAAATGAGACCCGTGCCATTCTATTAATTATTTGTGGAAAAGGTTTAAGAAAAAGTATTTCAGACACAAGTTAAGGGAAGTCAACAAAGGTGTAAAAAAATATATATTAAAAATATAAAGAGAAAAAAACACTACCTTCTTTAAAGAGCTGATATTTTTACATTTTGTCTAAGGCAAAGACTTCGTTTAAAACCTCTTTTCAACTTTGTAGTTTTGAAATGTTAACTTTTTGTAATTTTCCAAAAAACACGGAGAGTTTTCCACTAGCTCCATAGTGTTGTACCGTTCCTTGATACATATGAGAAGAGAATTTAAAGAAAAAAGTCGGTGCGGTTTTTCAGCACAAGATTGTTTAAAAAATTATCTATTTCGCTGAAAGTTACATAAAAACTACTCATATTTTCGGAACATTATTTCAAGATCCATCTTTAAAGAACATATTTCAAGGGAAAAGTCTCTACCTGCAATATTTTAATTGTACTCCGCAAAAAAAATGCACTTTTCTAAATTTCAGGGATTTGAAGGGACATGAGACATGCACCATTATCGTATGTATCCTTTACGCTATCCAATGACAAAGTTAAATGAAAAAATTTGGTACTATTTTTCAGAACAATTTTTACAAATTGTTTGAGGCTTCAGGTACAGTACCATCAAAAATGAAAATATCCTGTTGAAAATCCCAAAGTCTCTAGTTTGTTCCTATCGATCGGGGAAAATCTGTTTTGGAGAACATCGACTGAAGAGTTTAGGCGATAGCGTTGTCCACGGACAGACCGACAAACACATTTTGTCGTCAATAGATTTTTCGGAATCAAGAACCCACAAAACATGGATTCTGGCTTGGCCACGTGTTAGAGGAAGTAATTTACCATATATAGCCACTGAATGCATCCACTATTCGTTACCAAGCCTCACATTGAGAGTTTTTCGCCGAAAATTCAGTTTTCGGCGCATGATTACATAGCTTTCTCTTCTTAGGAAGAAAGTGCCAGAAAGGAAAACGTAACCGCAAATGTATCTCCAACAAGTTGCCATACTCTTTTCTATGGCCTTCATGGTAGAAGTGTAAAGTGGCACTAGTTTCGTTTCTTGGGCCGTAATCTACAAAATACAGTCTACTTCGATTATAGTGAACTTCTGGTGACTAACTTTTTTGGTTCACTATATCAGAGGTTCACTACATTTGATGTCAAAATGAAGTAGAATTTCTCCATAATGATTGATTTTAATATAGTTACAGCGAAATACACTAATATCACGAACGGGAAATTTCAATATCTTTATTTGGCCTTAAAAAATCAATTATTTTTGTTTGCTTCGTACATGTTTACTTTCTCACTACCGCTGCCGCGGTAGAAAGTTACGTATGCTGCTCGGAAAAACGGTGAATTTTCGGCTGAAAATACTTATTACCGTGCTAACGAAGTAGTAGATAAATCCAGTTGTTAAATTTAGAAGATAAAATCCTCTAACACGTAGTGTAGCCAGAATCCATGTTTAAAGGGTCTTTGATACCGAAAAATCAATTGACGGCATAATGTCTGTCAAAATACTAACAACTAAAATACTAAAGATGGCGATATTTTCCCTTAATAAAATCTGTTCCTTTAAGATAGTTTGATATAAGATTGTGTACAATTTTTCGAAAATTTGAGTATTTTTCGCGTAATTTTGCGTGAAATATAGGCAGTTTTTAATTTTGTTTAAACATTTTTTTGTTCGTCAAAGTTTTTCCATCTTTTCCATCGTTTTTGATGATTTTTTTAAAATTTTGGATACTCTGTATACGCTTAAGTAAATGGTGCAGGTCTCATGCAGTTTGAATTTTTTTCGATGTCATAAATATTAACTCTTCGAAATAATTCATCATAAACATTTTTTTCTGACATTCTGCAAATCATCAACTTGACTTTTTCCCCTTTCAAATTAAAACGGTTTTAAATTATCTTAGTCTCGATTTACTGCCATGAATCTGGTGGCCTAAGAATTCATAAAAGCTTCAACTAATTAGAATTGATTTTTGAAAGAAATATTTGAATTGAACATAATTGTCTAACATTTATTTAAATAGGAATTTCAAGATAGGCAAAGTTTATTCAATAATTAGAAATAACCAGAGTCTCCTGTGCATATTTTTTATACTTTATCAATGAGTAATTATCATATCTTTATTAACTAGAACGCAGCGTTTCATAGTAAGCGGACATAGCTAGTATCTTAGTACACACTGATTCTGTGCCATTCATCGCGCACGGAAAATCATATTTTGTATATATTCAGGTTCGTGCTGTCCAAGTTGGTAACCGCCCTGTTAGAAAAGAACAATTATTAACGTTAAGTATGCGGACGATAGGCATCGAAACTACTCGCTGTCGCTGTGGTCATGGGCGCAGGAAATGCAAACGTGCGTGAGCAGATGCAATTTGTTATTTAGAGGGAGCAAACAAGTGTGACAACCATGTCGGCTGCTTTTCCTTTCTCACGTGCTGTCAGTCGAGTTGGTTGAGTCGGCCCGAGAGTCATTTCAAGCGGTCTACGTTTGCGTTCCACGGTACGTGATGTTAACGCTGTTTGGTTTCATCTACACATGGTACCGCTCGAAATGTGCTCGTTGCTTTCGTGCGAGGAATTTAGTTAATTGCCTTTTAGTTTATATTCATTAGTTGTTTTCCTGGAGTGTACAAATAGCAAACACTTCTTACTTCATTCAGCCCAGTTCAGCCCGGCAAGCTTAATTCAAATTCTCCCATTGCGTACCAGATCGCTAATTGCAGACGCTATTATAGGATGCCGTTTTATTTGTAATTGTATTAAGTGATGCACTGCGCCATTCTGGGTGCTGTTTGACAATCACGTAGTGACGCCGCCAGCTGTTTTGTAGCGAAGAACAATAGCTTCCTGTATTTCTCTGAAGACGTAAGCTATTCTTGTTGCGAAAGTCGGAGTGAACCAATGATCGGAATAGTGCGTAATTATTTTTGCAGTGATGCGCGAGTGTTCTTGCAGCGACCATCTGGCAAGTGTAGAAACGTTGCCTCTTCTTGAGGATCAGCTGTTAAGCGTATTGAAGATGGATACGGCATATTCACTGGGGATGCAATATCAGCCACAAAACATCGATGTTCAAATTTTTAAAATCGATGTTTAAAATAAATCTGTCCACAACCATCAATGTTTTTAAAAATCGATGTTTTTAATAGTATTTTAAGTACCTCTAACATCAGCGTTCACATGCGGGGGAGAGTGACGGTCATGTCACGGTGGTCGTGTTTATTAATTTATAATTGAAATTAAGCTAACAGAACAAAGTAAAAAAGTTACAGAACAATTTACAAACGTTTATCATTTTAATGGTTAATACAAAAATAACAGTGTTCAGTTATTAATAAAAATTCGACTCTTTTTTACTTGGTCAGAAGAATGTTCAAATTGCAGATGAAAATTATTGTATTTGTTGTTGTTATTATTATTATTATTATTATTATTATATTTTTAATTCAAAAATAAATTATCAACCAAGTAAAAACATCGGATTCTATTAATTCATCTTAAATACATTGTTATTTATATAAAAATATCGATGTTTTCGAAACATCGACATGGACCTCGCAACTTTAGTATAGTATTCTTTATCCACTATCTACCGAAAAGTATTATTTCTCTTGCCATATATAGTAGCCAAATTATGAAACGTTTCAAGGGAATGATTGTCATTAGGGTAAAATCATGAAGGAAACGTGTAATTTAACTGTTCACATTGTTTTGCATTCTGCATGTTTCAACATCTTAGCACATTCTTGGATGAATTATTTATTGAATATTGATTGGTTACATGATGTTTGTGTGCTCTTTAATAGTTCATTATGAATTAATGATCCACATTATAATTATTATCTATTAAATTTTAAAATTAGTGATCGATCGATTTAACTTGTCGGCAAAACAAATGAGACTCCCTTAAATGTCTAACCCAAATATGACGGACTGGAGCGTGTATGTGCATGAAGCGGTTGCTGGCTGCATTTAACAATTTTTTTTATATCCAGTTTGGTTATTCATACAAGTAGTACTTTATTTACTTACAAAACATCCTACAGTGACTGAAATATTGCTATTCATCGTACCTTCCATGAATTAGTACCTGCTGTCATTGCAAAAGCGAACCTGTTCTAACTTTCATTGACATTGCGCGAAGAAAGGTACTCAAAGAACGAATTATTTTGATTCCTTATTTGAGAGAAGGTTCGCTGTTCACTAGGCCTGCCGTAAACAATTACAAATTGTAATGCCAAAATCAGGGAGTACAGGTAGAAGGAAAATAATTCAAATATTAGATATAAAGAATACATATTTACTCTTGTAAAACACTTTTCAAGATGATTAGTTTTAAAGGACACAGGTGTGTTTGGTCTTGTTGATGAAGCAGTCCACGATATTGATAAGAAAAATGGCGATTGTAGCCATCCAAATTGTCTTCTGACTGTGCTGCAGTGACTTTTTTTCAGGCCTCAATTAGTGACCTCAATTTTTAATCCAGAAAATGTAGATCTTGACAACCGGATGACCAATCAGCAACAGTAATGAAAACGGGAATATTTGTCCGCAACTATTCTTGAGTAATCATGGCGTTGGAGTAGAATATTGTTGGAAACTAATGGGACAGAATTTTAACCTCGTGCGTTGGCTGGAATTGGAGTTTCCCCATGGATTCTTCTCCAATAGGGAAAATCACATTGTGTCTCATATCTCATAGAAATACTACTTATCCCTGGAACAAAGCGACGCTGATAGTCTTCCAAGGAATTTGCGATCCCCAAAAGACTCGCTGCGGTACCTAATTTTCGGTTTCAAAACATAGTGGCAGAAACTTGTCGACTTCCGATGTCATACAATGTTGTCATTGTCACTCACACTCCACTTCCCTCAGTTCACTAATTCGCGTTTTGGTTGGTTTGTCTTCGAACTAGATGTTTCCTTCCGTAACATTTTAATTACAAACAGACTTGGGGCGATGCGACGCGACGAGACGGGTCAGTTTTCCATCTCAGATTATATTCCAAGCTCACACTGTCTGAAACGTTCCAGAAGATAGATTTGTACCTTCATCACTAACAACTTAATTTTAATAGAACTTACTTCACCCAAAGAGTAGCGCGAAGATTTCTCCTCAAAGTGTTCTTTTAAACTATTAAGACATTTTATTTGTAATAACTTGGCTAGTGGTGAGTCTCCAGTGTATACTATTGGAGTTTTTACATTTTACTTTACTTTTTTTACATGTACAAGCTATACGTACAGCGTTACGGTACTTGCCGTAACTTTACAAAACACTTCACAAAAATTTTAAAGCTATATGACAAGCTCAATGATCAATTTGATATTCCCTACATTATTTTTAAAACACACACACACACACACACACACACACACACACACACACACACACACACACACATATATATATATATATATATATATATATATATATATATATATATATATATATATATACTACCATGACGGGCGTAAAAAGGCGAATCCAATGATATACATGTTGTCATAGATAAGCATTTTTGAGTAATTTTGAGTTACATTTAAAATATGCTTTAAAAACTATTCGTAAAAAGTCAAAGTTACTCAAAAAATTGCTTATCTACCATATGTCAATATGTATATCATTGGATTCGTCTTTTTATGGTCGTCATGATAGACTGAAAATATATGCATAGTTCCATTTGAAAAAAAAAGTTACATCAATATCTTTTAATATACAAGTGATAAAATCGAAACGAATACATGGATCAATTGGCCCAATTACCTCATTCACTTTCGTGAAAACTGCATTGCAATACTTTGAACTGTTAAAAAATTACAGGAGGTGCTAAAGTGACGTGACTCATCCTGTATAAACATTGCCTACCCAATACAAAAATAATTAATAGGTGACTAGGGGTCTAAAAAAGTCAGTGGACCCAAAACTACGGGACAAAAAACGCAGTAAACGGTAGTGTCGAAGACTGAATTAAGCAGACTTGAATAATTTGTTAAAGCTTTTTTTTTATTTAATACATTCTATATATGTGTTTTGAAGACACCTACTTCGTAAAAAGGACGTCGAAATGGAATGCATATTTTCCCAAGAAAGTGGGAAGCATACGCCTTCATTGTGCTCAGGAATATTTGCTGTTGGAAATAAAACCTCAGGCACCATCGGTATGCAATAACTGAAATGAACTTGCAGCGACGTAGGAGTTGGTGCGCCAAGATATTTCATTTCTCCCGTGAGGTTGGCGGGTATTGTGCGGCCTTTGCACCTTACGCGTGGTGTTGGTGCGCCCCGCTGGGCACACCCCGGGGCGGCGTGCGTCTCCAGAGCGCGGAAGGTGCCAAGACTCCGCTTTCTGCGGCCGCCGCCTGGCAAGTCGTAAAACCCCGCGTGGCGTCCAGAGGCAATATGTACGACCGCGGGGCCGGGGCCGCGCCCGCGCCAGCCGCGGTTCGTGCGGTCGAGCAGCGGGACGGCGGCGGCGGCGGCGGCGGCGGGTGGGCGGGGCGCGCAGCGGGATTTGTTTGCGTCAAATATTGACCCGCGGGGCGGCGCGTCGTCAGCCCCGCCTGTCTTAATGCAATTACCCTCCCGCCTGGCGGCGGCGGTGGCGGCGGTCGCGTGTCCGCCGGACCTCATTTGCACTCTCCCGGCCCCGCCTCCCGACTCCGTCACCCCCGCCGCCTCCTACCACCCACCGCCATCGCCTCCGCCGTCGCCGCCGCCCCTTGCAACGCCATCGCGGCGACCCCGATCCTGGTGCGCTCTCTGGGTTTCCCGCTTTGTACACGCGCTCAGCGGTGGCAACGACAGCCAGGCGGCGGCGGCGCGTGTGCGCATACTCCCCTCGGGGAGGCTTCGTTTGCTTGCGCTCCTGCGCCGTCCCTTCCGCTCCCGCCGGCCTGCCCCTCCGGCCCACTTGCCCTGCCGGAGTCGCCGTTGCTGAATGCCGTGTAAATTGGTGCACTGAGAGCACTTTTCAAACGTTTCATTTTGTAGAATAAGGTTTGGGGAAATCTTTTCTATTCTGCGTCCGCTTGATATTTCACGTTTGCAAAAAGGCTCAATACTTTTAATGTCCAGCATGTGCCCTTGGTTTTTGAGCAACATATTACGGGGAAGTGTTTGGGGAAATAGTACAATTGTCGATATTATTTTTTCACAATTTTAAAATCCATGCACTCCGTTGGTACGAGTCAGTGATGGAATATTTTACTGTGATGTGTTCCAGTAATGCGCACTCCTTGAAGCAAAGCGTTTTTTTCTCTTTCATTAAAAGTTCGTTGCGAGATATAACCTCAGCAGTGCAAACTCGTTAACAGTTGTGCCACCTAAATTCGTCTCTTTAATTTGTAAACTGCTTCGCTTAAGCGCGATAAATATTTACCTCCGAGCTTGGCGCGCTGCGTCTATTTGCTCCGCTTGAAATATTTAGTGTTTGGAGTGACACTTCTTCGAGCAGGGAGCGATCTGTGCCGTGGATCGTTGGTGCTGCTTTTTGAAAGCAACAAGGTAGACGCGCGCGGTTAAACCGACACCAACCGCAAAAGCTCTCCGCCGCCGTCTTTAGCACCACCACCACCTTAATGACCATAACTACTAATACTACTTTCGCAGCTACAAAATAAGCATGACTGCAACAAGTTTTTGTCACCGCGACCAGAATCCTGCCATACCATTTTAGTTATCACCGCTACACATCGCCAAAAATAATGCCTCCACATCATCATGATGCTCCGAATACCCTCGTCAGCCAAGCATTATCACTAACACTCACAATATAGATTTCGCCAAATGAATAAGAGACCCTAGTTTTACGAAAAGCTGAGCCACCAGGCCCTCCGCCCGGTGAGAGTTAGAGCGACTCTTAGAGGCTCGGATACTTTTAATAGTAATGCTGTTAATATACTTTTCGAAAACGCGTCCCAGGCGGCGTATAGGTTACAGCATAGCTCTGCATACGTACCCATTATATTTACCTGTATAATCGAGAGCGCAGAGGTGTGACATGAAGTGATCAAGTCACCTATCGCCCTCCACCCTGCCCTGCGTGGTCTGGATTCGTCTTGCCATGCAAGACGATCACCCATTCTGTTATTGTTGGTGTCACGGCCATCGCTGTTGCTTCGCCCCTTCCTCTGCCGTTCGGTACCAATCCCTCCCCCCCCCCCATTAGCCTTCGCTATCCCTTTTGCTGCATCTCCTGCTCCGTCATTCTGTACCAACCCTCCTAACCTCCGCTATCGCACTGACTGCTACGTTACCACCGTGTCTATTCTCTACCTATGCCCACCCTAGCCCGCGCTGTCGCTGCACTCAGCGCGCCGAAGAGACCAGGGCGCTGGGTGGCGGCGGGCGAGCGCGCACTCGTCTCCCTGCCCGCCAGCCCGCTCGCCCGCTCGCCCGCTCGCCCGCTCGCCCGCTCGCCCGCCCGCGGCAGGATTTTCACGATCGCCTCTCGGTGGCGGTCGTAACGAAGGCGGATTTGCGTGAGCGAGTTTTACTGTGCTGTAACAACACGTCTCGCGCCGGCGCGTAAAACTGCTCTCGAAGAATTTCCCCAGGAAATCCGGCGGGAGCGGCTGGGAACATCATTTCGTCATCCTCTCCGCCGCGTGCGCGTTCTCCGCAGTAAATCTGCGCGCGCGCGCGAGCGGCGGCGGCGGCGGCGTCGCGGGTGGTCGGCGCGCGTCTCTCATGGACTGTTCGTCGCCCGGCGCGGTTAGACGCCGAGATTCCGCGATTTCTCTGTGATTTCGGACGATTTAGAGCTGTGGTGATAAGAACAGGCACCATCCGCTCCTGCTTCCGCTTGTTGCATTTTGGTTTGGGACTAGAGAGCGAAAGAGTTGTTCGGAGCTTCGTATGTTGTATAAAACGGAATTTCAAAACACGTAATGGAAAATTTGGAGCCACTTGGTATGGAAATAAAGACTGTCTTACGAACGCTACGCTGGTTGAGCACTGTGTTCGTGTAGTGTCCTACCAAGCGTTCGCAACAAGCCTGAAGAAACTTAAAAATCTTAAATGAGATCACAGAGTATGTATGTTTTTTTTGTTTTGTTTTGTTTTGTTCCTTTACTATTCTCGAATGTAAAGATAATTGTGGGGAAAATGTTCTGAAATTAATGGTTTGTGTGTCATTTTAGGACTGAGCAAATGTATCTCTAGGTTTCTACTTCGTAGCGTTCTCGATGAACGATGTTCTAAGTATAGAAGCAGGACGTCATAGATGTACAAGTCTTTTCATGAATATTCTGCTTTCGATTTTTCCGATAATCTGCAAACATGATTCGGGGATGAATTGTTTCATATTAACTTGGCTAGACGAGGCACAGATGAATAACGTGGTGCTTGGATGTAGAGTTTGCCTGTTTTCCTCGCAGGGCGCGCCCTCGCTACTCTCCTCGCTCAAACGGTCAGCAGGCGAGCTAGCTGGCTCCTTGCGCCGCTGGGCCCCTCCCCGGCCCGCCACGCCCCGCCCTGCGCCGCCTCCGCGCAGCCATCGCCGATCGGGTTTACTGCCGCGAGCGCGGGCGCGCGGGCGCCGCCGGCGATCTCGGGTTTAATCGCCAGATGCTCGTCCGGCCGTTTCTCCCTGCCCCACCCGGCCCCCCTGCCCGCTCCGCTCCGCTCCAAATTGAGACGTAGCCCGCCCGCCGGATAAATTAGAGTTTATGCGTTTTTTATACCTGCTTGCCGTATTGCGATTTAAAATTAGGTAATAACTCAGCGGAGGGGCGGTCGATAGATAGGCGGGCGGCCGGGCCCGAGCGGTGGCCCGGTCGCCTGGTCGCGCTTGTCAGGGCGAGGGCGGCGGCCGACGGTCCTCGGTTCGCGGGCCTCGCAGGGCATCGCGCACCTTCACACAGATCATAAGTGCCTTCCTCATCTGAGCGTGACAGAGAGAGAGGTGATCTACGTCTGCATGCCCTCTCCTTTCCCAGACAGGCAATGGCAGGAATGGTTTGTCGTTACCTTTTACTGGATGGTTGATGGTTGGGTGATAATGAAAGGTGAATGTTAATGAAAATATTTAAAGTTAAGGATGGGGTGAAAGTTCTGATGTATGTAGTGGTATGAGAAACCAATAAGAAATTAGAAGCAACAACCAATATCAGAAATCTTATAGTCAAAAAAATTTAGCTTCATCCAATTGAATGAATGAAATTACTAAAGTAATGCTTTCATGGAGTCGTCCTTTTATGGAGAACGTGCAGCGTTCGGCCCTACGTATCAACCAAGATCGTCCAAGCGCCTGCAGCGCCGTGGTGGAGTCTTCACGCGTATGTACGATCAACGGTATACCAGCTGTGCTCTCAGGTAAAAGAGAATTGTGTAATTATTGGCAGAGATTCAGTGTAGCATGCCAGTCTGAAATTGTCATTTCAGTGAAAAAAAGGAATATGTTTACAAAATCGCTATAGATTGACTCCAGCCTTTTTCACTGATTTCTAAAAACACTCAACTACGAGCATGCAATAGAAGCTAAATTTTATGTGAAAAAGTCTATTAATTCGCAGCATAAATCCTTTACCCGAGGGGTAAAGTAAAAGTACATGTAATCCACGACGAATGCCCACTTATAAGCCACGCACGCGCTACTGATGTTGGGCGCGGAGTGATGTGCTAGCTTTGAACTTGTTGCTCTGACTACAGATCTCGACATTAGTGGAGCTCTGGATCATAGATAATGTGATGATGTTCTAGCATAAACAACCATGCACATATTTCTTTGAATATACATTGCCTGATGCGCAATTTTCATTGAACTCCAACTCACATTACGTTAACAAGGCATCCATACCCATTCTTTAACACCTATCGTTATATACGTACTGTACTATTGTTTGTAATAACAATACTATTTGTCTTTTTCAAAAGTTTAGTCTTTTAGGGACTGGCAGTGGCAAACTGATACGCAGGTGCACTGGCTTACTGTCACAGACGATTTGATACTGATGTGACAGTACCAAATGTGGGCACCGGTTGCAAGTACGCGGACATACCTGAATTGCGGTGTGGTGCCGCAAAATTCCAAGTTGCCGCAGGATACGCGTCGATCGCACGAATCCGTTGTTCGGCTGCACCCCTCATCCTGGTCTGTCAGGATATAATTAATAATCGTGGCCTCGTTTACGCGTCTTATTGAGTCCGTCGTTCAAGCACCTCACGCGCTTCTTCAGATGTCAAACGCCACTGGCACATGCTGTTGACAGTTACAAATTGTCGCCACAGTCATGCAGTGTCCGTTGGCTGAATTAGTTCCTGCGCACTTAGCATTGTGGGCTGCATACACGTCTTCAGTCTAAGTATGGCACTCTTAGTGCTTAATGTGCCATCACATTACAACCTGCAACCCACATTACATATTTCAAAAGCTTTCTATGATGCGTTTTTAACTGACTGTTGCACGCACTCGCGTAGCAAAATTTTTGTTTCTCTGTTCTCCTCGATTCCTGGAGCGCACATCCCCTTCACACAATCTCTCCCGCTCCTCTGCTACAAGCTCCCAACACGACACGTGATCAAAAGGGCTGGCTGTTACTTGTGGGATTTTGTTAAACGAAAGTTCGGCCGAAAAGATATTGTCATAGGTTGAGAGTTACCCCTTCTGTATTTTACCCCATTACTGCGACGTATATTAAGCTGTTGAGGATTTCTTTCCTCGTGTGCTACTTGGAAAGTCCACGGATTCGAACACGTGCGTGACAAATTTTATTAACACGCGGGAGCTGTTTGTTTCGAGCGCTGAGGCCAACCCTGTTATGATGGCTGTCGTGGCACTCTTTCCTCCGAAAGGGCTAGTGGCTTGTGCAAACATTCGGCTTGGCATGTCGTGAGGAGGGCGAAGACTTAATGGCAGATTCCACCCCATCTCTGTGTCTGCTGACCGGAGCGGCTGCGTGGGTTTTCTTGCGAAAGGCGGCCTGGCGTGGCAAATTCGGATGGGAGCGGGTTGCGCCGGCGCGGCACGCGGTGCGATGGGCGACAGGACACCCATTGCAACAACGTCTTGCGGCGAGAAGATAAAGCCACGTCTTGTAGCACCTGCATGTGACTCACTGTCTCCCGACACATGCTGCCAGATGTCTCCGGATTGAAAACGGGTTGCTCAAGGGAATCACTGGGCATTGAATTTAGTTAATTTTCTTTTAAATGATTGATTAGTGTCTCTTATTAATTTAATTTTAAATACTTGTATATGATTTTTTTAAGCAATAAACTTTTCCGATGTATTACAATCAATCAAAACAAATTTTTGATACCATTATAAAGAAATATTGGCAGAAATGTCTATAATTCGAGAAATAGATTAAGCAGTTTATTGAAGTCAAATGATTGTCATTCCTTCCTGCACGGCAATGCGTTTGATGATCCAACCAGAGCTCTCTATCTGTTTGTATTTAAATGTTAGTATCTCGTTGGTGCAATGTAATGAGAGAGATTGTGTATTGTTCAATTTATTGCATGGACATTGTTTTATTCTCTCAGCAAACCAAACGTTACAATGTTGTGCTACTTTACCTTTTCATATATGAAGGACAAAAGGGTTTAATTGTTTTGTTTCAGCTACGTTTTAATGTCATTGTGCCTTTATTTTGAAAACTACGCACACTAAATGAATGCATTTCTCTCCCAGCATGGACAATAGTTGTATATAGTTAACTTTCTGAATGCATTGAAACTTCGTCTATGGCCCTTTTGTTTGCGATACCATGGTACATATTGGTACGTACATATTTTTACTTTCTCGTTACTAGTACATAGTAAGAGTTATGTAATACTGAGGGAAAAGTACAAATTTTTTGACAGTAAAATATATTTTGTAGTTGCCTGATGCCGTAAAACTGTGTTTTTCTTTCTCCTGTATGTAGTAAATTACTTCCTTCTAATAGTACTTGTGAAAATCCACATTTTGTAAATTCGTGATACAGAGTTGTTTTTATAAAACGTCTGTCAAGAACTTCAGCTCCTGAACTATGCGGGCGAAATGGATAATCCATAAACGATCTGGGAAATGTCGCGGCCACTTGTATTTATAAACCGCCCTTTTAATTTATGATGGTACATGAAATCCTAGGTCATTTTAAAAATATTCTCAAAAATGACTGTAAATTTGTTCTTCGAGCGTTTTGCGTCAATAGAGCCAAATACGGATTTTCTAAAAAAAAGTTTATTTTTTTTGTCGATGCGTCCAAATATATTATTAAGGACAATTTTTTTCCTTCGTGAAATATGCTTTCAATTATATCTTATGAATCTTCTACTTAAAAAAATACGGGTGGTGGCGTAATTTTGAGTGAAATTGTGACATTAAAAAGTAGTATGCTACATAATGGCACAGAGACATTTAAGACAATGGCGTGAAGCTCATTTTCACAGAACTTTCGAAAAAAAAAGTTTAGGAGTTATTTGAAGCACTTCCACTCAAAAAACTCAGTAGTGTTAACAAATCGCTGGAAATGTGCATCTTAACGACGTGAGATATATTTAAAAAATATTACATTTGTGTACTTTTTGAAAAAAACAAAAGGATACCCTGTAATTAATTTTGTCATTAAACAGTGCAATTAGTTGTACTGCAATCTGTTGGAAAAGTTATCATTAGCAAGTTGCAAAAGTTTGAAGAAAAAATTTGGAGCCATTTTTTGAGAAAACGGCGTTTGAACGTTTTTGAAAATGTTTGATTTTGAGTTCATTTTTACAGAAAATAGTTGTTTTTCAAAAACTGGATTTAACATTATTTAAAGTACATACTGTAAAGTGTATACTGTAAATATAATAATGTAAAGAAATCGTCTTTCACTTCGGTAATACTCACTTTAGAAGCAAGTCAAAAAATTACATGTTTGTAAGTTTTGAAAAAAAAGCAACAACAAAAGAATGGAGCAATATGGCGTTTATGTTATAGTATAGGGTTTGTTTGGCACTAACTGTACAAAAAAATTGGATCCGTTTTTTAGGAAAACCTTTTTTTGTAATATTTGTTTTATAATTGCGAGTATTGCACGCATTATTGCACGAAAACTACTAAATTTGTTTAAAAAATTGACATGACTTATGAAAAATCTATTTATGGACAACAAATTTCATTTGAAGGAAATAGCTGTCTTCAATTTTGTAGTTGTCGGAAGACTCCTAAAAAAATTCAAATTTTGGCAATTTTCGAAAATTCAGAGTTAACCGTGAAAATCGGACTTATGCCATGTTTGTAAGTGTATTTTACTCTATTCTTAAAAGAAATTGAAAGAAAAAATTTGGAGCAGTTTTGAGAAAATTTGGAAAATGTTCCTGGGGCTTCATGTAAAGTACCCCCAAATTTTAAAGAATGTTTTTCAAAATCTCAAAGCTTCAACTAGAGCCAGATGGACAGGAGTTTCTTCAATTTGGAAATGATAGTGGATAGTTGTAATAGCACTGTTTAATATGACGTAAAGTTCATTTTGGTGTACTCTTTTGTTTTTTTTTAAAATTACACAAATGTAATTTTTTTTAAATATCTCTAAGGCCTTAATATGTACATTTCAATGGATTTTTATACGTTATTGCATTTGTGAGTGAAAGTGGTTCAAATGACTTCAAATGAAGTTTTTCGAAAACTCAATAGATTCGTGTGAAAAAGCTTCAAATTTCACATTTACTGTAACGCTTAACGCCATTTTCTTAAAAACGGCTCCAAATTTTTCAATGAAAATTGGTATTTAGTATGAGGTTTTAGCGTTCTTCAATATTATTAAATTAATATGTAGAGTCTACTACTTGGAAATCGAAAGTTTAGAAAATTTCAAAAAGATGTAATTTGGGCGGTGATAGATGGCAGCAGGCAAGGAGGGGCAAGACTATACAGTACCAGTCCACAAAAAAGAAATTAGAAAACTTTACTACGAGAAAGTCTGTGCCAGTCTGTAGCACCTCTAGTTAACTTCGACATCAACACTGATCACTGATCATTGACCAGTTTACATAAATTACTCCCTAAGCAATAGGGTCATTATTTCGGGTCACACACAATGTCTCCAATGAATTTTCTTTTTTTATTTTGCTTGCGATTCTCATCCGAGGCTTTCAAACCTAAGTTGTCGTTACTATTAAAGTGCAATTCGTGATGAACGCCGCGAACAACGGACAGTAGGCGGCTGGATGGTCCCCCCCCCCCTTCTCCCTCCTTCCCACCACTTCCCAACGGGGCTTCAGGGCTCACCCTTGGCGCACCTCAGCGGCACGGCCAACCTCCCCCTCCGCCCCTCTTCCCCCTCCCAAGGCCTGTGACAAGTCGCGTGAAGAATTTGTCGGAGCCTGTGTGTTGTTTCAATTAAATTAATACGATGAGGGTATTTGTTCAGCTTTTCGTTTGTTTGGGGTAGGAAGGGCTGGAGAGAGAGAGAGAAAAAAAAAGTGGCGCCCGAATGCATTTCCATCATTTCGTCGCGGGTGTACTCTCTCCCCGCCCCTCACGCTCCGTCCTAGCTCCCGCTTGCCCAGTCGCCGGCGGCGCCCAGGTTCGAATGCAGTCGGCCGCGCCGCGCCGCGCGCAGCAGTGGTGGCTGACGGTTGAGGGATTCGCTCGGGTTAGTACATTAATCAGAGAACGCTACCTTGATAAAATCGTAAAAAATTCATGACCGCCCGATTCGCTGGGCAAACGGTGCATTATTCACGGGGGTGACTGAAGGGGGCGCCAGACCTCGCCCTTTGGCGGTGCGTTCGTCAGCCTCCCGCGGGAGCCCTCCCACCCTCCCGTTCGCCCGGCACAACGGCAGCCGAAGAATGCCCGCCTTCATTACGCAATCCTTTTAAGCGCGCGCGGGCTCCCGCGTAAGATTGATGCCCGATCCATCGTGCCGTTTGCTCCTGGCACAATGTGCTTCCTCCCGTAATGGGATGCAAAAAGAACACGTCGGTTATTATCTGTTGCGAAGCTACAAGCGCTTCTATTCTTTGCAGTGTATGCCCAGGCGGAGATTTTTTTTTCGTGCCAGTCGAGGTTTTTATTCTCCTGCGGCGGCAGGCCCTCGTTGAAGACACAATGGAGGGAAATACGCGGTTAGAGCGGTTATTACAAAATGTATCTGAGCTGTTGTGGGCGAGGGGATCCGCTCTCGAAATTTCGTCCGTGCATTTTCAACAATGCAGAAGAATAGGTAAAAGCCATCTGGGAATTGAGTTATGTCGTTAGTCGACGTTTGTCGTAAACATACTTCCCCAAATGGAAAGAAACAAAAGTTATGTGGGGGTAGTCTACGTGATTGTCTCTTCGTTGTCGTTTGTGATAACATTCTAGTTTGTTAAATTAGACGGCATGTCTCTCGCTAGTTTGCACACAACGGTCTGTGTGTAAGTAAAAGAGGCCAAGTTCGCGTGTTTGTTTTTTTGTTCTTTTCGCTTGTGAATAGGTATAGTATTCACGTTGTAGTTGAGTTGTATTTTGAAGTTCTCTTACATCAACTACTCTGAATCTCTTACTTGATTGTGTCCCTTGATAAATTTTACACGACTCTTATCCTACAAAACCATCGAAAACGCGTGTTTGTCTAGAATTGTTCCAGAATATCCTAAAGGGAACCGGCTAAGAAGAATGCCAATCGATTTATCTTGTCGAGAGGAATCAAATGAACTATTGATCTCGTTGGATGTGAGTCACCCAAAAAGCGTTTCTTTGGAGGAGAAAAAAACAACAAAAAACACCGTATTGTAGAGAAATTTATTCAAATCGTTTGGTTGGATCCGAAAAAAAAATCAATTCTCCCCTTGAGGAGAAAGAAAGTTCCACCAGTTGCCTCATTTGCCTCGATAGGTGGACCAGAAGGGTTCTAACCCTGGGGGACGGAGCGGCGCTGATTACTAGATTACTATATAAAGATACGAACGTGGCTAGAAATCACACTAGTAATTGTTTCACTTCTACCAGTGACATTTTTAATATTTATAAGTTACATTTATAATATTTACAAGTTACGAACTACTATGTTGGTTTATGATTCACCAACATTTTTAGCGGAAGTGTTTGGAATTTTGTTTTGTATTTGTCATTCATTCAAGTCGGGCTTGTGAAGGTCGCGGATTATGCGTCCAGAGCTCCGGGCGGGATATTTAAAAGCAATAGGTGTACAAAATGCCTGGATTGGCGGTACATGAATATCACTGGTATCTGGCCCATGACAGTCTTTTGGAGAAGACTGTGTACAGAAATTTCCTTAAATTTACCTACATTAATTCCCATTTCCTCTACTAAAGGTAAAAAAAAAAATATCCATTAAAATACATAAATCAGATTTCAAATTGTTAATTGATAGTAAAATGAAACATTCCGAAAACAAGTATATTGATTTTGTCTTTTCTTAAAAGTGCAATAATTGCATTGCATTATTAACTTTCTACGTTCAGGTTAGGTTTGTCTGTTAAAAGAGCTGTAAGTTGGAATTGTTAAGTTATAGAGAATTTATTTCGCATTGTTATATTAAACAAATGACTGATTTACTTAAATATAACACAAAACGAAAGCGTGAAAATAGCACGCCATTCAAACATACTCCTACCACTTGCCAAAATATTTTTACATAAGGCAGAATTTAGAAAGAAAATAAGCATGAAATGGTAATAAATAGCTGAGAATATAAGCATAATTCAAATATCAGTTGTTTGATACAACGAATATTGAAAACATGTTTTCGAAAAAGCTACTATTTCCAGGTTGGCGGCGATTTGCGAGAGTAGAGTCAAGGGAATTTGTCAAGGGAATTCGCAGGACCACCGGGCTTCTCAGGCGGGCAAGTAGCTCGTGCGGGCGCGGTTTGATCAACCTTTTCAAGTTATCTGTTATTTTTACTTTCTCGCTACCGTTTACGCAGTAGAGAGAAAGTTAAGTAATGTTGCGGGATAAATTTGGACCTTACATAGCGTGAAGGACGCTTAAGAGAATGATGTAGGTCTCACGTTCATTAAAATACCTAATTTTTCGAAAATTAAAAAAAATTAGGCGTCTTCCTATAACTATATTTTTCTTAATGAAATGTGTTAATCCAAAACAGGTTTGCGAATAAGGCCATGTTGAAGTTTTCGAAAATATGAGGGTTTTTGTTGTTGTTTTTTGTTTTGTTTTTTAGAAATTTTTCAAACGTAGTCCCCCGCTCCGAATATTCTGGGCTTCGTGAACGTATTATGAGAAGCGATTCCAGGCAGTTGGATGCCACGTATGTTAGAATGTCATATTTCTTTGTTCGTTTCTTACCTTCAAGCTTTTGTTCTACGTTTACAAATTAATCTTTTAGATTTGGTTTAAACCAATAAGAAATACAAATCTGTAATCTTGAAGGGAATATCAGATTAGAATGCAACAATGGCATTCCGCGCTCGGAAGCTGGATTTCTGTGAATTTCGTGTAATTGTTGGAACATGATTTAGCTACATGAAAAACAGTTATAATTGTCAAATTTGTGTTGATATTTGCTTAAAAATAGTATACGCACCAAATGTTTTTACGATTTGTAATGCTTACAAAAAATGATTGAGATGAGTTAATTTGGAGAGAAATTGCGGTACAAATAGTATTGCATAACCATTATTAAAGGCGAGAAAGTACGTGCTGTTTTAGAACCACTAGTTTTCAATAATTAATCAAACACCGTTTGCTATCCGAAACAAGGGTCAGAAAAGAACACATGAATAGCACGTAAATGCACTTTGATTCCTTATTACATTTCTTGGTTTCCATAACAGATGCATAAAATATATTCTATAACACATTCCTGCTGACTTTTATTCCTAGATAACCCAATTTAGTTGACCACCGTTGGAATCTTCAAATGTCATTTATTAAAAGCCACCTGCGATTGCTAGACAGTTGTCGTTCTAGATTATTTCATTCACTTTCGTGAGTTCGCAAGCGCGGAGAGGACCCGTATACTCGAGTTAGCCCGTTGGACCGAGTTTAACACCATACGAGAACAGCGGTCGTTGGAGGAGGCTAGACGAAGCAGCTGCACGGCAGAACGGGAGGAGTGCCTTTTGCGCGGGCGGTGCGCCCACGGCCCCGAGGGCCGAGGCCCCTCGCGCACCCGACCAGGTATCAACAGGTACGGAGTAATTGGCCCGCTAACAAGGCGTGCACCGCGTGTAATAAGAGCAATTCGTCAGCGGTTCGCTAATGGGGCCTCCGGCCGCCAGTAATCAGGCCCCGGCCGGCCACCCCTCGGTCGCCCGCGAGCCGCGCTGCCGCCGAATTAATTCTTGCCCACTGGCGGACTTAATAACTCTTTTTTTTCGGGGCGCCATTTCGTGTAATATGGCTTCACTGCTAGGCTAGCTGGAATTCTTTCTGAGCGTCAAATTGTTACGGATTTAGAATGATTTATGAGCGCTCGTTAGGTTTGTCGGGTCATATCTGCGTTAATTTGTGGGTATCCGTATTTTTTAGGTCTGTTCTTTTTTCTGCCAACCCCCGTATTTTGGACGTTTCCCTGTGTCCATAATTTAGTTAACTTGAATTACTTTTGGCCTGCTGGCTTGAACGGAATCAGCTCGTCGTCTCCATGGCTTCAAATTGGTAATCAATTATTTCGGGGTCGCTTTAATACACGAGTGTCACAAAAATACGCTTATTACAAACATATATTTTGTATTGTATAAGTTACTGTTAGGTTCGAATGCATTTCGATGAGATTTTCTAAAGTCACGCCATAGAATCGAAGTAAATTGGGACCGTCGTAAATTAGCTTGTTGCTTGCCAACCGAGAGCGACCGTCGTGACTCGGCCGAGTGTTATTGCATTTCCCGCCTTTAAAAGGTAGAAAGACCGGGATTTTCATTGAATTTTTGTATCTTTCGTATGTATATTTTTGTATATTTTATAGAAGTACTAGCTGACCCGGCGACCTTCGTTCCGCAATATTTTTTTTTTTTTTTTTTTCGAAAATCCTGAAAGACGTGTTTTACTATTTATACCCGCCTCGGCTTCACACGGGTGATGTACAGTCTCGGGCTAAGGAAGCCAATCGGATTATCAATAATTTCCACGCCGCCCCCTCTTCCGCCTTCCCCCTGTTTCCATCTCCCCTCCCGCCCCCCTCATCCGACCCCTCTCTCCCACCAAACACGCCTCTCAAGTCCTCCTTTCCCGCCGCCCCTCTCTCACCGCCCCCTCTCCAGATCCCCTCCCACCCTCTCCCTCGCCGCCCCCCTCACTAACACTACGATAAACCTCTAAACACACATCAAAACACACGAATTAACGTTTTGCTGTTGCGAAGAAACGGTAATTGTATATGAATTAATATCAATCTATCCATCCTGGCAATATTTTTGAAGTTATCAACCGCTGGCTGAACAACTGAATGTCAATCTGTTAATGTTTTGTTAATATTTTGAAGATCTCTTACAGTCTTCTGTCTCATTCACTCACTCACTTTTCATATTATGATATTTTTAAAAAAATCTGTTCGATTTTTAAAAAAAAATTCTTTTATACAAACCTTGTCTTGACAATAACGAACACACACACAAAAAAAAGAATTATTCAATTTGGTGCAGTCGTTCGGACGTTATGCACCTACATACATTTCAGCGATTCATTTTTATTTATATAGAATCTCTTTTAAAAATGACCAAGTCAAAAGACAATATTCTGTAAATATATACAATGATTAAATTAAGAGGTCTTCAGCTTTTGCTTATTAATTATAGGAGACCCAGAAACTGATCACTCGAACTTACTGAAAAATGGTCCTTTCTCATTTTGAACATATCGCTTACTGAACGCTTGGTGTTCCACGGACGGCTTCGGTTTTACTTGCAAATTCCATTCTTCTTGATGCCAGAAACATGTTTAGCTTTTGATAAGTTGTGACATTTTCACATCATACGAGTATGAACTTCCGCCTCGAGTATATGTATGTCATTGCGTGAATTTAACAAATAAATTGTTTAATAATCGTACCAAAGAAAATTATGTTCTCAAACCCGCTGTTTTATAAAACTTTGCTGTAATACGTACTGTATCAAGTTATATTAAATGCACTTATGTAGGTCTGTTTCTCGTATTTAGCTGATATGTCCGAAGAAAGACAAGCCTTTTGAATTGGAAGTACATGGACAAAAAACGTATTTGCCAAAAGCGCACAAATCAGTAAAATTGTACATAACGATTTGTCGATTGTGGTTGATGAGTTACAGATAGAATTCGATTTAATGGTTTGTCTTAATGTGCCATATGATGAGATTACGATGTGTAATGAAAATGTTTAGTTTTATTTCCCGAATTTGTCTAGTAGTGTTATTTCATGTTGTGTAATCGCACTGAATTGCATTAATTGGTTGTAATTTACTGTTTACTTATTAGATCTTCGCACTCATTCATGGCAATGTAACACGTAATTCACAAAAAAAAAACGTGGTTTTATGCAGAGAAAATGCACGTTGGATTTAAGGCAGTAAATGTAAAAAAATGTAGAGGGGTATTACGGGAGTACTAGCTGCAAATGCTAAGTGAATATAAATTTCTTAATAATCGAAGTAGAATATTACCATGATTCTACGTGAGGAACTGATTAGAAAATAATTGCTTTGACCGCATCAGTTTATAATGTTCAGAATAGGATAGCTGTTGGTGTTAATTGTTTTGCTGTCTTCATTCACACTTCATTTTCTTTAAATGAACTCTCATTATGTGTACATTTTTACATTGATGAGGACATATGAGCCATTTTTGTGATGTCGACTTCTGCGTTTAAACTTTTCAGTTTGAATTATTATATTATATGATGCAGTTAGGGAAGGATATTGGATTCGTTTCTGGTTTTCGTTGGAGTTGGTAGTTTGTGTAACATGCTCGTTCTAGAGAATGTAAGGTACAGTTGTTCACATTTCTACGTTTCAATCAACTCCTTGCGCTGTATTACAGCGATATATTGTGCGCGAAATAAAATGATGCTCACTAAGCTCGCCAGGCTTGTTGACAGAACATGCAAAGCGGAAAATTTCAAGGCGAAGTCTGCTCGCAGACATCCGTCAAAAAAAAGCTGTAGGTAAATTCTTTATATTCCCCAAGTTCCTTTTATTAACTTCATTTCGAGACAGGGGCCGCGCCCTTTCTTTTGCCATTGTCCTTTGTTGGCGCGGGGGAGAGGGGAAGATGTCGGCCGCCGGGGCTGCCGTGGGGGCCCTTAGGCGGGGCGAGGCAGGGCAGGGCAGTGCGGGACGGTTGTGCCTTGATATTTATTCCTTGCTTCTGCGCGAGCCCGCGCCACCCGCCTGCGCACAAAGGCCGCGGACGCCCTCGCACGGCCGTCTCGTCGCGCCACGCCGCGCCGCGCCGCGGGCGCTAGGACGCCTAGTGCGCGCACGCGCCGCCCGCCGCGCTGCAGTCGGCGCCGCCTCCGCCTCCTTTCCCCGCCTTGGAAAAGTTTAAAGACGTCGCCGTCTCGGGACGGGTCGCAGCCGTATCATAACTTAATTTCCCTGCCGCCGTCGCCGTCCCGGTGTACCTGTGCGCGGCGCGGAGCGGAGAGGAGGAGGGCACAGTCTCTCCCTCCCCCTCCCCCTTCCCCGCCCCCCTTCACCCCACCCCGCCTCCGGCCACCCGCCGACTGCGCCTCCCGCCGCGTTTTTAATAAAATTGCGCGTTTAGGAAAAAAGGTGAGTTTGCGTTTTTTGGAGCAAGGCGGGGCCGCGGAAAAGTTTTGAATAAAATATTAAAATACGCATGCACACAGTTTTAATTAATTTGTTTGTTTTCTTAAATAAGCACCCGCGTCGCGCTTGACAATGGCAGCTTCATTACCAGCGCAAAATGCAAGTTTAATATTAATACACAAGATGTAATGTCCTTCTTGTTGTGCGGTGACAAGTTTTATTACTGTTCTTGGTGTACTCGCGGCGTTTCAATTGTGCCGGCGCCAGCGTTCTAATTATCATAAAATATTAGCTCTTGGATTAGCCAGGAAATTGAACGCGCTGGCTGAGTTCGGCTGTCGAGGACATTTTACGCGCTTGGGGCCGCTCCGCCAACTGCAGTTTGAAACGGCCTACTGCGTGACTCTTGACTGGTCCAGTCTTCCACCAGAGGGTTCTCAGGGAAACTTCAGAGCGAAATGATAGTGCAATTGAAGTTACTAATGTGAATCATATGAACATGCGAGTGAATATGATAGGATGGAGATACACACAGGCCAGTCACACGGAAATATTTGTTTTTGGTAAACGTGGCTTATTAAACGGAAGATGTACACCAATTTTTTTCTTATATTCTTACTTGCGATTAATACATTTTTTCATCTCTAACAGAAATCGGATTTATTAAGCAAGATTGAATCATTTATTTAAAGTCAAATAATTATTGGCCACGTAGGCTGCGACGCTGCAGATCCTTTTGCACAGGCTAGAACAAACAATCGCTATTATTAACACTAGATAGAAAACATCTTCAGAAAAGATGTAGTACAATTTCAGCGGTTGCAGTCTGTGAGAAATAGATGCTTGATGGGTTTCGAAAATTAGTACAGAAATGTGTAAGGTTGGCGGAAAATTGCATTCAATTTATAAGGAAGCAATAGGATAAGTTTCTCAGTAGAGAGATAACCATTTTTTAATTGCATAGTTCAACAGTTGTTTATTGTGTGTGTATTGAATGGTTCAATAAATCTTCTAAAACAGTTCTTGTAAAAACAAACCACAGTCTTAGAACACTCAGTCGCACGTTTCACGTCAGTGGTGGTGGGGGGAGACTCTCGTCTCACAGATTAAGAAAATTCTTCCTGACGTTAGTTGTTTGCGGGCGCCGTATGTAGTCAGGGCGCCCCGCCCGCAAACCCCACGGTTTGCGGATGCACAGTCAAGAGCTCTCCGAATGCCCAGAACATTGTCTATGTCTTCTGCCGACATCGTGTGCCATAGGCACTTCACCTCAATGAAAGATGCGCAGCCTGAGCATGGCTCAAGGCTCCAGTTCTGGTGCTGCGGGGGAGGGAAAGAAGGCAGCTGCAGCACCTGAAGCTCTGGTCTGCACTTGCCCTTGGTTCTAGTTTGGTAGTTCACATGTCAAAAATAGAATGTGATTATACAAAATTTTGTATAATCACCTACTGATAACCAGCTTCTTACAATATCTTTGTACTACCTGCTGGCACGACTGAAGCTGGCAAAACCGCCTGAAGCTGGTTCTCCATTGTTTCATCTGAACTCAATATCAACAATACTTAAAATTTTCCCAGTATTTGGAAAGGAAGACACGTCTCCTGATAAAATCATGAAATATATGGTATTTGGGGGTGAGAAATCATATCTTACATTCTGAAGAAAAGAAGACTGTTATGGGAGAAGTGCGCCTGTGCGCCTTTCCGTTCAGTCTTGAATCTGGACCCATCCGGTGGCAAGACCTGTGTATGCCCGTCGCTGGAGAGTCCGAAGCGAATGGAAATGTCCTTTCAGTTCGCTGGAAAGGAGGCTCGCGAACAGAAATCTAGGAGATAAATGTTGAAGCAGAGGAGAAAACAGCAGAACCCTGAGGAAGATGGTGTGCTCCAATCGTGGTAACTAGATGGGACGAATTCCGCTATTCTATGGAAACCGTACTATGATAAGCCAAGAATCCCGGGTTTAGTTTGAATGATAAAATCGGCATCCAGGTTAGTAATAATGGATTGTTTACAAACACGAAAGTCAAAGAATGCGCGTTGTTAGGACAACCAAGCAACAAAGTGTAATATTCCATCCTTGGTGCCATAGTGCTGTGCCGAGGGAGACGGCCTCATACACATTACATGAAAAAGGTGTGAAGAGGGCATTGAAAGCCGTGATCTTGTAGGAGGATGCAAGGAAGCGTTGTGAAAAGATATTGAAGCGTACACACGTAAGCGGTTCGTGAAGTGCGAACGGATTTTCAGCATAGGCTGGGGTAGTATTGAAATAATAGTGAGGCGGGAATTTATAATTAGTTTGATAGCTTGGTATTGTTAAAATAGTAGTATGGAATTGTAATTGTAGATTCTATTAATGTAGTAGTTGGAAGTTTGAATTAAAATAGACTCCGTGTTTCGAGGGGATATATATTAGGGCAGCTCCGTTGATGGAAGGATTTTTCAATAAGTAGCTGAAGATAGACAATCGCGAGTAGGTGTTTAATACGAAACAGAGAGTCGCGACCGCGTATTGATTTTATGCGAAACATTACATCCTATTAAGACCAAATCGTTGAGGACATTCTGCAATATTTTTAATTTATTTTAATAATAGACAAGAAAGCAAGAAAAGAAATACCAAGATTTCCATGGACAACATTCTGCTGGTCGTCTGAGAAGCCATCTAACAAAATATTGTAATAAGCTTACGAATTATATTCAAACCCGTACGGTATTTTAATGTTCTATATAAAAAAAAAGTAATTTTCATGAGCTCTCATGTATATAAGAAATATTAGTTGCCATCAATCTAATAATTGGTTTTAATCAACAGAACTTCCAGAAATCGTGATTCTGTATAGAATTACTCGTCTACATGTAACAGGTAAGGAGTAATATATTGTGTGTCGAACCCATTATTAAATTAAGTCAATTTAATAAGTTAATGTTAACATGGAGATAATTTGTGAACATAGCAGGGCAACGGTAGAAATAACATTATTAACAATAGCAGTGGAAGTAATCCCCTTCGTAATATTAGATGTTTTTTGAAATAGTATCCACAATAGTAAAAATAATAGGCGAGACCAAAAGTATTTTACGAATAGCTAGCCCGCCGTGGGGCATGAGATGAAGAATAGTTCACAATGCACGTGAATCTTTGGAAGCATTCAGTCCAGAGTAGGCATTCAGTCCTGTTTTTGCGCATGTGGTCGGAACTCATGCTTTCTCTATGTGTATGGACTTGGTAAATGGCAAGCCTCTAAACCAAGGTTTTCAGCAGTCGGACTATATATTAGAAATGAGATTTCCTGCCGGGCTGCACAACAATTTTTTATTATTAAAACAAATAATATTCGTTTATATGGAAAAATTAAACGAAATTGATAAATAAATTTATTTATCAGCTGACGGTTAGATTGTAAAAACATTTATTTTGCGAGACGCCTTGTTTTGTTTGACCGAACTAACAGCATCGTGTCGATACCAACTGATATTGGTGCTTCACGCAAACATTTTTCCAACAAATGCACATCAATTGCAATTGGTGTTTGAACTTGCTTCATTCGACAAAAAAGCTGTTCACTGGCGTAAGTGTTTCCAAATCGCGCAATTATCTACAGAACATGTTTGAAAAATACAGGAATATTTTTCCTTGTCCAAATATGTTACCCTCTTGCCCAAATCCTTGTTTTTCCTTATCCCAATCAATCTGTTTAGAATTTCTCTATTAATTGTTCGTCACCACACATCTCAGAATGTTCCATTCGTAATCTTTCTGGCAAGAAAATCACATCTTAAGGAAAACGGTGTTGCAAATACAGCAACAAGTACACGATGCGTTTTCAAATTTTGAAATTTGTTTTCGAATTCAAGGTTCATCAGCGAAGAGTATTTATCTGCATCCACTTGCGTGACATCATTGCAAATAACGCAGGAGTGAATATTTTGTTCTTCCCTGTTCCCAAGATTCATTTGAAATGCGGAGATCGTGTCAAACACGGCGTTGGTAAGTTGATATTCCCCCTGTATATGAACATTAATGACATTTAGGTAGCTAGTTATATCAACCAGAAACGCAGAAATCCACTGCTTAGCTTCAAACTGTCGGACCCTTTTTGTCTTACATTCGAAAAATGATTGTATTTCTTGTTTCAAATCGATAACTATTTAACATTTTCGCACGGGTTAACCGTCTTATTACTACATAAAATATGACGACATTATCCTCTGAATCCAAAGATTAGAGAGTCTTGAAATTGGCGGTGATTCAACCCCTTCGACTTTAGGGAGTTCGTTTTGATGCCTATCTTCATGACATTGCAGAGTTGGAACATACTTTTTTTTATGAATGATGCAGTGACAATTTAGAATCGAAGTATTACCAACTTTCCAGGCTTCATTCTCAATCAGTTTTATTAAACTTCTGTAATTTTTAACCATTGCTAGGTGCATTATCTGTTGTTATCGAGCTTGATAAGTTATAGAGTTGCAATGAGAAGCGATCCGATGCCGATGAACTCCGTAAATGCTCCTAACAAATCTCTAAGCGCGTCCTTTAGTGGATGCATTGCCGCTAAGTATTCTGATCCCTGAACACATCTAAAAATCGCTACTTGGGCAATATAAATTATATCGGTCCAATGCTAAAGCATAAAAGTAATATCAGATTCTCGGCTTTTCAAAATATCTTCATTATGCTTGCCAATGTCAACCATACGCCTGGTATAAGTTGATGAGACAGGCTTATTTTTAAGAAATTATTCCAAGAAATCATTTTTCTTTTCTGGACACAGAGTTTAAAGACGCTTCCCAAACATTCGTTAACCAGTTCACCGTCTGTTTATGGCTAGAGAGTTTTAGCCAGCATCATGCATACTTTTTTTTATTGATTTTGTGTGTAGCACATTGTACTCGTATCTTGTACCACTCCAGTAAATATACGACGTTGTGCTGAAAGTTTCCTCTTTTAAGTTCTTTACTTGGACATGTCGAAAATGCTCTTCGTAATTATCAAACATATTTGCGTGTTTAGTGTCGTATAGTCTTTAATATTATTCTATTTTATGACAAATAGATTGCATATCAAGCACATGGGCATTGTATTAATTCCACAAAAATATGTTATAGTCCTCCTTGAAAGCTTCTCAATTCTTTTATGATTGATCTCTTCTTTAATCCAATACCTTTGATGCCATACTACGTCTTGAGTTTTTACTGAAACAAATAGAGTACCTTTATTATTAAAAACAAAGGACTCGGAAGATTGTGGTCCTGTATCCAGCCAGGCCACTGTTTGAAGAAACCCACAAAATTATAGCCTAGCATAGTAGGTTAATATAAATAAAATGAGAGCTTTGCTTACATTCAATGTACTTAAAAGAGAAAACTGAACTCGGTACAAGTGACACATTACTTGGTTATAACAGCGTCTATTCTTATAAATATTAAAACATCTATCGCAAAATCTCACGAGACATGTGGCAATAATGCATACAAAGGGAACAACAACCGATAGCATTGCGAGGTTACCGCAGATTGAATGGTGTTTAGTTTTGCGATATTGCATAACACAGACCTACCACGCTACGCAGGATCGGCTCGCGCACATTTTAAAATTAATTGACAAAATAGTGGACTTAATGTACTGAGATACTACCATAAACACACTAAAACATTTTTTAAATGACCCAGCCCCTTGAACCACTAGTGAACACATGGCAGGCCGCATGGGTGGCGCGGATTGGGCACCCTAGACCTGAACGATTCACCAACAACCGTTAAAATATATTTTTTAGGAATTTTATCAATATTTGAAGTTCTCCAATTTTCCCATGCCGGTGAAAAGACTTTTTCTACCAGTATAGACTTGCAAAATATATGCCTGTATTTCACCGGCAGAGAAAATGGGGGGTGGGGGGCTTTGAAAACGCCTGCCCCAATTGTGGCAGAAGCTGATAAATATGGAGGAATTGTAATAAAGAAATTGAAGGAATATAATAAATGATATTTGGTTAATAAATTCGTGTGTTATAAAAGTGTGTATCCAACCCTTGGAGAATAATTTTGTAGCCTTAGGATTATTTCATTATTTATTTCATTGTGATTAGTACATGATTAAAGAGACAAACGGTAAGAAACACGGTACCCTCCTTTCTTTCCTTTCAAGGCTCATAGAGAAAGAATGTTTATAGTAGTAAAAATTTATTTTTCTCCGCCCCCGCCACGGTCCTAAGACAAAACTCCGCAACCACGTCTTGCAGCGGGCTCGGGCTGCCGTTCTCGCCCGTTCTCACACCGGCACGCGCTCGCGACCCACTTGTTTATTTATGTATGACTTTATTACCACCGCAAGGTCGGTCGGCTTCGCCGTCTCGCCGCCATTCATAACAATAATGTAATGATACACAATAATGCCCACGGCACTGTAATTGATAATAGATAACGCTGTGTAATGCGCGTTTATACATTGCGAAATAATTCACTATGACGACAGCGAATACATTGTACGCGTAGTTTCGAATTTCGTATTTAATAACTGTTGCATTGGGATGCCGGAGTAAACCATATCAGCGCTTGTGACCCTGCATTGATGTTGCAGCGTTGTTTGTTCTCCGACGTCTTTGTAGCTTATTATGCTTGCTTAAATACTTTACAGTGATGATTGTTGATAATAAATGCAAAATCGTTTTATCATTCAAAAAGTCTGTTTCTGGCTTAATGCTCGTATCGTGCATATTTACGTTGAAGTAAACGAAAAGCGTTGTGGAATAATATTTCTTAAGTAGTGCGACGAGGCCTTTGGTCACTTCTTACATGAAACGTAATAAATTTAGCTGAAATGTCGCGTATTGGGCAATGAGCACAATAGCCAACCTTCAGTCTGTTGTTTCGTGCTTTTGTTGAGCTTGTTCGTGATTGCAGCATTGATATCGAATGGGATCGTTAAATGTGAACTTGAAACCCAGGCTAAACCAGTTATGAAGTTCAATTATGTCTTTACTCGGGGTTTTATTGTAAGGAGCGGTAGTTCAGAATCGTGTTAGCGATTGATATATTGAAACACATGAATTTACCGACAGATTTTGCGAGCACCTCAAGATTCTCTACGCGCCTGTAAGTTTCGTATAACGGAGCGCAATGGGCTGTCGTCACCTTTTTGGTGACCGCAGCTGCCGTGCGTGGCGCTGCGTACGTCTCGCTCCTGTGTGCGGACCTCATCACGCCATTGTGTGCCGCGCCGAGACTTCGCCAGCGAAGCACCGGAGTGGCCTATAATATTTATGGACCTGCGCATGTGCGGATTGAAACTCCTCTGCGGAACAGAGTTGCCCCTGCGTGATGCGCCCGTCATTGGAGGTTCGTGGCCCGGAAGATCGCTTTCCTGTATGTAAATGCACTTCATTGTGGGGCCACGTTCTGTTTGAAGTGATCTGTATTAGTGTTATGTGACGTATTCGTATTCGTATCCCGGGCGAGCGGAACAAAAGGGCTCGTTCCGTGAATGCATGAGCTCTATTTCGAGTCAAATTATTGTGGCGGTGCGCTGGTCGGAGAAAATGAGTCGAAACTTACATTCAAATGTCAACATAAAAGCGGACAAAGAGCAAATAACGGGAGCTTTGGTGGACGTGGACGGAGTTCTGAGAACATGCGAGGGCGCGCTTTTGAATTCAAAATCTGTGCCCTTCCATTTAGCTGATGTTTTAATGTGCTTTTAACAGTAACTATTTTGGGTTTTTAATGATTGCTGTAAGCGTCCGTCAAAGGGTTTACAATAATTTAGAAATTCCACGTCACTTGTTCCTACAGATAAGTAGACTTAGACGCCGCAGAAAGACGTTTTGAACCAGAAACAGATGAATTCGACATCTGTAAATGGAAACATTTTAGTTTTCCGTCTGATTCTGTTCTGTTTTGCTGAGTGTTTACTTCCAAAGGTATGTATAGTCGTTTCTAAGGCAGCAACATTTTTTGAGATTCTGAAACCGTAATGCATCGTCGAAGACCGTATTCGCTCCGTTAAATGTATTTTTCCGCCATTCAGATACGCCGCTATTGAGCGGTAGCCTCGGTGCGCTGTTGAGCGGTACCTCGGTTTCTGAGTTCCGTGAATGCAATTAGAGGTTGGGGATAGTTTTCACGAATGCGAAAATATATCTCCGATATCTTAAATTAATAACGAGACCATATAGAGATCGAAGGTAACTCACAATCACTGAATATTGAAGAGCTCGCGCTATTCACTGTCGGGGTGCGCTGGTTGGAGAAAATGAGTAGTAGCATTTATTTAAACTCACAAGATACAGGCTTTCAATAAAATATATACATGATATTGTTTCTTTAAATATAAGTTTTGAAGTACAAGTTACGGTCAGAAAGTGGTAGGGCTGATTTTCTGCAGGCCAGACAAACCGACGAAGGGGAGTCCGATCGGCTGGTCGCGGTGGAGGTGATGGTCGGATATGGAGTTGGGGGAGGGGGCGGGCGTCACGAACGGAACGCTACCGTCCACAAATCTGCGAGCCTTTAAGGATTGAGTACAGTTTCCCGTGAACCACTGTTAGGAAGTGTCAGAATAGAACGGAATATCGAGTTTTCTTGAATTCTTGCAACATAATTTTTTTAACATTCTTGCTTTGCTGAATGACTATATAGGAAATGCCACAACCCCTAACGCATGTTTATTGAATTTGGGGTGTGTGTGTGTGTGTGTATATATATATATATATATATATATATATATATATATATATATATATATATAATATACATACATACATATACACACACACACAAACACACAAACAAACAGGGTGAGTCACTTTAGCACCTCCTGTAACTTTTGAAACAGAGTTCTGGAAAAAATTGCAACAGTTTTGTGAATATTTGAAATATGTTTGTTATGAAATACTAAAATCAGCTTCCCTTTCCCGAGCGCGCCTTTACTGGTGGAGCGTTGCGTGGCCTTGCGTGGCGGGCAGTTACATTCAAAATATCCATTAAATATGAGACGCAAAAAAAAATCACAATTACTCAAAAAAATGCTAATCTAATATATGACAATATGTATATCATTGAATTCCTCTTTTTACGCTCGTCATGATAGACTGAAAAATATGTTTAATTTCATTTGAAAAAACAAAGTTACCTCAAATATCTCGTAAAATACAAGTTATAAAATATAAATAAATGCACAAGTCAATTAGCCCCATTTCCTCATGCACTTTCGTGAAAACTGCATTGCAATAACTTGAACCGTTCAAAAGTTACAGGAGGTGCTAAAGTTACGTGACTCACTGTGTGTGTGTGTGTGTGTGTGTGTGTGTGTATCTATATATATTGAAACAAACTGTCTGATTTTATTTTTAAATTTAATATTTCCTCTGCTCTTCTAATATTACTTCAACGTAACCCGTTCCAAATTTATAAAAGAATATGGGCGCCAGGAAAAGATTACGTTAATTCAATAATTAAAATTACTCTTCAACTGCTATTTCCATTAAATTAATATCCGGCTAACTGGGTCGATAGGTCTTATAAGAAATAATCGCTATTGTCTATTAATAGCCGATTATTCGATCTGCCATCTGTACAGAGTGGCCGAGGAATCTGAAAAGCAAATATCAATTTCTAGCTACTCATTTGCTGGAATTGGCTAAATGAAAATCATCTTTTCTATTCACAGAAACTTGTAAGTTTATTCAATTTTCATTGGTAAAAATACGAAACTTTCGGTCATGACCAGTCTCAAACCTTATATTGCAGTACCCGTCTTCGCGCGTTTTCGACCGATGTCGCTGCGTAGGACCATTTTCAACCTCCCCGGTGTCGATGGTTCCAGGTACAAACACCATCTTCTTTTCTTCCGTTCTGGCACAAGTGTATTCAAGTCACTGATTCTCACCGCCTCATAAGTTGATAAGACTTAATTAATTTTCCTTTTAAAAGTTCCCAGTTCTTTCTACGCGTATACTTAAAATGTTAAAGTTCAGCTAACTATTATCTGCATCAAATACTCCCAGTCCTGTTGCCGACAAATTCACCTAAGTTCACAATTTCAGTGCTGCACTCGAAATATTTCGAAGTTCCAATTTCCGCACCTTCCAACAATATTCTAAGTCCGTCAATCATACGCTCCAAAGTAAAGGTTCACAATTCCCAAACTCCCAACTACAATTGTCTACACACGATCCGCACAGCACCACGGCATAAGTCGGAATGCCTCCATATTCCCCTCTTTCAGTCCTTCAAAACTCGGTCCATACATTCCACTGTTTCTTGTTAGAAAAAATTCCATGCCTAGCCAATCCCTCAATTACTTACAAATTCAACTAGCCGCGCCCCAGACTATCATTGCTTTCTCGGCCAATCTCCAAACAGTTTACTTTATCAACTAGCCGCGTCCCGTGGTTCAAAGCAATGCAGTTTGTTGACCTTGACAACTCGTCTACCGTTGCTATGCCGCCGCATTTACAAATGTCTATCCTTACAATTTACCCTGTTTACTATAAATGTGACGCAATACAAGGTCCCACATATTGGTATGTCACTATATATATATATATATATATATATATATATATATATATATATATATATATATATATATATACTAGCTGACCCGGCGAACTCTGTTCCGCCTAACAGAGAACTCCGTTCCGCCTTAACATACGAAAACCCGCGAAATCACGAGAGAAAACATGTGAAATCTCGAGAAAACATGCGAAATCACGCGAAAACGTGCGAAAACGTGCAAAACGTGCGTTCTCACACAGGAACGCTGTCGAACGGGATAAACAGTATCCTATGTCCGTCTCCTGGCTCTAAGCTTCCTGCTCACCAAATCGGTACAGCCATTCTTGAGTTATAAATAGTGTAACTAACACGACTATACATAGATATAACGGCGAACGAAAGGCGGCTATCATTATCGCCTTCTGTTATCAGTGCGGCGTTACAACAATGGGTTACAACAGGCAACAATGACCGCTAACATGCGAAATCACGCGAAACGTGCGAAAACGTGCAAAAACGTGCGTTCTCACACAGGAACGCTGTCGAACGGGATAAACAGTATCCTATGTCCGTCTCCTGGCTTTAAGCTTCCTGCTCACCAATTTTCAGCCAAATCGGTACAGCCGTTCTTGAGTTATAAATAGTGTAACTAACACGACTTTCTTTTATATATATATATATATATATATATATATATATATATATATATATATATATATATATATATATAAAATTCAAATGTTCAATGTAATTGAAAAGTCTAGTTTGACAGTAATATTAAAGGCAAATTACATTAAAAAAATTATGAAACATTTAATGCGGCGTAGTTACTGAAAATTGACAAATCCACGCAGCAAAGATCCTTCGCAAAGATATACTGAAGTATTTCTTTTGGAATCACCTCAGCAATATATGGGGGATATCGGTCGGTTCAGATTGGTGCAGGTGGAGAAGAGATACAGACAATTTTGTTCTCTAAAATCGATTTGGATGTCGATGGATGTGACATTCATAACATAAACAATAAATAGTACGATTTCGGAAGTATCAAATTGGTTTCATAATAACAAATTAATAGTTAACGTAGGAAAAACGGTTTCAAGGCATTTTTGCGTTTTAAACCGGCAATCGTATGCTCCAATGTAAATGAACAATACGCTGTTGTTAAGGTAACACAATTTCTGGATCTATCTAATTTAATCAAACCTCAAATGAAATATCCATGTATCTGAATTAAACATTAAAGTAAGTTCAATAAATTATCCATCCAGAATTTCTTCAAGTTCTGTCTGCCTTCATGCAGCTTCTTGCGTGTATTTTTCAAATGTAGTTTTTCACCTGAGATATGGCATAATATTCTGCAGAAGCTCATCCTATAGCACCCAGACTTTAAGATTGTATCCACGTGATTCCTACAAGCGTCTCTTCATTGCACTTGCAATCTTACCGTTATCTTGCCTATTTATTTACAGATCCGTAGTTTTCGTTCTTGTAGTTGACAGTGCATTTATAAATATGGTATATTTCCGATTTTCGTTTAAACCTCTTTAGAATATTGCAAAAATGTTAATATTTAAAATACTTCGGGTTTTCGGTAAGAAAGAAATTTGATCTTTCTATTCAACGGAATTTCGTTACTTTAAATAAAAGGTAGTGGCCCCAAGATGTTCTATTGCTTATCATTAGACATGGGATGTTTAGGGAAATGCCTATTTTTTTCTAGAGAACTTATTCAAAAGCTGATAATATATGTCCACGAATCATGGCAAATTATGACATATGACGAAATTTTATAATGCTTATTTTTGCTTATTTTAGGATAAATGCCTATTTTTTTTGCATAAATACTTTTTTTATGACTTTTTTTGCCTTTTATTTATTATATTTATATACAATGCTAAGATATCGGAAAATCGGCGATGGTCCAAAGTGACCATTCATTACAAAATCTTCAATTCACGTCTTGAAATTTAAAATTACGAGTGAAATCCCGAAAGTATACCAAGTGCTTTTTCTGCATTTCCCTATTTCATAAATACCAGCCATGATCTGAGAACATGGACGATACACCGAGGGAACAGAAATTTTAAGTGGAAATAAATATAAATTCCCAAAAGGTTTCAGTGGTGCTAGTGTTGGATTGCTAAAATATATGCCAGTCACATCGTTCAGATATCCTTCTCCGCATTCAAACTGATTTTGTCTCCCAGTCGTCGCAAATTTGAAATTGTGATCCTTGAAAAGTTACTGGTAATATGTAAATATTACTGGTTAATGGAAACTATTAAGAATAAAATGTAGAAGAGTTGTAAATGTGTAAATCTAGTTTTACATTAAAATATACGAACTGGTTTTGTGCATTTAAGTTTACAAAATAATATAGACAAAAATAAAATTTTTCCATTTTATTGTGTATGACTTATGAGAGTGCCTTTTTTCTCCTTATTCTTGACTTTTTCAGCGCCTTTTTAGGCGCCTAAAAGACATTTTTTTAGTGCCTAAACATCCGATGTCTACTTATCATTATCTATATAGTATAAACCAAACATTTTAAAATATTATTTTAATTGAATCAAGGCATCTGCCATCGCTGGTTAATTATTTCATCGTGTGAGTCGTAGTTGATCTGTTAAAAGCATTCTATATTTCCTCTTCAAGAAAACATGCGAGTGTAAGGCTGTTCATAGCCAAGTTAACTTCTTTAGTGAGTGTTTTTTTAAGTTTGAAGAGTGTTTTTAAATATAAATATTGATGGGTATATGTAAACGAGTTGTCCAGCAATTGTCTGTCACGTGTCCTATCACAACAAAGATAGAGATTCAATTATATGTGGTGCATTACGTTTTAAGGAAAGGTGAACATTAGGATTTTTTGCCATATTTCCCTACATCATACATGTACAGATCTAATACAAATCTTTTCCTTTACGTTTCTGGGAACATGTTAAACTATTTTCACAATGAGTAATGGTTATCTTGTTCCAGAATTTTAATCTTTCAACGATATTGATTCTTTAGGCATTGACAATTCAGTTGTTGATCTTAAAATGTCATGCACATTTTTTTAAAAACCTGAGTACTTGTTGACATTACGAGAAGAAAAAGTTTCGGTTTCCGCACATTCCCATTTTATTCGTATATCTATTACGATTGATAGTTCACATGGCACAAATCTTCATGGGACATTCATTTTTATTTTCCATACCTAAGGCGCTGGGATTAATCTTTCTTAAAGCACATCAATCTATATTATTTTGCCTGGATAAAGAAGTGTTAGATGAGTGGGAATTTACGTATATATTGAGTCTCTTAAATTGGTAAGGCTGTCTGCCACTTTTGGAGAAAATTGGAATCCCATCAAAACAGACATGTCAAGGTCGTGGACAAGGTAACTAACTTACTACCGCGCACTGCGTCCAGTGCACCTGCCGCGGAATTTAAGTGTAAGGGCTGTACAAATTCTTCGTCGGTGGCGGTGGTTGACAATTTAGAGTTGGTTTAATACAAAATATCCGTCAAACTTATATTCGTATCGAGCATCCAACCTTCGTGATGTTTCGAGCGCACTCTGTGCTTGACTTCCCTGTTGCAGCATGCGCTTGTACACTCCTTTCTTGATTTGAATGGGAAACGAGAGCGGAGTCAGAGAAAGTACACCAGTGCTCGCAGGAACGTGTGGCTTCCCAGGCGGGCAAGTACGTCGCTTGAAAAGATGAGGTTATTGCGTGGACGCCAATGTTTTAAGTAGTGCCTACTATAAGTGGGAATTTTTTCTTCGATAATTTGTGACGGATTATTGTCTTTAATGCAAATCCCCATGATTGCGGTATGTTTCTGCTCGCACTCTAAATGGGAAGTGCGGCAGGTGCGGCGGCCACGCGGCATCCCTCCCCCGCTCGTCAACCCCCGCCCCTGCCTCACGCCTCATTTCGACGGCGTGATCAAGTCGGACGGAAATTGACTCTGCGGGGGCGGCCTCACGCAGCGCCGCCCCGCCCCGACCGCGCGCCTCCGCGAGTGCGGCGTCCAATTACGCTGCAAATCCCGCCTCGCTTTGTACGATAATTATCTGGTAATCTGCGTGTGGCGGTAGGACGTCCCGGCCCCCCTTCCCCCGCCCCTCGCCCCCCCTTGTGCCCTTCGACCCTGTGCCGCGCCCGGCCATGACGCCCTCGATACCGGCTTCAAACACTCCCCGTCCTGTGCCTGCGCCGCCGCCGCCGGCCACCGCGTGCCTGCGGTTTCAATCGCCGTGTCGTTTCTGGCCCATGCGGGTCCATTTGCGCCCCCGAAGAAAAAGCGAAGCGGGCGCGTTCCACTGGCCGCGCGCTGTGTGCCAAAGCCCCGCTCGTTCCATTGGGAGACGCGGCGCGCGCGAAACGCAGTGCGCCCGCCGTCCATTGTGAGCGGCGCGGCGTTCGCGGAAGCCATGCGGGCGTATTTAGCGGGCGCGGAAACTTCCCCCTGCCCTCCCGCCCCCGCCCCCACCTCTGCGACGCTTTGGGGGCCCGAATGCCATTCCGCCGGGCTTCACTTTGGGGCGCACCGCCGCGCTCATTTCGCCACACAATGAGCGCCCGCTAGCCCACTCGCTGGTGGGCGATCGTCTCTCAATCGAGCCACAACGGCCCTCCGGCACGGGCCACCGCATCCGGTCGCGCCCCCTGCTTTCGATGGCGGAGGTAAGAGGCTGCACTCGCGGACGTGAGAGATTGTCCGTTTCTAGGGATATGAGAGAAAAGGAAATGAAATGCTACGAATGATATTAGGATATCGTAGCTAGGAATGATATTTCACCCACTTGTATTATATACCATAAAATGTCGTGTTTTTTTGTTGTTTATTTAGACGATAATATCACAGCAGAAAAAAATTTAAAAAAATATGCAGATTTTTATTGATACTGTCTTACGCTTATTCTTTTATTGTGATTTTTTTTAAAGAATATTTCCCACAAGCCAGTTGGTTATACATTGATTTGCTCATCCTACTCAAGCTCGAATCCTGCGAAACACTGCTATGTCGACTGGCTTTCCTGGGATCCTTACTCACGATTGATTATACATGTGTTTGGCCTCTTTGAAATTCCACTGAAACTGAAAACGTACTACAATTCCTGTTGACAAGAATTCAGTGGACTTTCATGCGATTCTACTTCTATCATTGTTCCCTTTATTAATTATTAGATGCCGAAAACAATTCTTTGATTTTTGCCGCTATGTTTCAGCACTTATTTATGTATATAGTAAATCTTCAGAGAACAGACTCTGAGCGAAAGAAACATTTCGCTACTGATCATGGGAAATAGGCCATCAGTAAGTCTATAACTTTCGCCCTCTTTTTAGTTTTCACTTATATCTTGCGTTTTATCGAAACATTTGTTAAAATAGATACAATTTCCTATAAAATGCATACATTAACTTTAAATTTCAGAGAAACTGTTTAGACGGTAGAGCGCTCTGAAAAACGGCCTCTTTTTGGGCCTCTCACCAAAGCGCAAGTATTCCAGCCTCGTATCTCGCGGCCGCGCACTAGTTTCACTTTATCAGGTTTGAAAACAATTATTCTGAACAAGTAATTGGGATTGTTTAATGATTAACAATCCGATACGCACAGAATCTGTAGGGACGTATTGCTTGCGCGGAGTATCTGTGAAATCTTGAAACGTACAACGTAAGATATATGTGCTTTCACTATTTTTGTATGTGGAAGAAAATTACATTCAATCACTTTTATCAATTCTTCAATGGTAAAGTGGTAGTCCTCACCGTTTTCAAGAAAACTAAAAATTGTTTGCAACGCTGATTCTATATCATCTAAGCAGGGCGTGACAATGATTTGTGATCCTGCCTTCTTTGAGAGCTTATGCAGTGCTTTCGTGCACTGCACCAGCCCCCATACCACATCAGAGTCAGTTTTCAAGGCAAAGTCAGGTACAGTTGAACGTAGTTGATGTGATACAGCCTCTTTTTGAGCTCTCTTCATGTACGCAGAAATCAATTTTCTCGTTAACGAGTTGCCTCTTATACTTACCGTGGATTTCAATTTATGAGTTAGTTAGATTTAATTTAAAAATCTTACCACGAAATATTCCAACCCCCTTTCCATCACAAAAGTTGACTGTGTTTCATCTTTCAATGTTTTATCACAAAATGCTCACTCCTTGCGAGGGATTGTGTAATAAAACTGAAAATCTTAGAGGTTCATATTATTTTTGCAATGAGTGCCTGATATGGCAAACTAACTTTACACTGGCTGCCGAACTCGTGCCAGCGCAGAAGGGTGGGTTATCGCTGCAGAGTCCATCACACGCTAGTGCGTGAGGTAAGGTGATATTTCAGGTGCAGTCACGAGCAGGCGCATGAAGTACTTCGTGGAATAATATGCAAGTTATAGATTTCCAAAATTTGCTATGATGATCTATGTATCATGCGTGAGAATCTGAATTATTTCTATCGCAGTCGCATTCTTCGGAATTGTACAGTATATCGTTGTCGGAGATTTGTAGAAGTAGTCTAAGTTTGCATGGACTACATAATGTGATGGTAAGAAAACAATCTTTAGAATTACAGCTGGAGAAGATGAGACAGCAGGAAAAGTGAGAACAAGAGATATTTTGTGTAAGAACTGGAGGTAACGCAGCTCGGTAAATATTCTCGCTCGGATCAGGTATCCATTGTAACGTAGGTAGAGCCAGACTCTATGCACATTTGTCAGTGTAGCCCATCTCTACACACTTGATTATAAGTTTTTGTAAAGAATACAATTTATCATTGTTTTCTCCATAGACTATTACATAATTATCGGCAAGACACTGACATAGATATCTTGTTTCCACGTCAGTGCTAGGATATTAATGAGATAACTAATACTCGTAATTGAGAAAACAAAAAAAATCACAATTTTTGAAAAATAAGCCATATATCGGCAGTTGGATATAACCGGCCTTGTTCGCTGATTCCTTACCCTCATTTTATTCTAAAGTGATACTCTATTTGTTTTTTAAACGAGAAATTTGCATTTTTAAACACGTATGACATTACCCGGTTCATTATTTTTGTTTAATTGGTTACCTAAGGCTTGGATTTACAAATACTCCGCACGAGCAAATACGACCGTATTGATTCCGTGAGTCTAGGAGTGCTAAACATTTAACACTGCCAATTATTTTTCAGAATAGCTGTTTTCACGCATGATAAAGTGAAACTAAAGTCCCCCCGCGTGATAGGATGTTTGGAAAGAGCAATTCTCCCGCTTTGGTCAGAGGCCCAAAGAGTAGCCGTTTTTCAGGGCGCTCTAGTGCCTAAACCGTTTTTCAGAAATTTGAAGTGAATGTATGCATTTTGTAAGAAAATGTATCTATTTATCGTATACCAGACCTCTTATATTGGCGAAGCAAGAGGTTTTTGGCTTAATTTAACGAAAAATCGAAAAACACGCCGAAAAATACAGCAGACAGTAAGACGGCAGGCCATCCAGAACAGTTGGTGCGTATATCGTTGCAAACTTGGAGCTCTCTCCATTTAAGACAAATTCCTAACTATGCTGAAAATTAAGAGTGACCATGAAATATGTCAAGGTTTCTAAGATTTTTAGCAGTCACGACGAAGGTATATGTTATAAGGATTTTTGCCTCTTAGTCTCCCATGCGAAATTGAGCATTATAAATGGTTGTGACATGTCGCAATGATAACATTTTTATCCGATATAGCATTTGTAGATTATGCATGTGCTTTAATTTCTTAAACCACAGTAGGCAACGGATACACTGCCGACCGCTATTGCCATGGAATGCTAAACTCGGGACCCCTGCGAGGAAGAACATGTTCGCAATTATTTGTGAATGCCGTACGAAATAATCTCAGGCCAACTGCCCGGAATTTAACACCTTGACGTGCTACTAAAACCTCCTACTAAATAATACCACAAGAAAGACTCAACCCGGTTTGTTGGTTTGTTAGTCAGTTTGCTTCCTCTAGTGCATTTACTAGTGCAGTTCATCGTTCTGCCGATCTTGCCACGCACTGTGGAAATAACTACATATGTTAACATATTCTTTGCAATGTCTGCTCTTATCACTGGGAGAAATACTTATATTCCATGCATGAATATTTTCCAATACAGTGATTTTGTTCAGTAAACCTTGCTTAGTGACTCACACATACGAGTTTAACCTAGAATTGTCGGGAAGGTGAAGTACAGTTGTATCGTCTTGTGGGAGGGCGAATACCTAAAAAGAGTTGAGTTTTCAGGGTCTTTGTCCGTCCCTCTAAGTTTCTACTTCCACCTATGGGTCTTCACTTACTGACTCGGTATTATTCTAGTGTGTCCATTGAAGCAATTAAAGACGAAGAACAGCAACTGAGTAATTAATATGTAGTAGATACCTTGTCCAGGTGTAAACTCACATACATTAAAACGTTTTCGTATGTTGCAATGTGCGAGCGTTCAGCACTATTAAAATACATTATTTACTGTGACTGTTTACAAATCAGAAAGCACGACCTGCATTTGATGCCGTGTCGTTGCTCCTATCTCTTAAGTCCTCTAATCAGCTTCGCGCTATCAATCAAGTGCGAATCGCGGGGCCTGGAGCTTCGCCCGCCTAACGCAACGGCACGCGACGTCCCGGCGCGACGCGGCGGTCGTCCCCTAAGTCACTCGCCCTAAGCCGGCGCCCGACGTGGGGCCTCATATAGCATCGGCGTAACGAGCGGCGCTTCAGTAAATATTTTGCCTCCGCCAGCGGGCGTCAGGGAAGTGGGCGCCAGTCGAGCGCGGGGGTGCCATTCAGGCGTCCTTCATTTATCAAAACAGGCAGGCCACCGCCGCCGCCGCGCCGGCGCGATTTAAAACTCGCCGGGGGAGCGTTAATCCGCAGACCCTGCGAAGCTCGCTCGCCGCGGCGCCGCCCTCATCCTCGCCTTCGCCTCGCCGTACCCGCGCTCTCGCCCTCCCTCCTCTTGCACAGAATATTTCATTTTCATTAGCGTCATCGTAAAGGAATCTGCAAGGATTTGTTTAAATGTGGAACTTCAGCATTGCTTACACTGCCTGTCTGTCTGGGTGGCTGGCGTGGAAAACACTAGTGTCTAAACCGTATACTGGATGTTCCCGAAAATGGGTATTGTTTGTTACTTTTATATGGTTTGAAGGGAATAAAAATATTTATGGTGCGCATGCACTTTTAATTTGTTTCGAGTTTTGTCAATTTACACGGTCATTCTTTATTTGACGTAACACATTTGAGATTTCAGCGACGTTGATGTTACGGAGAGTCGCAATGGCTTGCATGAGTGTTGCACTAGTACGGAGAACCATGAGCTGAAGGTGTTTCTCAAACTGCACCATTCGTAGTGACTACCTCTAAATACCCATGGTCGTGGTGGAGTCAGTATAAAAAAAATCTCTGAGGGATATGGATGATGAAATCATTACATAAACAATTATTAGAATACTAGATCCTTAATGTGAATTCTTGTGTATAAAACTAATGGAGCTAAATGTCACAGAATGGCACAGACTTCCTCGTACTACTTAGTTTTCTTATCTCTTCAGTCTGGAGTATCTTTTGATATTTGTTCCAGCATCTTCTCAGCTGCCATCTATTAGCGCATAAAAGGCAATTTTTAAGAAAACATTGTTTGTGCGTTACAGAAAAAGCTCAATTTTCTGCTCTTTGTTATGGAAAACTTTCGAGTTTTCAAGAAAAATCGTTGGGAATTATTTAAATACCTTCTACTTACAATTTCAATAATGTATACAAATTTCAGGTAATGTAAATATTAACGACGTGGGATTTATTTAAAAAATACATTTGTGCAATTTTAGCAACATTACATAAATGCATCATAAGTCCATGTTATTCAGTGCCTTTAGCATTATTGGTATAAAACATTTAAAGGAAATGGATAATTTTGAGCTTATTTTCAGAGAAAGTATTGAGTTTTTGACAATCGATCTAAGACATCATTTGAAGCACTTGTATTCAAACATGCATCATTATATACAAATCCCCGTAGTGCAAAACGACGTAAGAGAGATAAAAGAGAAAAAACAAAACTATCCGACTTGTCATATAAATGGCGTTAATGTCATTAGTACAAAGCATGTAGTACTACAAATGTGGATTTATCCGTACAAAGAGTTTAAAGAAAGAACTTGGGCCGTTTTTAAGAAAATTTTGTTAATATTTTTTAATATTGCGGATATTTCACTCAATGTCACTGGCATAATTTTAAACTTTTCAAAAAAACGTGCATGACGTTAATGAAAGATATAATTCTGGAGAAAAAAATTGTTTTAAAGAAAGAATCAGTATCTTCAATATTGCATTTGTATGAAAACGCCGAAAAAAATTCAAACATTTGTCATTTCGGAAAATTTTGTGTTAACAGTGAAAATGGAGTTATGACGTATTTATAAGCGTATTCTTACGAGAAATTTTAAGAAAAAATTAGAGTAGTTTTTCAGAAAATGGTCCTAGAGGATTCATGTAATGTACACCCCCAAAACAAGGAATGTTTTTCAAAATCGCTGAGCTTCAAATCGGGTCAGATCGACCGGGTAATATTAATTTTGAAAAAAAAAAAAAATCCTTCGAATAGTTTAGGCGCTACTGTAGTTCACGGACGGACGTTTTGACGTAAACCAATTTTTCGGTATTAAGGACCAACAAATCGTGAAATCTGACTACTCAACATGTTAGAGGAAGTAATTTACGGCATGTTGGAACTTGATTTACTTACTTTTTGAGAGTCAGGGCCCCACAATATGAGTTTTCTGCCGAAAAATCGCCTTTTTTGCCTCTATTACATTATTTTCTCTATACTATATACTTTACTTCGTATACAAGAATGTAAAAACGGGTGTACATTTCTTTTGATGTCGTAGGCAGGCGTACATTTATTTTGTTTTCGTTTTTAAAAATTATCATCCCTGTCATCCCCTTTAGCTGATTACCCTGTAAAGTATATTGTCAGTATGTGCGATTACCCGCCGTCCGCGGTCTGCATTCAACTGTCGAATGCGAGAGCCATTGGATAGTGTTCGGCGATGGGGCGCCCCGCGCGGCGCCGCAATCAGCGCCACCTCTCTGTGGAATGACGCTGCCACAAAAAGCTGAGTTGGCGGCCTTTGCCTTTCCGCGCCCACCTGCCCCATTAGCTGGAATGCGGAGGCGGCGGCGGCGGCAGCGGCGTTCGCCCAGCGGGGCTGGTGGGGTCGCCCGCTCGCGTCAAAGGGCTTTGGGCGCCATTGGTGACCGCCCGCGCATGAGGAGCCCCCGCGCGCGCGCTCATTGCGCCCCACTTGCGCGCGTTGCGTTTTATATGTGGGTGCGCTCGTTCCCCACGGTGGACGACGTCCGGAATGGCTATGATGGCTGGCGCTCTGCGCGGGAATGCCTTCTAAAGAATCTGTGAGCTGTCTGTCGGATGGCTTTGCATATGAATGAACCGGCGAACTTCGAGACATGATTTCTGCGTGGATTTCTGGGACAGGAATTTAATTTATCAATCAAATTTATTTTTAAAAAAATCATTCTGCTTGAATGTTTAGATCCCGTTTTTTGTGTTCTATGGGTCTTCAAACGTGTTATTTTCTCCGCAGTAACAAAGGTCATCAACAGCACTGACCCCTCGGCAAGCGTTACTGTTTAGGAATGCAATCTCTGTTTCGAATCCTCATTCCGAAGAAAAAAAACGTATTATACGACATATTTTGAGGGCCAGTGGTTTCTCACCCCCCCCCTTCCTAGTTTCTATAGACTTCCGCTTCCTCATATTAATATTTTATATGTGCTGATGTTTCTCGATTCCTATCGTCCTGTCTGCTTAAAGAAAATAGGATTTCGTTGTAGAATCTCTAGCTTTGTAAAGAGTATGTAATTAATTTTCTATCAATTCATTAAGTATTGATTCACTGAGAATATACACGTTGAAGGTACAAATGTGCCTCAGCGGGCTTCACTTGCACGTTCAACTGTTAATTCTAACGAGAACTAGCAGCTGAACTTAATGAATGTTAAATGGACACTAATTTGCACCGCGCATCACGACCCGGAGAGCGCGAACGTGTGGCTGACGCCTTGCGGGACCTGCTCGTAGGGCGCGGGCGTGCTTTGCGCGGGCGCGGACGTCGCATTCCTGACGTGGCGTCGGCGCGGGGGCGGGGCGTGTGTGGACACGGGCGGGGTGGCGCTTGCGGTGCATCGCTGCGCGGGTCCGGGCAGCGTCGGTCAGCGGGCTCGGGGCTGTACGCCGCGCCGCGCGCCGCAATAACAAAAATGAGCAAATATTTAATAAAGCGCCCCGCAGGTCGCTTGGGCGTTGGGCAGGTGCGCCGCATGCAGCATTCATTCCTCGCGGTGCGGTCTGCGCCTCGTCCTTCCCCGCCCGCCCGCGCGCATTCTGCGGCCATTGCCAGCGCGACCGACGAGCCGCCGGCCGTGCTGCGCCTCTCTATTGATGGAATTGATGGTCGTTGTTTGGGAGCTGTGGGGGGCGAAGCCTTCTGGCTTCGGAATGCGCGGTTTCGATGAAACTTGCTACCAGAATAGACCGTGGCAGCAGGAGGCATCATTTAATTAAATTTCGGGAAATATATGAGCGTTTGATTTGCAAGCACGCAGGTGATGCTTTTGTGTGACCTGTTGCTTTGTTCACGCTGGGCGATAGGAAGCGATAGCACTTTCGATCTCTATCGGTGGGCTTTCCGCTATCCGCTCGGTGGAGAGTTTCTTTCAGCGGAGGAGTTTGGGAGGATTTAGGAGATACAGCATGGACTATCATAGTGCATGGTGAAAATGTGCCCTTATAGAAAAGCTGTAAACTTATTTACTGCGGACTGACTCTTGAAAAGTTTTAAAAATATAGAGAACACTGCTTGCTCCATAGGAGCAGTACAAGTAGATACCATTTATTTCGCTGGTAATATAATATTTTCTATAAACGTTTCTCAAATAGCTGCTTGATGGCATGGTAGAACACACAAGATGTCAGTTTGGAAGAATGAAAAAAATGACTTACAATGTTATGCTTGTATTATAAAGGTTACATTTAAGTACATTTGTGTGTAGGTAGAAAGTAGTAGTTGTATGCATAATTTATATTGACATAATATAAATATGATGGATTGTTTGAATTTGAGATGGGGAAGGGGAGAAGCAGAAGGATCCCGAGCCATTCTGACCGGGAGATTCTAGGGTTCGAGTCCCGAGAATATTCGCTGTATAGCAACGTCGAATGTAAGCGACGTTTGGAGAAGAATGCTCGCGGCCGACTGCTTTGCTCGGTAGTTTTCCATGATTTGTCCGATCAGTACCTGGCAAATAATGGAGCAGTCCCTTACGAAACTATCTTGTCTTCTTCTTCCTTGTTCTATGCTCTTCCCATCCTCTCAAACACGCAAACACACACACACACACACACACACACACACACACACACACACACACACACGCAGACACTTGCGTGCACTGCCCTCATATTGGGAGGGCAGTCTTGAGCTTATTCCGGCTGGAGCGGTAGTCTGCTGGGGGCGTACCTGGATGGAGAAATCTGCATGCTGAATTGTAGGTCGGCACCGGATCTTATCGAGTGGGGGAGGAACACAGCCACGTGCTGTGAAAAGAACGTGCACTACAGTAACGGAACTAATAATCATAGCAGTTGACATGCCCTCAAATAATCAATCAAACCGCCGCGGCGGTTATAGAATGCTAACTCGCTGCCCGCTTCCCTGATGGTCGCCTCTTGTATTTGCTATCGCTTGCGCTTCTAGGCATGTGTTGTGCCCGAGGCCAGTGACTCCCCGTGCTCTATCCCCTCCCGCCAACCAGGCTGCTTGAAGGCCGCCTCAGGGCCACGCAGGCAGGCAGGCTGCAGGGCGCGGTGCCGCCCCCGCCCTCCGCTGCGCCTCGCTCAGCCCCTTCCGCGTTCCGCCGTGCACCGCGCAGCGGAGCGCTGCCGGCGGCGGCCGCAGGTGGCGTCTGCATTACTGACGGCGTTCCTCATCGTAATGGCGAGCGCTTAATGTCTCTCAGCGGCGGTGGATGAGGCGGGGCGGGGCGGCAGGGGGAGGTGCGTGGTGGGAGAGAGCGAGAGCGTTCTCTGCGCGACATGCCAGCGTCCCTCACGTCCCCGCCCCACCGCCAGCGTTGCTTTCCCGAGCCGCTCTATTCGCTCTCTACGCCGAGCAGCGTCGCGCGGGGCGCCTTAAACCCAGAGCGCTAGCTCGCTCGCCCAGGGCGGACTGAGCAATCGCCTTCGTCAGGCACAACCAGCAATCTCTTTCCTCCGAACGCACTTGCACCTATTTCTGGGTGGTTAGAATTAAACTGCTCAATGGATTTACCTACTCAAGGTAAGAAACATTTTTCACATGTACAATGAACACAACAGTGCCCACGTTATTTTGGTCTCAAAATTTACATGAGCCAACAGCAAGTCTATGTGCTTGAAGTTCCTCGGCAGTGTGAACGTGAAACATGACCAGATCAAGTTACGGCAGTAGGAAGTTTCAGCGCCACTCGTATGGTAGCGACGTTATGCACTAACACTCACGTGACGGACCTTGAAGCCATAACGCCTTACCTTAGGCCTAAGGTATGACCTTATACCTGCATAAATAGTGCACTCCTGTAGGAGTCTCTACGGTCACCTTACAAACGGCAAAATGGCCACCTAAAAACACGAAAGGTTGTATTTTACCAACTCTAATAAACCGATTCTTGTATGTAAGGCAGTGACAAAATTATTCCTTACCAACTCCACAACGCTGGCAAGAATTAACGGAAAATGTTGGAGAGGTGACAGGTAAGAAGTTTGCGAAAAAGAAGTTGAAATCATACCTTCGGGTTAGGTTATGTCTTATGCTCATAAACGAACTCCGTTTTAATTTATTCATTACATTCTCCAGAAAAGCCGATTCAAAATTCCAGACTGACTACTCATCGCGGTGGGCCATAAAATTTAAAACTCCATGCACAATATAGATTTGTTATACTCTTGTCTTGTATCGTGATTTTAAAGTCTCACCGCTAGCCTAGACTCTCTGATATATTATGCAACTTCTTTGTTCAACGCTTGAAATGCTTCTTTTGTTATAATGCAGAACGCAATGTCACAATTGCTAAAACTCTTCTGAACGTTATTCATTACGACCTCATAAACTCGATAGTCACGTGATCAATAGAGTTTAAGTATGTCTCCTTACGCCTGGTGCTAAAACTCTCTAGTATCCTTCGTCACACGTGATACCCGCTGTTACGGAAGAAAGATAAAGAGGGATATATATATATATATATATATATATATATATATATATATATATATTAGACTCACAGGATACTCCACTGTATTACAATGCGCGACCGGTTTAGCAGCTTTTTCGAAACACATTTGGTGTCGTTCGAATTGCTACCAGATTGTTCGAATTGCTGCTCGATTGGACTCTGTGATTTCTGTTATCTGATTTCTGGGGAACCTGAAAGACATGGTTTTTCAGGGGAACGTTCTCACTTATTCTACGCTGAAGGAAATCATACCTAGAGAGGTGTTAAGCATATCCTTGGAAATGCTTCGTGCAGTTGTGCTAAACACTTTCTGACGCTCTCAGCGGATGCTATTCTCTAATAGGCGCAACATTGAGCACCCTGTAGAGTCTGGCAGACGCAGCGTCCACAGAAACCATCCATTCAAATGATGAAGCGATACATTGAATGGAATTTAATGGAAGTAAATAGTAGGTTTTCTTTTCTGTATCATTGATAACATTCATGTATTATTTTATCATTGAAAACATTCATTATCATTATTTATCGTTTATTTATCGTTCGCGAACGAATTTTGAGTGATGTTGCCCTACAGCATTCCACCAAATTCCATTTGCCTTTATCTGTCCCTTTCCCATTGCGTATTTGTAATACTGCGTTTTTAAACATACTGTACTCGTACATTAAGAATTTAGCGATTTATCTTCAGTTCTTTAAACAACAATAACATTTACTGGTGAATTGACTGGCAGTACCTTCCGGAAGATACATATATGACTAGCTTTCCAACTTTTTTATTACAAGTTTCTGTAAATTATTTACGACTTACATGTTCCTTTTTCGCGTAGCTAAGCATCTACTGATCGCCTTTAGTCAAAGTCTGCCCTCTTCATGATTTTTTAATTACAAAAGAACCACGTCGTATTTTCGCATTGCTTTTCCGTTCGTGTCATTCGTCTAATTAATCATCACTAGATAGTGATGTCAAATCAATGCTGGGTCTTTCTTACACCCGAGCTAATCAGTCTAAACTGTATTCCTGTTTCTTTGAGCTTTTATACAGTTTGTTCTTCATGCGATGACCATAAGTGTTAAATATATGGCAGGTGCCAGTCATAAAATACGGTCACGTCCGTCACTTGTGTTATTACCACCTTCAAATTTTTACATCACCAAAAACCTCCATGTATCATTATCTTCCATTACACAGGAAAATGAATCAATTCTATCTACAGTGTATCCCCGCCATGCCCCGCGTTGGTTCTTGTAGTGCTGGAGGAGACAAATAGGGCATCAGTGGTCAGATATACGAATATCATATTATCGTACTTTGCGAGAAAGTGTGATAGAGATGTTTGAGTGCTATTTGAGTACTTTGAGTGGCAGCTGTACGAAAGGCATGTATACCTTTGCTAAAAATCCATCATCCTCGACCAGAGCAAGCCCTTGGTTTTCTATGTAGGAAGTGAACCACAATCCTAAATATATTTGACAAAATCTTTGAAAATAAATAATATGAACAAATATCCTTATAGGAAGTTAGTTTGCAGCTTCTGTTTCCTACTTTCCTGTTGATCGGCTGCTTTATATTCACGTCGTGTTGGAAGTTGTACGATCCATATACTTCTTGTTCTTCGCCACACGAACGGAAGGATGGCGGCCGGGGACGGGGCGCGGCGCCCAGATTTCGGCGCGGGCTGGCGGGCGGGCTGACTGGCTAGCGCTGTTAGCGGCTCGTCAAACATTCAGGCGGCCGTAATTAGCGCAGGCCCGTCCGGGCTCGGCCCGACGCTGCTACGTTAAGCGCCGGCTGCATAATTCACGCGCAACCAGCCAGTCAGGTACGTTCGCTCGCTCGCCGGCTCGCCTACCGCCGCGCCGCCGCCTGCCAAGCGAGCGCGCGTCTCGGCGGCTGTGCCGATGCGATCTGCTGCGCTCGCACCCGCTGCTTTGGTGCCAGTGGCGAACGATCGTCATGGATTAAATAAAAATAGCCGTAAAATCACCCGCGTGTTCTCTTCCATAATATGAACAAATGTTTAGCTCAGATTAAAAGTAAACCGTCATGACAAAAAAATAAAATCATAAAATGTCGGGAAGAAATCAAAGTCCGTATTAAACATTTATAATGAATTATTAAAACAACACTAATTTTTATAGAATACAATTTAATTTCTTTACTACTAAAGTGTTTTCCACTTCAAACTGTTCTTTATTATTAGTTACAGGTTCTAATCTATATCCTCTAGGTAAAAGTTTATGCTATTTGCGATTGTTGCCAATGGTTGCCATGCCCCATGAAGGAACCGAATTTAGTTCCTCTTGTGTTCATTTAGACATGCTGCGATTTCGGAATTCAGCATGGTGTGGATCAAACATTAGGCCCACTGTGTTTCTACAGCACCGCCTGTCCGTACGTACATCTTCCAATCCTCTTGACATGGTAGTAGGGAGATCGGGCTCATCTCTTCAGGGTTATTCTCCCTTCCGTATTTTTATTGTATTTTATATAATTTACTCTTTTATTTTTTACTTAATATTACTGTACTATGACATATGTACTTCGTAATGAACCCTTCACCGGGTAAGGTACTTTCGTAACATATCCGGGCAAGCAGTGTCCGCCAGACACTGCTGTACAATCAAAGTTTTCCATTGTTCTCTTCTTCACCTATTGTTTGAATTGTTGTAGGATTTGAAGATAATGATCGATAATTAATATTTTATCAAAATAATTCGTTTATTATTGCAAAAACTACAAATAATGATGGGGTATAACATTCTTACCAGTAAACAACGCACGCCCATTGACAAAGGTCGATTCTTCTCCTCTATGGTTTCTTATTGCAATCTGACAGTGTCATTTGCTGCAACATTCTTTCTGAGGGCGACCTCGCGCGTGGGACAAGTTTTCTTTTCTGATGAGCACGGTGTAGAACTACTCATCTGGGAATGTGCAATGGAATTTAGTTTTAGCCCAGCTTCTTTCGCTGGAGTTCCTTAGAACTTTTCGTTTAAATTTTTATTGAATGGTGTCTTCTGATATCTCACGCAAGAATAAATTTCGAGCATTGTTTCCGCGTATTCCACGTTGGCTATTACGTTTACAACTGTCAACTATTTTTCTCTAGAAACGGGAACTTGGAAATTGCTTATAGTGGGTAAAATTTATCAAATATCAATTCGACTCATCGATTGTTCAATAACAATATCCTCAGCACTATAAATCATATGTATTTTTTCTGTAACACAATATTCATTAAAAGTATCAAAGTGTGATAGTGTCCGGAAGAATATGAAGTATAAAACAGTAAAATAGATATGTCAATATGAAATGAAAACGAAAAGAATAGGTAACAAATGTGTAAAAGGGATATATGTTTGCTTTTATTTATTGAACATTTACAAACAAAAAACATGTACCAATTGAAAATTCTATTAATAAAATATTTATGAAACAAATCGTATAAATAAAAACGTGTGCCTTCTGGATTTAAGTTCATTCTTCGTGGGTACACATATTTTTCCTTGAGAGCAATGATACCCATCGTCCAAACGTGAGAACTCAATGACCAGGAAACAATCACTGTTAGCATAATATTGTGGTACAGGTTTGAAGCGAGCAATTTTTCTTACAAATGGAGGATTAAAGATTAAGGAAAATGACTTTGCATACCTCCATAAGGTAATACTCACGCGCACTTATCGAAGCGTAGATAACTAGAGCACTGCGGTCGGAGGTTAATCCAAACGAGCAACGTGCATCTTATCATATCTGCAGGTGAGTGCGCCACGGGTCGTCAGCATTTAGTGCTATTAAGTGAGAAACGTTTGCAGATTTTCAAACAATTTTTGAAAATGCATTAAATATTTTTTGTGAAATAAATTTCAAGAAAATTAGAGGCCTAATCAAACCGTTTGCAAAATATGTAAAAAGATGTAGTACAAAGCATGAAATTTTTTTTTTTTTTTGGCATGTTGTGATAGGATTGTCATGAATCGCCAAGATCACAATTGTGACAAGTGTCTCATTCGGGACATACTCGTAAGCTTCCAACTGGTCTCTCGACTTGCGTGGTGGCGTAAATGAAACTGTAAGTGCGTTTATAAGGAGTGAGGAAGCAAAGTTCACGTGCAGTACATTCCCCGTTCGTTAAGGTACTGTTCTGGCATTCGTTTGGTATTGCTCGGAGGAACAATGGTAACTACTGATCAGAGGAGCCACCCGGTAGAATTCTCTTCCAGACAGAGGTAAACTTCAGCACAAGTATGTAGTGGAAAATCTGCCACCGTGAAGACTCGAACCCTATGACCTCCCGATCAACAAGACTGAAGAGGCAATGAATGTTGCCGATGAGCCTCCGTCAGCTTTTGCAAATGACTCGCTTCCATTCAATGAGGAATGGAAGGGATAAGCATCAGCGTTGCCGTAAAGGCGGATGAAAACCCGTTAGCTCCATTTATTTATGATTCATTAGCGGTTTTTGACCCTTGTAGAAATGGTGACCGCAATGTTTTTAGTTCCATCACCATTGACGTATTCGGATTGCGTTCCATAACAATATTTAGGAATTATTAATTTTTTATGTATTTATAAAAAACGTAAAAACTGTGACGTTTGGGGTTGGCGGTTTTACATTTCAGTAATACTATTTTTTAAACATCTATTCCTTTTCTGTCAACGATGCTTCAAAAAATCTGGTATTAAAAACTGGTTGTTGTTTCATTTTGAGTCCCTGTGTCTCTCTTTCAAAACATCGATACCTAAAATATCCGAGTGATCTTAAGCAGTTTGTTGTTTGTGAAATGCATGAAATCAATGGTGATGGATGGATGGATGAAGATGTGGCACAGCTTTCAGCTTTCCTCTCACTGTGACTCGCCTCCGCGTGATTTAACCCGCGCCCTTCTGATCGTTCCTTCATTCGCGTCGGTTGAACCTCGACCCTTCCCATCCCCCTTCACTCCCCCCCGCCGCCGCCGCCGAAGGCGCTCTCGCCGTCGCGACGTCGCCCCGGCCGAGGCCCTCTCATCGTAAACATCATCAAACGAATTAAATCGCTAACGCAATTGCTGCGCTGGATTGAATTAAAGCGAGAACTGTCACTGAACTGTTTCTCTGGAACAACTCTGAGCCGCCTTCTTCGAGCCGGCAGGCCGCGGGTGGGGCGGGATTGGGAGGTGAGGTGAGACCAAACGCCAACTTCGACTTGGAACAATTACACTGAATTCGTGTGATGGGAGTACGATGTTTTATTGGTACCTGGTCTTGTCGAAGACCGGAGAAGTTGCAAAAGTGATTTCTTGAATTTTGAACTATATGGGAGGTGTGTACAAAAGGTTCCTTTGTCATTTGAGAAAATGCAGCGTTTTCCGAACGTGAGTCTTAAGGAATGGGAGAAACTATTTGGAATCTGTATAGAAATGCACGTTTGCATATAAAGAAATGTAAGAAAATTAGGATATGAATCAATCATTGAATGTAGACATATGAAGAAACAGGAAGTTACAAAATTCTTAATGTATGGCGTGGAAAAAATCCTGAAAATAAAGCCATGGCATGTCCAAATTTATTCCCAATTTCTCATATATTATACAGACACACACGCCTGAAATAAAGAACGTTCAACTATCGGATGTGTGTGCAGTTTTTTTAAAATAAATTCTGTTCTTGTTTAATACGTTTTAAGAAAAAGGAGAGTTGCACGGTCCGGAGCTAATTTCGAATTGAAAATCCAGTGCAAGGAGGGATGCAAGGCCCGGGGTGAAGCCGGACGTGGAGTGGTTGCGAGTGGGTGAGGCGCCGCCGCGCGCGGCCTGCGCCTCGTTCACTTGCACGCGCCGCGACTGTCCCTGCCGAGGTTAATGCATTAAAACACAATGGCGGCATGAGGACCGGCGCCTGCTTATTAATTAATAATCAGCAACTTAAAACCCCCGCTCACAGCGCCGCCCACTCCGCCCTCGCCGCGCCGCGGCCTCCGCCGCTGCCTCCCTCGCGCCGCACCGCACCACACCACCCTGCCGCTGTCTACTTTTAGTTACTAAATTATTCATAACTCGGCGCGGGTTTTTGCATATGCGGCCCGGTGCGGTGCGCCGCGCCGTGCCCGCGGGGCGGGGGTTCGCGGAGTCGGCGGTGGACGGCACGCTGCCGTTTGCGGCCATGCACAGTCACGCGTGTGTCTGTGTGTGTGGATGCGCTTCCGCGAACGCGCTCGGCTGACACACGATGTGGTCGGGCTTCGAGAATAGGGGGCTGCCAAATTCGCTCTTGTCCCCACCCTACGTCCCTCTTCGCTTGCTCGTTCGCTTTCCGCGCGCGCTGCCGATATCTGAGAGTGAGAGGCGCGTCCTACTATTCAATTCCTGCCAGGTTCGGTTGAAAGGTTAACGAGAGACGTGGGAGGAGCGTAAGTGGGCGGGGCAGAAAAGGCCCTAGTGGGGGGGGGGAGAAGCAGAACGTTGTGTAGGAGCAACGAGAGAAGCAGACGGGACAGGCGCTGGGGTCTGACGGAAACTGCGAGAGAAGGCGAAGAAGCGAGTTGACGGCGGGTGGCAGGCGGTGAAAAGGGAACTGTAGGAGGTGCAGACCCGGTAACAGCAGCAGCAGGAAGTATACGTTGCGCGGTGTGCGGTGGAGGTGGGCGGGTCTCGCCCGGCGGCGTCCGTCCTTCGACCGCGCCTCGACTTCCGGGCAGCCGCAGGGGGCGGTGTGCGGGGCCCAGGGCGCGTGGCGGGGGCGGCGGCGGCGGCGGAGCGGGGCGCGACGTCCGGCCGTGTGTTTACCGGGCGGGGCACGGGAGGACGCGGGGGTGGGGCGCCGCCAGGCTTCCTACGTCGCGCCGCCGCCGCCGCCGCCGCCGCCTGGGCTCCGTGAATAGGGGCTTTCTCAGAGGTCGTTTATCAAAGTTTCGCCCGCAGGTCGAGCCGAGCGCCGCCGAATGTTTGGCGCGGCGCGACGCGGGCGCTCGCCGCCTGCGCCAACGCGCGTGCTCCGGGCTGCGTGCACGCTCGCCCGTGCCTGCCTCGGCCCCGCATGGGGTTGCGACACTTTTCACTCTTTCGCTGTTGAAACATTCGCGAGAGTGGTTTTTGAAAGAAGTATGTCTCACCGCCAACAAAGCCTGATTTTGGGAGCCTAAAACATTCGTGCTTCGCTCAGGAGTTTTGTAGGCAAAAATAACAGCGTGTTTTGGAAGTTTGGAGAAAAGCTCGGGCAATATCTTTTGTGAAATAAAATCACCCTTTTCTTATATTTAATATTTATTTTTAGATTTTATTTGATTGACGAGTTTTCCCTTGTTTCAATTTTTTGTGAAAATTATTTACACATTTCGATTGGTTTACTTTTCAGAGTGAAGAATTACTTTATAGTTTTTTTCTTTATTTAATTTTTCATATTTTTGAGCAATTATAATACTCAGAGTTCACACATTACGCATTCACAAGCGATCACAGAGTCGATTTTGGGTTTGGAGCAGTAGACACAATCATGGAAACGTGTTCAAAATAAATTCAAAATCCAAAACATTCGTGGTAAGGAATAACACGCGCCCGCGTGTCTTCGTGATACGTAAAGCTTCCCCCTTGCTGCAACTTCTTGGGAACCCAACTCCTCTCAACTCATGCTTTACCTGGCTTGCCTCTGCCTGGCCTCGCCCTCCCAACTCTGCTCCGCTCCGCTGTGTCCATCCCCGCCCTCCTCAGCGCCAGCGCGCGTCGCTCGCCCCTTTGCCACGCTCCTCCGTGCTGCTGACATCCCCCTGCCTTACCTGTAACCCTGCTTCTTCTTGAGAGCCACAAGGCGGGTGCGCTGCCGCATGTTTGCGCCCGCCGGCTCGGTTCCGTGATCGTCTTGTCCGGGGTTTTGCCACGCAACGTGCTCACCTGCAGAAGCCAGAGGATCGCAGCAAACACTGTGGTTTTGTTGTCGAAAGTGCTAGGATCATAAGATAAGCGGATCCATCATTCGTTAACAGTAATTCTAAAACATTGTTTTTTGTTTGTTTGTATAAATAATTCTATAAAATATATTTCATGTGACCATTTATATTGATTTTTATCAGTAGAGTAGCGTATATTTAAATTATTAACTACTCGTATAAAACAAAGTAAATGAAATAGCAACTGGAATGATAATTTTATCCTTTCGGAACGCAATGGATGTAGACAAGCAAATGTGTCTCGGCTTGTTCCTGTCATTGACAGACTTATTGTACGCATCGATGTATTTTCAATACCAAATTCAGTCAAAAACGTAGTTCTTGATTGACTCCAATCAGCAGCAATATTGTATTTAGAAGACACTACAATAAATATTATTTTGTTTTGAATAGGTTATTCCTTCTATGACGACAAAATGACGAAAGCGGTGACTTGTATGAATCTGTTTACAATATGTGTATTTCCTTCGCACTCGAACAAGCTACAGCAAATGAAGGAAAACTATATATTGCCTTTCCTGCCACTTCGGGTCGCGTGCTGAGCTGCGGTGTGCCGGGGCGCGGCGGGACGGGGGCGCAGGCTGCGCGGCGAGAGCCCTCCGCCGGCCCGGGGATTCGGCGCACCGCGGCTCATCAGTTGCCCGGGCAACCGCCGGGTCTTAGCCGCCGGAGCCCTCGCTCGCTCGCTCGCTCGCTCCCTCCCTCCCACGCCCGCGGCTGGGCAGGGGGGCGAGGAGCAGGCCACCCCGCCCGGAACGTCGCGGCGCGCACGCCCACTTTATGCGCGCTGCGCCACGCCGCCCCGTGCCGCGCCTTCTGCATGACGCGCTCGGGTTACGCGGCTAAGACCCAATTAGGCTGCACTTGGCTCCCCTGTTCTGTTGGGCGTCGGCGGGCTGGCAGGCAGCGCCTGCCCCAGGGAGGGCGCCGAGAGGGTCCGGGGTGGCTGCTCGGGCGACTTCTCTTCTTGGAGTTGTTTCTTGGAACGCGCCCACTGGGCGATTCGGACGGGACGGGACGGAACGCGCTACGTCGCGAGATCCGTTCATTGAAGTAGACGAGAGAGAAAAGTGTTTCACAGAAAACGCGACCAACGATCTCCTTGGAGCCTCAGGCGGTGAGGGCTTAGAGACGTCGATGGGCGGAGGTCAGGAGCGGCCCCGCTTGCCTCGCCACTGTGTGTGTACGCGGCTGGTGCCATGCACACGACGCACCGTATCGCTCTGCGCAAGCCCCCTTTGAGCGCGCGACTCAGGTCGGCCCCGCTCCATCTGCGAACACCCGTGGAAACACGTTTACCTTGCCCCGCCCCCTATACCATGCGGCGATGGGGGGGGGGGCGAGCGGGACAGAAACACCTCGCAAATTGTTGTTGCGCCGCGGGCGTGGCGTGGACGGAGGAGGGGGTGAAGGGTAATTACTATTTCAGCACGCATTTTCATCCTCCCCCTTTCTCTCCTCCCGTCGCGCCAGCCCTGCCGCCCCGTGTATTTTTCGAGGCGGACAGTGGCGCGGGCAGGTGGGCGGCCGCGCGTGCCGCAGATTAGCCCGCGCCCGCCGGCGCGCGGACACGCGTTGCTACGCAAATAAACACTGCGGCAGCAAGCGAGCGCACGCCCCCCCTAACCCTGCCCTGCTCTGTCCCGCCTTGCCCGCCCGGCCCGGCCCGACCCGGCCCGGCCCGACTCAGCCGCACCTCGGGCTGTTATTGAGCATTATCCAGCGCGCACCCCCCTCGCCCGTAGCCTTACCACGTCGCTACGCTCTGCCCTGCCCTGCCTCGCCCCGCCCCGTCCCGCTTCGGCCAGTCCTGCACCGCGTCGCATCGCCCAGCACCATCCAGCATCGCCCAGACCACCCCCGCCTTGCTTCACCTTACTTCGCTGTATCGCCCCTCCCTACCCTGCCTTACCCCTCCAACTCCCATCCTCCCTCCAAACCCTGTTCCTCCTGCTTCGGCCCACTGCTGCTTCGTCTCAATATCCGCACCTGGCCCAGCGGCTGTATTTCTGATGCCGCATCTTGCTGAGCATGTCGTTGCATGGTTCTACCCGCCTTGTTTGCAGCTTTGCTTCTTGCTAGGTATTTTGCCGGATTTCCAAAGCATTGATACCTCCGTTATAATTAGGCAATAGAATCTGTTGTAATAAAAAAAGCAAAAATGTACTTTTTTTCCCTTTTTTTCTTTCAGAAATACGTTTGTAAGAATACAAAATATGTAAGAACAAAATCATGCTAGTGTATAAAAATTGTTCGGAACCAACATGTTCACATTTTTGAACCCAAGACGTCGCTGATCTGACCTTAAAATGGATTCGTAGGGGCTGAATGAACGTTCCAATTTATAGAAGTACAATGTTGAGTAAAACGAAGTACTGTAAAGTGCGTACATATTATATGCAATTATGCTTAAGAGGTGCAGGTGCACACTAGAACAGTCGCTTGGCGAAGCAAAATGTTCTAGGTTCCGAACCCTGTATCATTGACAGAGGATTAGTATGATTTTTGGTGGGATACAATTCATTCGCGCTTCAGCGCGATAACACAATGGGTTGTACTATGGTTATCTCTTTTCGATCGCGCACGCGTAGACTGAAACAGGAGCAAGCTCGTGGTTGCGTATGCCTTTGCTCCCCTAACATACCCTCATTCTTGATTTCCAAGAATTTATAAGTTTGACAATGGACAACGCGAACCGAAAGTCACAAAATAACATTATTACATTCCGTTTTTAACAGAATTGGATTCAAGAAATATGTATTGACAAGCTCTTATTTATGGTATTGCGTATCTACGCGTAAATATATTATAATATAACAAAATATGAAGGTTTATTTAAAACAATAATGTTTTGAATTAACTCGGAAAGTCTTGCGCATTCTAACAAAAATTCCACGATGGAGAATGACAACACAGGATGGTAGCGGCAAGTGTGGGTTGGGGAGATGGGATTATGGGTTCGTCCAGCCTCAACGCTGCTTCCAGAATAACAGCCGCCGAGTGAAATAGGGACGGTATCGATTACCAAACACTCCGAATTGTAAGAACACAGTCGTAAAAGCATCCACACAAAACAGTAACAGTAGTGTCACAACTTTGCTACTTGTTGCCTTCCTTCGCCCTATCTTATTTTTATCCTTTTACTATTTTTCTCATTACATGTTTTCGCATTGGTCGTGTTCATTGAAAAGGAAGATACGTATTCAGCAGAGTTTTTACGCAGACCTCTTGATCATTGCTAGTCTCGTAGTGCTCTTGGTAAAATTTTATTATTCCTGAAGAAACTGCGTGATCAAAAAAACTTACCTCTGACACTAATCGGGCTGCTCATTTTTTTAATCATTGTTAACATCATAAGTTAATAATGATTAATTTATAGTGCCATTGAACTTGAAGAGACTCGGCTTTTTTAAGTGGGTAGAATTCGTGGACTCCTTCGATTAGACCCAGCATTTCATAGCCAAATACTCTAGACAGATGTATAACTAAGACTTGATGACTTGCAAACATCTTTCAAGACTGAATTTTGTTCAGTAAACACGTGTGGCTACGTCTAAATGATGTATGTTCTATGCGATGGAAAAATGTGCATGTTATAGTTCCTTCAATGTCTTTAACATCAGTGGTTGTGGTTGGCTGTTCAGTGATTAGTTAGGTTGTTTTCGCTTGCGACGCCGTTGGTTTCCACTGCCTCCGAGGCGTGGGATGTGCGTGCGGCGTGGGATGACGTGTGCCAAGGAAAACAGGGGGCGTGTGGCGTGTGGGTGGGTGTCTAATCCTCCTCCCAAACCGTCTGATGCAGGTGGTAATTGCTGTTGTTTTGTGGAGTAGAGCGCGAACCGCCCGCGCGCTCGCTCTCACGCCCCCCCCCCCCCACACACACACAGACACGGAAGGGTTCCCTCGGCTGCGGGCCTGCACACCCAGTGGAGGCGCGTGAGTCCTGCCGAAACAAGTACGTCCGATGGTCACGCAAAATTGTGCTTGGCATGCGAGTGGTAAATGCGGAAGCTTATAACTAGGGGGCGAATTTTGATGACCTAGCACATCGCCAAAAATGGTCAATAAATTGCTCTTAAAATGTTTTTAAAATGCCTTAAAAGCCAAGAGAACTGGCGTAAACAATTTGATCAAAACCAGTTTAGATGAACAAGTCAAGCTGTTGGATATGTTACTGAGGTAAACGAGGCTTCTTCCTGTTGTTCAAGTGAACTCAGCATCCAAACGTTCGAGTTTGGATTGTTCTTATCGAGGAAATCTCTGAAATCGAGCGAACCGACAATGGCGCTGATGAACGGCCCAGGAACCTTAGATTACATACTCACAGCGACTGACATTACAATTATTGAGCGAAGAAAGTGAATAGCCTTTTCAGGAATTCTGTGAAGAACATTGTTGTATGTCGTAAACATTGTTTGAAGCAAGTACCATTACATTTATATTAAATTCGATGAAATCATTAAAAAATACTTCAAAAATGACGAGAAAAGGTAAAAAATGACCAAATCGACGAAAAATGCTTAAAAAAGTCGTATAAAAATGGGACTTTTTTTGTCATAGCATTTTATATACTAAAAGGCATTGTTCTAAAGTGAAAAGAAAAAAATGGCATTTTATTTATATCCGATCCCTACTTAATAATAATGATGATATCTTTCTCGTGAGGCTCAGACCGTAGGCCTACTCTTCTGCCTAACCTGGAACTTATAAGAATATTTAGCTTCAGACTCGAACATGATTAATCTAAAGGAAAATACCACAAGATTTCGTAAAAAGTAATAAACAGATGATTTGCGACTGTGGTCCGGTTCAGTATTATCGTTGAAATGCCATCTGATAGAAATATTACTTTCACACCTTGCTGATGCTAATTTAATCAATATCTGAACCGGACTAATGAATTATGTATTTTAAGATTAAATGAGGCTCCAGACCGGATCATAGGCCTCGCACCCTCTTTATTTAAAAGAAAGCAGATCTTTAGCTAGTCAGTCTTAATCCTAATTTGTTTAACCAAACATTTCTTTTAGAGAATCCGTTAATCACGATAATTGGGAGTTACCGGAACCTCGGGTCTTTTACTTCAAAATTGGTGGTGAGGAAATTCGTGACGGGGCCGTGCGACCTGTTCGACTCGCGCTTCGCTCCTGCTTTCCCTACCGAATGGTACTTCCTGATTGGCAATTTTTAGCAGATAGGTCCTCGGTGTTTGCGTGGAATCGCGAACGTTTCTTGGAATTTTTTCTGCAAGCGCAAAGTTGTTGGTTGTCTAGAATTTCCTTTATATTTTTCATTTCAAATATTGTAATGTGTAGTTTAATAATTGTAATTAATTGATGGTTATGATGCACATCCTAAATACTCTGTGCCACTGGTTGATCCTTTTAGGATCTGGATCGCAGGGTGGATGATATGGAAGATCGCAACAAATGAAGTTGGGAAATTAATAAGAAAATAAATGTGGTAGGTAATGTGAATAATCGTGGATTTTATTTAAGGAAAATATATTATTATTTTCAGCGATTGATTTACACGACTTAACTAATAGTTATTTACTAATAAGACTAATAGTTATTACCATGCAAGTGCAGCGAGGTAACAATAGAAGCTCAATCCAGAATTTAACATCAAAAATATTTATGTGAGTTGTATGGATGCTTTTTGAGGTCGAATGTACGAATGTATGTTTGAGGTCGATTATTAATGTGCAAAAGAGAAAGTGAATGAGAAGTAGGAAAGGAAATAATGAGAAGTACTGCAAGAGAGCGGAGAATAAACATAGAGTACACAAATGGAAAGTGAAGAAGTAACCAGTTGTTGCGACTGAAAATTAAAAGAGTGAAAAAGGGTAAGATGTAGACGAGGAGGAGGAAAATAGTGAACGAGTAGTTTTTTAATGTATAAACAAGTGATTGCATTGACTTCAATCTGTGAGTATTACTAAGTTAATTGATGTATGAATTCAACGAAGTGCTACTTTTCCCGAAAGATTCTTTCCCATTCATGTCTTGGAGAATACATTTTGCATTTTAAAAAATGTGTGTAATTTCAAATCAGCAACAGTTGTGCATTAAATAATTTCATCGATGAAATTTCAATATATTGACTCTTCTTCAAAGAATTATAATCTTATGATGTCATTCCGTAATTGGATGAACAATTTATTTTATTTTTAATTTTAATGTTATTTCTTTGTGTTCGTAGGTAAGACCACAACGCTGTATCTACACATCAGCAGTGCTCCTCTGAGAGCGAATTTTATCATGACGGTGAGTCATTAAACTAATATTCTAGTTGATGTATTCGTAGATTGTTTTCACACAATGATTTTGTCTAAATACGATCGATTTTTTCACTATTTTTACATCCCGTATGGATGCCTGCATTCATTGCTCATATTCCTGTCTCACTTAGCATTACCCGCATTAAGAATGTGTGTTGCTGTTGTGTGTGTAATTTTTGCGTTTTTTTAAACCTTTCTTCACTGTTAGCCACTGTTAGTTAACCTGAACTGGCATTCTTTCTTGTTTACTTTTTCCCCTTCGTATTGTGACTGTACCCGCTTCTTCCCCTCAATTTATTTTTACTCCTATTCAATTAATTCGGTTGGCTAGCTCGGTTTTGGTTGTAAAATTGTGCACTGTTATACTTATTATCTCAGGCTAGCGTCTGTTTCTTTCTTGTGGGCTGAAAAATATACCGCTCCTACGAGGATCCGGTTGGTGAATACCTCTATTTACGTTAGGAATTTATTAATTATAACACCTTGTTTTTACTGAATTGTCTCCCAGCGACATGAAGTGTCTTCTGTGATTTCTTTTATTTAAATCAATTTTTAATCTGTTTTAACAAACTTAATTCTTATTTAAATTTACTCTTTTTTTTTCTAGTGAATGATGATGGCCATCGAAACTTTACGATAATTATTTTTTTTATAATCTTTCTCTCTTAATTTAACTTATTGACATTGACATTCTTGGCCTTGAACAATCTAATACTGCAAAGTCTTTTTATACTTAATTACTAAACTTCCTTGTTTCTGAGGAAACACAGCTCTCTTGGCGATGAGAAGAATCATTCGTCCATTAAGCATAATCCTTCTTCCATTTGTGGTATTTCCACTCTAAGATGGTATCTGCATACGGATTTCCACCGTCCGTGCCCTCCTTGTATTTGTTATCTACATTCGCGACTCAAATTTCGCATCTACAATCACGTTCCGTTTTTACTGTTAACTTTATACAGTTCGCGGATATACATCCTCCGTTTATCATATAAATTGTAACTTAAAATTTTTTTTAACGATTTCTTCTGCCAGTCATGGTCAGGCGTCCTACGTCTACCAGATCGAGACAAATTCTGATGCAAAATTTTCGTCTATCAACACAGCTTGTTTCTGCTGTTGACATGTTCTGATTGTTACTGCCTGGTCCGATGCTAATTTGTCCCGTGTAACTAAATTACCGGAATTCTCTTGTCTTTCCTAGCAATGTCGCTTTTATTAAATATACAGTATTAATTTTTTTCCTAATATTTTAAATATCTACTCGAACTCGCCTTTCTTGTTTAATGACGCCTTATGTCGCCAATGTCTCATTTCTGTTTATTTTTCTTCGTATTTTCCCTTTCTTCCTATTATATTCTGTGGACATATTTTTATTTTTTATTTCAAAATTCCTATGGGCATTTTCACCTATCCCAGTATGTGTGTCCGTGGCTTTTTTAAGTAATCTACCTATATAAGAAAAATACTAGTGAATTCTTTATTTTCTACTGCTTTTCAATATAGATCCTATCCAACTCCACACATCTGGTCCTCTTCTCTGGACGAGTCTTAATTCCGAAAAGGGAAAAAATTACTTGGGTCTGCAAAATATTTGCTGGCTGCTGACTTGAGTTGTTCCTGTAACACTCTGCGTCCACGTGAGTGGCTAACCAGACTTCGAAACATAAAAGACTGATGAATCCTGGTCTAGATGGCAGGGTGATAGATTGAGTTCCTGCGAATTGTTGTTAGGAATTACAGTCACTGCTTTCATCAAGTTCTAAAAGGGGGCTTAGCCGTTGATGAGCAACACTCCACACTGAAATTCCCACGGCGTTTTTCCTTGATTGCTTGTTTCAGATTTCCAGAACACCTGCATAATAATTTATTCTCCTTTGGAAGTTAATCAGAAGTGTGCATATTCAAAGAAATGTCGCCATGATCGTGGCAGCTGACGGTTGCGTTCGAAATTTCGTGGTTGAAAGTGATGTGTTGCGTTTCCACTGAGTAGGATTCTTGTTTTGGTTGCAGGATGAAAGTGATTCCCGTGATGAATTCCCTCTCATCATTGATCAGTATTTGAGACAAGAATGTTTCCGTGTTGTGGTTAAACAAGTCAAGATTTTCTAGTGAATCTGCTCTCTCAAAGTCTTTTTGTGGTGACATCAACATTGGGGCCACTCATCTCGCGTTGATTTTTGTTAATTCCATTGCCTTGTGAATGGTTTAAAAACTTGTTTTTGAAATACCACGCTGTGTGACAATCTGGAAACTTCACTCAGCAATCTTCCATAATTATATTAATGGAAGATTAATTACATTACTTCTTTGGCATTTCTGAAGTTCTACTTGAACTGGCCTTTCAGGTCGACGATAGTTCTCGATGGGAAACTGTTTCATTTGAATTCTTTGCACCAGTATTCCACCTGATACAAGGAGAATCCTACATAGTCATTCGTGAATAATTTTGGGACAATTTCTCTCCAAAGTCAAAAATGTAATCACCGAGCAGTGCTGTAAAATTATATTTTCCTACTGCTTACATCCTCTGTAGAACACATCTTATTGTGAACAAGGGCAACCCTCATCTAACTTCCATCGATCTCTACTCAAGACATATACAAACTCGCACCAGCAATCGCCTTATTTCAACTACATCTTTTGTATGCTAGCGAGGTTACTGAAAACATTTCGCACTATTGAAACCCACCGAAATGTTATTTTGTGGAAATACGTTTGTCAGTAAACAAAAATTGATAGCTAGGCTACAAAGAGAATCAATTAATGGATAAAAAAAGTCGAAACTTCAAAGGGCGTGTCGTATCAATTTCAAGAGGGGAGAAAATTAAGAAGAGTTGTGAATAGAATGCATTTCACGCTAATGAAATATGTTGTTATGGTACCTTTAAGAAATTAAAAATATTACCAGTTCATGAATTACGAGTATGTAATGAAGTAGAAAATAAAGCTGTAATAAGCAATGATATGGAAAAGATGAACATAGTAGTTCGGTGACTTTCCTGGCAGCATTCGTCTCTCTCATGTCACTCGCTCGACGCCCTGCGCTTTTTGCCTCGCGCCCCGCCCCTTCCTCTGCAGACCGTGAAACGGGGAGCACGGCGTGGCGGGCGTATCGCGCCGATGCTATCTGCCTCATTGACGCGCGGGGCGCCGCGACGCATGACGCTGCCTATCAGATGTATCGCGAAGCGCCCCGCCCCCGCTCCCGTTCCCGCTCTCACTCCCGCCTCCGCCTCCGCCCGCGGCCCAGCTCCCGTCCCCGGTGCGGCGCCCGAGTCGAATGAGGCTGGGGCTGGATAGCGCAGATTGACGACCACCCGACTTGCTTCCCGCCCCTCCTCACCCATCCCGCCTCCCCCTCGCATCTTCCACTTCCGCCTTAGCCCCCCCCCCTCCCCAACTGGGCGTACCGTCACCCCTCTTTGCCTTCATTTCGCCACCACATCCATCGTTTCTCCCGTCCCAACGGTCCCGCCCCACCCCATGCTTTGCTCCGCTCCCTCCTCAACTCTGCTTTTGCCACCAGCCCGCCCCGCCGCTCTCTCCGCGCCTGCCGTCACCCTTTCTGCCTCCGACCCGGCTTCCGTCACCGCCACCCGAATCGAATAGGGCCTCGTCGGGATTTCAAATACACCCCCGCCTTGGTGCACGGTTCCGCCTCCGCCACGTTTGACATCTGGGGCCTGTACGTTTTTGCGCGTTGCAGCCGTGCGATTTGCGAACGCGCGCGTCAAAAGGATGGCGGCGGTGACCGAAGCGTGATGGCGCCTTTTGAATCGGTAACTGCGCGCGTGCTGCGCCGGACGCGCGAGGCGAGGAAAGGCGAGACGTTTTGTGCGTGATATTAGTCGCCAAAAATACGCGTCTGCATGTGGCGCATTGCGGCCGCTGGGCCTGCATGGCTCCAGGAATAGATCGCCGTTCATGAGGAGGCGTCAATGGAGGCCAGTCGTCCTGCAGATAGAAACCAGGTTTTGTTGTTTGATTTGGTGGGGTCTGTTCGGGTTTGAGATGCGGACAGGACGCTGGAAAGCATCCATCAGTTCTGATCACGCTCGCGTTTCAAAAACTCCCAATCATCTTCTTTATGATACTGATAAGCTTTTGCTACTTCATGTTGCTTCTCTGCCAATCGTAAGGTTTGTATGAAATGTGAAAATTGTTGACAAATGAGTGAGTTTTTACGTACATCGGAAGGAACAATGACATTTTCTTGGATTTTACGGAATTGTTGATATTTCACAAACCAAAATACTCAAATGTTCGTAATTTTAATGAAGTTACTGGAATAACTAACAGTAAATATAGACTGATTCTGAGTCTATTGTGTCCATTGAAAGATAACAGTAATTTAATTACCTTCAAAACAAACATTTCTGATCTTTTCTGCGAGTTACAATGTAAATGAAATTACTGAAATCATCTCGAAATGGAATAAATATTGTAATGTGAAGATCAAGATATCCTGGGCTCTGTTATAAACAATTGGATAAATTTTGTTTCTATATGTTCCGTAATTACTACTTCTAATTAGTTGTTTAGTTAGAATCAACGTTTTGTGGGTTCTTGATACCGAAAAATAGGAACGAAATGTGTCTGTTGCTCCATCCGTCTGTGGTTAGCGCTAAAACCTAAGCCGTTCAGGTGGTTTTCTCTATAATTGATATTCCCGGATAAAATGTGAACGAACTAGTGGACTTGCGAGTTTAAAACGGATATTTTTATTTTTGAGCGTACTTTATATGTAGCCACCAAATTTTTGGATTAAACTTTGTCGTCGGAAAGTGTGAAGAACGCATAAAAATAGGGCTGGTCTCAGTTTTGTTGAACTCTCCAAAATTTTCCAAAATTGCAAAAGTCAGAAATCGTGCGAGAAAGTATGTGCTGTTTCATCACTCATTTTCATTAATTATATAAAAGTTGAAAATACTACAACAATTTCTCATAGACGACAATGTTATATAAGTTCTCATTATTATAATTTTGTCGTTAACGTGAAAAATTGACGCCGATATAATTGCGTTGTGGACCTGTGAATTATTATCTACGTCCGATGTGTGGCTTGCTCTCGGGCTTTTTTCTGATCATGCTTTAGCACATCCGTCTGTGACATCATACTATTGTGGCGTCAGCCTAGGGCGCGTCCGGCTGGAGGTGCCGAAGTGTTGGGTGAGGTCAGTGGGAGAGAACGAATGCCCCAGCACAATGGGGGATGAAAAGAACCACAAGTGGCTACGTGCGGCTGCGCGCAGGTGACCCAGGCTCCCCAGAGAGCTAGAGGGCGAGTATAGGGGTTGCACGGACCTAACGTTTGCAACGTCTGGCGAGTGTGCGTGGACGGGCACGCGGCACACCGGATGATGTTGCTAGTCTACAGACCTACAAGAGGGTCTAAAAGGCGAGAGAGGCACGCTGCCGCGTGATCACCCGATTATAAAAAAATTCTTTATTTATTGTACCCGAACAGTGGATAACCGACTTTGCAAGGTTGAATTGGAATGTTAAAGCGAGCGGAAGCTGCTGCGTCGCGGGACGCGTTGAGTAGTGGGGCCTCCGTGCGAATGCGCAATTGCTCCTCCCATGCGGGTGTGGTCGCAAGCCTCGCCCGCACGACGTGCGGCTCTTGGCTGAGGACGTGGAGGTCAAGCGTTGGTGCGCACACGCTGGGGGACTGGATAGCTTCGCTTGACTGAAGCGGTTTGCTTCAGGGGTTAGGCTGCGGAGGCCAGGAACCACGTGTTGTCCTGTGCACTGAATCGGAATCGCGTATCGCCCTGTGCAGTATTGTCCTTTTGAGTTTTGAAAATATTGTGCAGTGTTTGTTCAAATGTAAAGAAACTTATAAATAGAAACTCAGTGTCTGTGAACATCTTGACGTCTTTACACTGTGGTATTGGTACTATAATTGTTAGTAATGAAATCATGTGAGAGAAGATATTTGGACTTGTAAAAAGGGTGTTTAAAGAGGCATCTCTACAATGAATTCAACTCTTCAGTGAGAACAACCGCCTCGAGAGAAACCTCCTAATCCTTTAAAAACACATCAAATAATTAGTGGTACCTACTCATAACGAGTCGTGAACTCGAAAACAACAGTTTTAAAAAGTTATGAAACTACCAAAGTATATGGACGTTGGAATTGAGTTGTCAGCAGTAGATAGACAAAACTGAAAATGTACCAGGTTGCCGATTGCAATTGCCTTGTACCTTAGAAACAGCACAGGTAATCTAAAATATCTTTGAGACTTCAAACACATTAGAAGGAAATATATTTCATCCAAAGTTATCACTTACAGCCTTAGCCATGAATGTAAGAGGCATTCTACGCCTTGTGTTTCTGAAAATATAAGTTAAAAGCACGTAAATGGGCTTTCGCATTCATATATAAAGTGTCATTGCCTGTCCTTATTTCAATACGAGTAATTCAAAATATAATTTTACCAGACAGACTATGATTGCAGATTAATGTAATTAAATTTTCTAATGTTTGTAATAGTTATGTGTTTGTAGTTGCTCACAACTACAATACTATTACAATAAAACTAATCGTAGTTTGTAGAAGGCAGCTGATTACATGTAATCAGGAATCGATTTCATTTTACATAACTCTCAGACTTTGCTTGATAATGAGTCTGAAAAGAAATATATCGTACCTTATTTATTATAATGCTAGTACGATGCCTAATGGTCTTACTTGGAATGTAAGAATGGTGGATGTATGAATGCAATTTGTGATGGAATGTGATTTTCAAGATATGTAACGAATGATGATAGAGCAGTTGTAGAACGAGAGGACAGCGAAGTGGGAGAACTCGAAGAAATCCTGTAGCGAACCCGCTTTGTCCAAAAGATGTAACAACAGTAAACCCCAATGTACGCCCATTTCGATGAAGCGGACGGTTTGGACGATCACTACCTGCTACGTCAGATTCCATAGGATAATGATATCTAGAGTTGATTATGTTGTGGGGAAATTAATTTTATGTTTCCCATCACAAGAAGTGATTTTCATACATGCTCTAAAATTCCCTCAGGGTGTAAACACAAATTTCACTCAGATTTTCAAGTCCAGTTGGAAATAAAACTCACGATTGAGAAGAAACAATTGTGTAGTGATGTGGAAAAGAAAAGAGTAAATTCCGAGCTTTGGATCATTTTATATAAGTGATTTTAAGTGCGCATGGGAAAAAAGCTTTCGGAATTTTTAGATTCATTGTGATTTTTTTTTAATTCGTCCCAGAAGCGTAGTAACTTTGTTGGAAATTGCAAAATTAGGCAGATGTCCACTTCCCTTATTACCTCTTAACCACCGTTGAACAACCACCTATATTATCGGCCACTTTTCTCCGGAACCATAAGTAACGTCATAAATCCGGTTTCATTGCATTGAATTTCAACAACTCTCCAATGCTCTTGGTGGGCGTTCCCCGGTTTGCTGTGCGAGGCAGCTCGTTGGAGAAGTGTCCTGCGGTCGCTCGACGCCGTCTCGGGACGCGTGGGAGCGCACTCTGCAGCGGCGACCCCTTGGGAAGGGAATTGAACCGGATGAGACACGTCACGCCACGCCGCCGACCGGTTGCAGACGACGCGGCAGCGGCGGCGGCGGTTATCTGGCGCGACGCCGCACCCCCGCCTGGCGCCGCGCCGCCGCCCGCCCTCTGCCCGCCCACGCGCACAATGGTGCGCGTTATCGCCGCGGCACGCTGTCCCCCGCGCCCGCATCTGCATCCACGCCCCGTGACCCCGCCCTCGCACTCCCCTACCTTACTCTCGGTCCCGCCCCCATTTGCTTCCACGCCCAAGCGTTCGCCTCCGACCTCACCCCGACCTTCCCGCCCCGCCACGCCCACGCCCACGCCGCGCGCTCTCACTGGTCCTGTCATCGCTGGCAGCGCGCTTTCGCCCCTTCTTTATCGCCTGCGCTGCACGATCGGAATGAGAGGGACTGATGCAGCAAATATACATTTCAAGCTGGGATATTTATTTAATTCCAAAGTTCTTGAAAAGGAAGTTAAATCTGTCAAATGATTCTATGTACAAGTGACACAAACTGTTTTGTAGTGAACTTTAGGAAAATGCACAATTATATTGAAATTTAGAATTTGTATTTTAACCTAGCCCATAATAAAAACACATATTTAAAACTTGTAAACGTGTTATGTAATTTATTTCAAAGTGCTTTAGATAAAAATAAAATTCTATTTAAATTTTAGATTCAAATTTTTGTCGATTTTGTCGCAGATATTTATTAAGGTTTCTGTAGTGCGCGAGATGTTTACGAGCTATGAACAGCGATTTTTAGAAAGGCAAATTACTCATAATTATTGGGCGGATTTTCATGACCTAAAACATCGCCAAAAATCATCACCAAATGCTCTTAAATGTTTTAAAAATGACCTCCCCAAAATGACGTAAAAATGTGTTCAAAACCATTTTGGATGAACAAATCACGTTGTTGGATACGTCATTGTTATGATCGGAGCTTCTTGTAATCGTTCAAGTGAACTCAGCATTCAAACTTTTGGTTTGGACTGTTCTTTCCCAGAATATCTGTCTTTAGAAATCGGTTGAACCGTCAATAGCGCTGACAAGTGTCACAGAAACTTTAGATTGCATACTCACAATGGCTGACATTACAACTTCTGAGCGAAGAAATCGACTAGGCTACCAAGTATAGGTGCTCAGGAATTCTGTGGAGATTTGTTGCATCTCGTAAATATTATTTGAAGGAAGTATCATTAAAATAATATCAAAATCGACGAGATCAGCGAAAAATGCATTAAAAATTATGGAAAGAGGTAAAAAATGACTTATTAGTCGAAATTGAATTTTGTGCTTTTGCAATAGATTTCAAAATGTCTGGTGGCAACGAATACATCATTGGGTAGCACGTATGACGTCATAAGATGGGAACGAAATTACAACTTAACATCCAAAATAAATCTTCTTTAAATAAATATAATGCTGTTATACAAAAAACAACATGTGCAATTCTTTTATAATAGGGAGTTTAAGGAAGGTGTAGCGTTATGAATCGATAGCAATATCGATTCGCATGACTTTTTAGCACCCGCCCACGCGCAGAAGATCGATATTGCTATCGATTGATCTACGCTATGCCGTATTTAAACCTACTTTTTTCCACTCGCAAATATTACCGAACCCATTTTTAACGTATTTTCGGTAATATTTTCTCACTAGTGCAAAAAAATGTCAACGATATAAAATAGTTGCATTATCTGATATTGAAGTTCCGGGCAAATAATTTTAAAACATACCTCTTGCAAAGCTAGGAAGACATTGGAAAGCAGTGAGGAAATTCGCACAATGGAAACATTTCTTCCCTGCACAGCACTTTTTAGACGAATTCTCATGTTCCTTAACATTCACAATTTTTTGCTTACTATCTTTTGACGAACCGGTAAACGTGCTCAGTATCGTAGGAGAGAAAATATACTTTTTTCCTGCGATGGTATAAAAATTAAAGATTTTACCCGCCGTATTGAATTTTGATGAAGTTTGGTTCTCAAGAAAATGGAAATGTAACAAGAGTTTTTCGGAGACACACTTGAAGTAAGTTGAATCGCATTGGAATATTCTGCGCTACAACTAAACGATTTGTAAGAAAATTGTCCAGTTACAACTGTGTAAAAGAAAGGTACAAAATACTCGTATTACTATATTCTTAACTTTGGGTCCAAGTTGGATGTTGAATTTTCATGTTTGAAGTCGTATCCCCTGCATTTGTCCTTGTCCAATTAGTCACCTGAAAATGGAAGCCAAGCTGCTGTACGAGCAGACCTCATAGAAACTATTTTTGAATGTTACAAATCGCGCCTTGGGGGAGCGGGCTATAGCTGTTCAGGTTGTGCGAAGTGGCGTCGCCAAGCCACGTTACGGCATTCGCCCGGTCGGTCTCTCCCATTTAACTCCTTCGACTGCTGGCAAATTAAATATCGCCTCCCGGCCAGCGGGAGGGGAGGACAGGCCCGTATTACGAGGTGCTTTTCGCATATAGCCACCTAGGCCCCGGCGTTTGACGCTGCGGAAAGTTTTTAATTTAAAAAATGGACATTTATCGTCCGTTATCGATTGGGCGGGGCCGGCCCGGGTTGGGCTGGCAGTGTCGCCGTTGGCGGAGGGGGCGGGGGCGGGGCATGTAAACCCTCTCTGGCCGCAGGTGAAGCGGGGCGAAGCTGGACGGAGGGAAATGAGCGAGGAGACGAGGATCGGTGATTGTGCTGGCTGGGAGAAAGGACGAGGCTATGGCCCCACAGCAGCTGCAGTGGTCGTGGATGGTTCCGTCTTCTTTGGAACATACTACCTTCGTAACGATGATGTCTATATTACAGTTTTGAAATATTAATAGTGTACAATATCAATAAAACTTCTTAAAAACTTTTGTGCGTAGTTCATATGCCCAAGAAATTTGTGGCATACAAATATATATACCTAATTTCTTTTTAATAATCTGTAATTTTAATAATATTTTTGCTAGTACCTAATTTGTAACAAGATAATTGCCACGTAATGCTATTTTTATTAGCACAGCATTTTTTTAATTTGGTGTGACCATAATGTAAATGTTATACGGGGTTAAATTAATTACATTTATTTATCGTGGTGGACGCTACTTTTTTATGACTAATATTTTCCTTCACATTGCACAATTACACACGCGGCAATAGCAATCGGTAAATGCTATTAAAAAATGTAATATTCACGGACATTTGATTCAAAATTTGAAGGCCTTCCAAAACATGTAAATTGGTTTAAAATAAGTGCTTATTAAATAATCCTACTTTTGATGGTACGGGTATAATAATAGTAATAACTCACAATAAATATTTGTGTTTTAGTTCACATAAAATACAACTAATTTTTTTACATCTTAACATACAGAAATACATTATTGGTTGTCTAGAATCAATTTACACTGTGTAGTGCTGCAAAGTTAATCTTTGATTTAAATACAATCCTTGCAGTACGTTGCTCAGTGGATCTTTACATTTCGTATTTCCATGCAAAATTTCTTGCGTCGTTTTGCATGACTTTTGCGTCGCTTGTCATAATCCCGTGAATGTCTCTTTTTTCGTCAACATTTTTTTTCTCTGCTTCGACATTTGCCCTTCGAGCCTTGATGTGCCACTTAGTGCGCCCCTTTCTTTCTGGGCCGTCAGTCGAAATCTTGGCCCTCGCGGACCCTCTTCTCCCGCCGGCGTGGGCAGGAGAGCACCGCAACGCGCGTATCTCCGGCGACCGCAGCCCCTGCGGTCGCCCGCCTCTCTTCGCCTGTCCTCGCCGCGCCGCGCCGCGGCCCGCTCGCAGCGGGGAATAGAGAGCGAACGAGCGACTGAGAGAGCACGTTGAGGGAGACAGCTCAAAAACGCTGGCGGGCGCAGCGGCTCGCTGACTGCCACGCAGGCCGTCAGGCAGGGGGGCGGGCAGGCAGGTGGGCCTCAATGCACTCGCTGGCTATTGAGTGGTGACAATGCGCGGAGGCCGGGTGGCAGGCACCGGCAGCCACCGCGCGCGCGCCCCGTCCCATCCCCAGCGCGCCCGCGCGCGCGCGCGCGCGCGGTCGAGGCTTAATATTGTATAGCGACCAGCGCGTGCACGGAGAACGCGATAGCGGGCGATCGCCCGTCCCTCACGCCCCCTCCGCCCTTCTCCCGGTCCGCTCTCCCATACAGAATCGCCCGCCAACCCACACGGCGCGCCCGCTCTCAATTCGTACCGCGGCGGCAGTGACGGAAGCGGGAGCGACTGCGGCAGCGGCGTAAAAGATTGCGCGTGAGTGGTTTCCTAATTAATGAGGCTTCCCGGGAGTTCTCGCCGTCGCTCAGCGTTTTTCGACAGGCCGCCGCCGCCGCCACTGCCGCGCACTCGCACTCGCGCGCGCGATGGCCTGTCGCTCCGCTCCGCCCACAGTGCCCGAATGCCTGTCTTGGATTTACTTCTGGCCCTGGGGGCGTACCTGGAATGTATTCTGACCTTACTTAGTGGAAGTATGCCGCTGCTGGGGATGAAATTTTCTGCGAGTAGAAATTAAATGATGGAATGTCGCGGGCAGTGTTGTAATGGGGTTCTTCATCAGATTAGCAATAAGAATTTACTTGAAATATTAGCACAGTGTCCTAATTTTTAATTTGAACTCGATGGGAATTGATTCGTATTATCCCAAGTGTGTACTAAACAATACATATTCTGTGAAATTTTAATTTAAAATATTGTTCTTAATAAATTTTTACTTTTATTTTATTTTTTTCCTGGAGCTTTTTCCAGGTGACACACGGTTAACCTTTATGCCCCGATGGGTCACATATTCTACCATACACTAGACACTAACACACTTGCGGGCTCCTCTGATCTGGGGTCAGCAGAAAGCCAGGCCCACCGCGACAACATTTACAAGAGACGCAAGGGACAAACAGCCATGCCCTACGCGGGACTGGAACCCGCGACTCTTCGAACCGAAGTACCGAGTCGGTACACGCTCGCAGCTACCTCGGCCATCCAGGTCGGCTTTTACCTTTATTTATTTTTCTTAATATACTTAGCGCCACAAACGTTAAAAACTCTGTGACGTTCCGAAGTGAAAAAAGTTTCATTGTACTCAAAGCTAGAAACCATGTCCGGCATGTTATACAGACCCCTTTCCTTCATCTAAAATCTTTTACCTCCCAATGTAGCTCTATATCTTAGTGAAAATTTTCTAGAATATACTTTCATGTACCAATACCGCGAAAACAAAATTAAAAAGTAATCACAACATTATCTTGTAGAGAATGGACCTAAATAAGTGCATTATTTAAATAATTGTTTTATTTTTAAGGCAATTTATTAATCGATTATAGTTTTTTGACAATATCTGAAGCTCTACGAACGAGAACCATCAGGGCAACTATTTAGGTTTATTCCCTAGGGAAAACAATCAACCATTGATAAAAATAATGATTTAATTAAATACTTTTGAAGATACATTTTAGCTGCAAGTTGCGCCTGATTATGTCATTTGTGAGAAAGCTCAATTCAACGTTGCCCCAAACGACCGTGGCCGTACACAAGTGTAAAAAAAATCTAAAACATCTCAAAAACGAAAGCGGATTGAAAAAAAACGGCTTGAGCCATTTAAAAGAAACTAACTCAGAGTATAATAATGTATGAAGTTATTATTCAATCATTGTCATTGGAGTAAGAATATTGTCATGGAACATGAATACTGCCATGATCTCATTCCATTTGTACGGAAGTGAAACTTGTCTCTGCATCGAAATTCCTTATTATCCTTCTAATAGCATGCTTTGAATCGTTAGGCGAATTGAAACTTTGTAACATTTGCAGAGATGTGTCTCTTAGAGCATAAAGGGGAATAAAATGTTGCATTCGAATTATGTAAATGATATTAAATTAATGCTTCAATACATTTTTGAAGTTTCGAATGAAACATTCCGACGCTGTCTTACATAAAAATTTCATGGGGAACGAGCGTTTATGCCAATATTGATTGTTGAATTAAAGAATTGTATTGAATGTTGCCTTGCATCCAGTCCGGATGTTTGATACTGACATTGATTTGTTAATTCTTTATTTCTTCAATATAATTGTTTTATCAATCTACCGTCAGCGAGAAAAATTGGGATAGACTTCTCTCACATGGGAAGTACAAATCAGAACAAAACTGACATTTCATAGACAACGACCCAACAGAAAACGAAATGACCTCACTATCACGACACCTACGCTGACTTTCTCTTTCCCTGCGTCCAGTTAATGTGCGTTTGCGTCTTTTGGGGCACGTGGGCAAGGATTCGGAATTCGACATAACCCGTGAACAACTTCATTACTTCAGTACAACCGAGCAAAACTCACTGTTCGAATGTTCTCTACAAAGTACACCATAAAAGCAAATACATGCAAACTGTCAACAGCACAATTTAATTATTACACTGAAACAAAACCTTGACGAATTGTAAACAAATCTCAACAATCAAAATAAAGCATCAAACAGCGCCACCATGAAGCAGCCACTCTTTGGAAGAAAACAATTGACTATTGATAAATGTACTATTAAAGAATGATTTAATTAATTAATTTACACCCTAAATGTTGATGAATCAACACAAACAATATATGATAACACACCTAGGGATCACATTCTTTGATTTAAAGGGAAAAATAATACAATCGGTTCAGTAGTAGCTCTAAACGAAGGCTTGGCAGAATACCTTTTTTTTTTTTTTTAATATATAGATGATACATTGAAAGGATTAATAGAACTACGGAGGTTTGGTGTTTTTAGGAAAATAATCCCTAAGAAGTCGCGTGTTCCGTATAAGCATCCCCCAGTCTCTAATAACTGTCACAAAATATATTGATTTTACCCTTGTGCAATTTTTAGTACATTTCTACGAGGTGTTGACCTGCCTTTCAAGAAGAGAAAATAGTTGTATCTGTTACACGCTGGCTTTTTGTCAGGAGGCTCCTGAAATATCCACGCGATCATAAGAGATACTGGATGCTTTGTTCTGTTTATCTGGTCGGAGTTTTTGTTCATGTTCCAAACATTATCCATTGAAAACATTCTTAGTTGTTTTCTCTATCTCCTTCTGAATAATAAAAGTAGCTTTTTCTCCCCCTCTCCCCTAGTAGGTACAGTTTTTTGTCATGTATATATTTTGTCACCGCTAGTCGGAAAGTGAAATTCTTGAAAATGGCTTGTTACGCGAATCCCCAGTGTTAATTCTGTTTTGCGAACATCCAGAACGGACTCGAAAATTCGTGAAATTTCGAGTTGATTCCGGGTTGTTCATAATAGCGTGTTCGAAAGTGGAATTTATTTTTTCCTAAAAATCTATCTTCGTTTCACTGCAAAAAGCATATACGAGTTCACAACTTTTCAGATGCATTACATACCCGTTTTAAATGCCCGATTAGGCAGATGCTCGATTGCCGCGCGTGCCACCTCGGGCCGCACACTCACAGTTCGTCACTGATCACTGGTTGCTATGCGTTCTCGCGGAAACTCTTCTGTCCATCTCGCGACTGTCCTGTATGGATTGGCATTATTCCCAACAGCTTCCATCAATCCCCTGTGACACTCTCGGGCATTTCTCGCATGGGGAACAGCTTATCTTGGTGCAAGAGCGCTACTCGAAACGGGTTACATATATCTCGCAAGGCGATAATCAGACAACTGTTTTTACATTGCTCTGGGCGACAACTGATTTTATATTGCTCACAGAGCTATGTTGTTGTGAACCCACATTAATATCGCATTTCTTTCAAGTGGCGAATAAACGTGTGTGATCCGATAACGTTTCTTTCACAAACTAGTGTTGCTGCCAAAGCACATATATTCTCGCATTGTTTCTAAATGCTACGCAATTTTATACTACCACATAAACCAACAAAAGTGTTTCAACCAGCAAATTCTTTTCCTCTCCGAGACCGATTTCAGATCCTCAGATTTAAATAAAGATAAGATTTGTAGCGTAGCGGAGTGGTATTCATACCACTACGCTACACAAGAGCCGTATTAATCGAGGCATATACAAGTAAGTGCCTTATTCATGTGAAAAAAAAAAAAACTTCAACAATCAATATATCCATTAGAACCTCCAAAGCCACCAGTCGGTTTAGTATCAATTTTTGAGAAAATCGGCAGAGTTTAGGAGCTACAATTCTCCCCAGACGGACTGACAGTCGTGAGGTTAATAATTGATTGATAGTGATTCCTGGCGCCAACGCCTAATATCGTGTCCTGTAAGTGTAGTAAATGTTTTTGCTCGGGAGGTAGCGGTGATCTTCCCACCCTGGATGGCTAAAACCGGCGCCGATCTACCGTCGTCTGCGGGATTTTCTGCAACCAGGTGCCTCCCACTAAAGGCGTATTCCCCCAGCCGGGACAAGCTCAAAGACTCCGATCCGCCTCCGGTTATGTGCGGTAGTGCGGTGCATGTAAGTGTATGTAAGTAAAGGGTAGGATAGGATAATGAGGATAGGAGAAGAAAGATCGCACGTAGTCCATTTGGTAGGGTACTGCCCGGCCATTCGCTTGATGTTGATCAGAGAAACCACGGAAAGCTACAGATCAAAGCAGCCAGCCGGTAGAATTTTTTTCCACACAACAACAGAACTTGACCAAGCTATCCGGCTAGTGTCGAAAATACTGCCATCGTCAAGACTCGAACCTAGCACCTCTCTCTACAAAATTACTTGATACCGTGAGCCACCTCTTCTGGTCAGCCATTAAGGATATATAAGTCGGTGACATGGGTAGTATACATATTGAATTTAAATTTCATGTTGATTTATAAGTTTATTTAAATCGGTTCGTACAGATGCACAAAAAGACAACAATTCATTTGATATGACATACGTTTTACAAATCGAACAAGAGAATCGAAAACTTGTTTAGAAGTTCAAAATAAGAAAATCGCATACACACACTTCCAGTTTATTTAGAATCTTAATTGTATTTGTGAGTAGAATTGTTTAAAATGATTTTCAATAAAGTTTCTGAAATTCTCAGTATTTTTCTACGCCAACAGAGGATAGTAACAAATAAATAACCCGGAGCGAGGCTCGAACCAGGGCTCCTTCCATCGGAAACGCTGAGTCCGTACCCTACATTTAACCAATTCGGCCATCCGGTTTATACAGAAAATCTGAACTTCTAAAATAGTCATAAGCGCAGAAAGACAACAGTTGATTTGACGTGACGTAAGTACGTTTTAGATATCAAATAATAGAGTTGAAAAAATTTTTAAAACTTGCAAAGCATATACAGACACGTTCGGTATAATCATCTATATTCTATTTGTGAGTAAAAGTACTTCAAATGATTTTCAATAAAGTCCCTGGAATCCTCAATAGTTTCCTGCAATTCAAATTAAAACCCTTGTTCCAGATTCGAACCCGGTTCCTTTCGATACGAAGCGCTCAATCCGCTCATACCTTAACCAGCTCGGCCATTCCGGCTGGATACGTGCTGCATACTTCTATATCAATAAGTCAAGAGATAGTTGTATCAACTCTAGCATTAGGAAGCCGATAAGTTGAGAAAATGTGAAAAAACCTATTTTGGGGCGACGAAAGGCTCCGTGAAGAGCATAACGTCTACTCGAAGCTGGACTAGACTAAAGAGATTAAAAAACTAATTACTGCGAGAAAGTCTATGCCATTACATAGCACCACTAGTTTATTTATTTATTTATGTACCATACTCTGTTACATACGAGGAAAAACTTCAATGAAAATATTTTGCGCGGATTTTGAGAAAATAATATTTTTAGAAATTAAATACATTGCAGACACAAATTAAGCGAAATCAGTTCATTTTTTAAAAAAATTGTACTTGACCTTTATTAAAGAGCTGACTTTTTACAGCAGACTTTGTTTAAAGCTAAAATCGTTATCTCCAATTTTGTACTTTTGAAATGTTAACCGTTATTTTTGGCATTTTCGAAAAAACGGAGAAATAGCCTAAAATGAGACTAGCACCGTATTTTTTACCATCCCTTATTGCATATGTGGAGAAAATGTAAAGAAAAAAATTGGTTTGTGAAAAAAAAGTTTTTTAGAAATTCCGTAAATTTCAGCCTTACATTAAGCAAAATCAGCTCGTTTTCGCAAAAAAAGTGTACATGATTTTTTTAAAGTGCTGATTTTCTACAACAGACTTTGTTTAAAGCAAAAAATGCTATCTCCAATTTTCTAGTTTTCAAATACTCAGTTTTGTTGATTTAAAAAAAAAAACAAAAAAAAACGGAGCGATAGCCACAAATGGGACTAGCATAATTTTTACCATCCTTATTACATATTATTACATATGAGGAGCAAATTTAAAGAAAAGATTTGGAGCTGTTTTTTAGCGGGGGAAATGCCTACATTTCGCTCAAAATTACACGGAAACTACTCTTATTTTGGAAAAGTGTAATATGAACGTATTTAAAAATCCGTCTTTAAGGAACAGATTTTATTATGAAAAAATCTATCTTGAATATTATTGTTGCTGGAAGACCCCAAAAAATTGCGCTTCTTCAGTTTTCAAAAAACATGAGATTTCAACGAACATAAGACTACCACCATTCTCTTAAGCGTTCTTTATGTATCCGAAGACAAAGTTTCATCAACAAATTTGGTGGCCATTTTGAGAAAAATTTGAAAATGTTTTCGAAGTTTCGTGTAAAGTATCCTCAAAACTCAAAATATCCGTTTGAAATTATCAAAGCCAGGAGATGATTCACATCAAGTAAGGAATCAATTTTGAAGAAAATCGGTTGAACGGTTTAGGTGCTAGCGTTGACTACAGACGGACGTTTTGCTGTCAATCGTTTTTTCGGTATTAAGAACCCACAAAACATGGATTCTGCCTACATCACGTGTTAGAGGATTTTTTTCTAAATTTAGCATCAGGATTTATCCACTTTTTCGTTATCAGAGTCCGGCTAACACAGTTTTTCTGCCGAAAATTTGCCATTTTCCGGCGCACGATTATATAACTTTCTCTTCTTATTGAGAACTCCATAAGGTGAGAAAGTAACAATCGTTACCATGACTTCTGCCCCAACCCTTGTACATTTTACTTTTAAAGACAATCAATATTGAAGATATTGCTGGAATATCGATGTATACGAAATCATTTTGAAGCAAAAAATGCCTACTGAGGGCTCTCTCCGACGTCTGGTGCTCTCCCAGGCCTTCTACCATGTATCGCTCTCGACTCTATAACTGCATTTATTGCATTTATTCTTTGGGCCTATGCTTAAACATACGGCCTTCGATGCGGCATAGTCTTCCATGGGTGAGAGGTCTGGTCGCCGAGCGCGGCGAGGCGTCCGAGGGGAATACCAATTTTCTGTCTTTGTCTGGCACTACCTGTAACAATTTTCTGAATTTCGCGTGTTATTGAAAGTACACGAGTTCAATCAATGATTGACGGTTTGGAATGCATTATTTATGATGTTTGGAGGATTTATTTTCATTTGATACTAGGTTTGTTGATTCAAAATATACATTTGATGAGTCCTTTTGGAAAGTTGGCAATTCTGAAACGGTCTCTTTCAGTTCCACAGCGGGTGCATATTTCTGTCGGCAGTTAACAGTCTGTGAGAGTTGTGAATACGAGTATAGTTTTTCATTATTACAATGTATACTAGGGTAGTGAAATTTTCCAAATGAAATAATTTTCTTAGTATAAAACGTGTCTAAATAATAGTGTTTGTGGCAAAGTACTAGAGTGCGATCACTGTATTTTCGAAATCAGGTTTGTTTTTTGTTTTGTGTGAATTCTATTACCGTTATTTGTCTCAACACGTAACTAACTGCCCACTGGAAATCAAAGCCAGAACCACGTGCGCGGAAGGTGAATGTACCCTCTCCCTCAGAAAAAATGTCGTTCAAAATTCTATCTTCCACACCGCGCCGACAAACTTGGACACCCCTCGGCCTGGGGGAGGGCAGGGGGAGGGACGCGCTGACCAATCGCTAGCAGGTAGAACCACAGTTGTCTGTGATTGGTGCAACATCCCAAGGGGCAGAAAGAACGCTGTCTCAGGGGGAGGGGGCTAGTTCGTTTACGTACGAGACGGAAATATCGTCATATTTCCCTGCCGAAGGAGGTAGTTTGCCTGCGCGTACGCCACGACGAAAAAAATATTTCTAAGCGGGGTTTTCCGTCCAGAATGATTGTCTATAGACCAGTAAATATTTATCATTTTAGCAAAATTTATTATAACTTAGAGTAATCGATTTATAACTCCTGACAAACTGCTATTTTGAGATATTCATTTCAGGCACAATTTGCGGAGCCTTCCCGGCCGTTCTAACGCATATTTCGAATTTGTTTATGAAATTATAAATTGTTGCAAAATTGTTAATTCGCTGTTTTTGGTTCTGGGACATCGGGAGACTCTCCCCACTTTAGATTTGCAAAATTTGGAAATTGTTTATAAATTTGCAATTGTTGCAAATTTTTATTGTCTAATCTGAATGGCGTTTAAATGTGATGCAAAATTCCGGAATCCGTTCGGTGCTATTATATCTCGTTCTCGAGATATATGTAATTGTTTATAAGAAATTAACACCTTAGTAGACCCCATTTGTTTGCGCTTAATTCATTCGCGCTAGCAGAATAGCGTGGGATGGGCATACTGAAAAAACAGTTCTCCAATGCCGCGCTTCTGCCTGCCACATACGCTTAAAACGCACTTGCTTGTAAACAAATTCTGTGACCAATTTAATTATGCTAAATTCGTATTTTTACGGCGAGTATGAGCATAACTTTTATTTGGTTTTTATATTCTCTTTTAAGTCCTACAATTTTCAAGTCGATATATTTATCAAATAGGAAAGAAATTGATTATAAAAAAATATTTTTCAAGGTGCATTACGCCCAAACAATTGTTTCTGTTTTTCTATCAAAGGGGTGTTGAGCAACCGAATAACTGTATTATTAATTTTTTTAAGTCCCCTGTTAACACCGAGAGTCAGAAACTATTTGTTCCTCTTGTTTAACCATTACCATTAAAAATAGGGAAACATATTGCTTAGCTGTTTGCTATAAACTGCACTGGATTGGATGAAGGTAGTGTTAAGGTTTTCAATACAGAAATATTCAATTTTGGGTTTTGAAAGATCACATGAGTAGAATCACACATCACAATATTTACACAAGTATAGAAATTTCTAAATAAACGTATATAAACTTTAAGTTAATATTTTCAATTCAATTTATCATTCCTTTCTAAAACTGTTAATTTGATGATTTCATTGTATAATATTCAAATCAGAGCTTTATGTGCTAAATCTACGCATTGTTAATACATATTTTTAAACAACATTAATATATTTAATATACATTTAAAAGGTTTTTAGATTGGCGAACGTTTCAATGAAATTTCATGAATTCCTAAATGCTTGAAAATAAATACTTGTAAAATTAAATAATTGTAGCGTGTAAAAATATAACAAACTCACGTATTTGGTAAAACGAGTTGATATTACTAAAAGAAAGCAAAACAGATGTTATAACAATTCAAAGAGATTTAGCGTTTGTTTACAGTTTAGTAAATATCAATGCACTAGCATTTCCCAGTGAAAATACATAGAACGAACTTGGTGGTCAAGTGATATGACCTTCCCAACACAGACTACATTTCAGTATCGTCAGAGTTCGAAGGTGGTTTGTTGGCCGCCATTCTACGAATCTATCAAAACCTTGAATTTTGCACGACCATCTGTACAGCGAGAACGTAGCGGTTTATTAAACGGAAACGGGCCACTCGAGGTATCTAATGTGCACTTTTTGAAAACGTTTAACCATTATAAACTATCCCTAAGAAAAATATCAAATAAACAATGTTAAAGGTCACCAGCTTAACATTGCCTTTACTATTTGAATGTTTTCAACATCCCCAAAACCAACAGAAAACCCATGTTTTTACAGGTTATTATAAAACCAATTCAATAAATATAAGCATTTATTCACGTTATTATTTTTAAACACTCAAATATCTACGATGTTATTTGATTCAAGTCTTCATCGAAGATCTGAGATTAAAAACTGATAAGCAGAGAAAATTAAAGTAATTTTGAGTGATTGATGAAGTTGAATGATCAAGTGAAAAACAATGTTTCTTGCTTCATATAATGCTATCGTGTTTAACAGACATGTAATTACATGTGATACCTATATTTAAACATCCAAACTAATGAAAATTTTCAAAATTAAAATCATCAATAAAACGTTGATTCATCAGCAAGAATTATATTATTAAATGCTTTTTTGAGATTCATGTGCTCCTGTGTGAATAACGTAGTAAACGTGATTCGTATGATCCAGTTTCTCAGAATAATACAAAACCTGCTAGACACATACACTAAACATAATAGTTGTCAAATAGTTATTTACGACATGAGTATCATAAGATATCTTATTACAATACGAAATTGGAGAATTATCAAACAAGACTCTTTAGACGAAATTGTTAACCAACTGAATATTGTAATATAATGTTACCATTTGAATATTATAGAAAGTAAGCCGCAATTTGTCAAAATTCATGTGAACTATAATTTTTCTTTAAATTTTACTCCTTATCCTGCGAAAGATGTGTGACAGTACTTATGTTAACAATTATACTGCCATGGGTTTAATTAATTAGTTTTCAGTACGCAAATTATTGTTTTTGGTTTTAAAGAAGCATGGATATACAGAGTATCGGGGAAGGAAACGTCGAAAGTTTGAAAAACGCTGTTTAAACAATTTTAATCATACTTTGTCTAATAAACTACATAGATATTTTGAATGGCTGAGCTGCAATAAACACGCAAATTTTGGTTTGAAAATATGATTTCTACGCAAAACTTTGCATTCTAGAATCATGTAAACACCCCAGAAACATGTAACATGTTTATTATTAACAATATAGTTTTTTGTACTTTTGAGATAATACTGTTGGAAAAAAATTTTAAAAAACAGTAGCCCTCCAAAGAATAAGGAAGCGGTTAGACCCAATAGCAGCAATCATTACTAGTGAAGAGTGGATCATTACTAGGAAAGAGTGGAGTGTTTAATTTACATTAATTTAATATCTCTTTTTAAAAAGAGATTTCATGAAACAAAAATCTCTAGCGTTAATATTTCTTTTCGACAATGTTAATAGGTATTTGTTCGCAATTTTCGAAAATTCAGATCGTTCGCCCAAAATTGAACGTACGCCACTTTTAAACATCTTGTGCTTCGAGGAATAGATTTACAGAAAAATTGGAGCTCTTTTTGAGGAAATTATGTAAATATGATGGGGTTTGGTGTAAAGTACCTTCAAAATTAAAAGATTAGTTTCAAATTCGAAGATTCGTAATATTAGCCAGATCGTTCAAGGAATATCCATTTTGGTGAAAATCGTGTTTACTTTAGGCTCTAGAATTACTCACACGAAGACGGATTCACAAAGAGGTTTTTTGGAAAATCACTTTTTCGGGTTCAAAAAACAAGCGTTTTGACAGCCTTGTGTATAGAAAATAAAAGAACAATACCAACAATCCACTTTTTCGAACTAGCTACTTACAAAACGTGTTTTCTGTAAAAATTTCGACACTTCCTCCTACAGCATTACGTAACTCTCTTTACACGTGGAGGTAAAAATATTCCAGCGTTACTGGGATTTGAACTCGGATCCCTGTAGTCCGTAGGTCTGGCTCGACCGCACTGTGCTATCACAGATATTTCTCAACACGCTGTCCAAGCACACTTATTACGAAAAGAATAGTTACGTGATATTCATTGCACTTAGATTTTTTATTAGAGGAATGTTCTACATGTTTAAAAGGTATCAAATTCGCAATAAGAATTTAAACGATTACAACCCACGCAACTACATAGCTCATTTTACTTAGAAATATTTTCAACCAGAAGCCGTGGTTTTTAGAACCCTCTGTGGAAGTCGTTGCCGGTCTTATCTTTCGGCGACTGTGGCCAAGGTTGAATTACGTCACAGATGAAAGTTGCGATAACGCTAGAGCTCAACACGGGCGCTTGCAGACGTTCTGAAGCCAGAATCGCAATAGGGGCATATTTATACGTGATTCTTAAAGACATTAACACACTAAAATAAGTAGTGGCGCCTCAAAACACATGCTTTATGTGATATTTATAATGGATACGAATGATTATAACTATACAATTAACCGCAAAATTGTTTCTACCCGCAAAAATTATTCGCCGTGGATGAGATTCGATCTTACGTGCCTAAGCTTCTCCAACAGTGCGCTTACCTGCTATACCACAGAAACTCTTATAACTTTTGTCTCTCACAAAGATGATTTTAAACTGTCATGTATCACAGATTTGACTAAAAAAGAACGTGCGGCGTTTAGATGCTTGTGTTATCTACAGACGGACAAACAGACGTTTTGTCGTAAATAGATTTTTTAGTAACAAGGACCCGCAAAACATGGATTCTGTCTACAAACGTATTGACGTAATGCACTATATACAAGAATAAAATTTGTCTACTTTTGTCGTGGCCAGTGATCGGAATTTAGAGGTTTTTGTCGAAAAATCCCGGTCTCCCGGCGCATGATTACAATACTTTTTCTTCTTACCACATAATTACCAGAAAGGAAGAAAAAATTGTTTTTCATTGTTTCTATTCAACGAAAATTTTCAATCAATTCCAAAGGTGAAATAATCAGTAAATATTAAAAAGAGATTTATTAACAATATAAAATGAAATACAATAAGAAAGGAATCTTCTGTTCTTTACTTGGTATTCTTAACAAATCTATAGGAAAATCATAATAAAGGCATTATTTCAACAACATTCGAATATTATTGTTGAGAATCTATGGGGAAACTGTTAATGCCGGGTCCTGGTAACGTAAAAAGGGTTAACTAATGTTGTGAAATGTAGAAAAAATCCTTTAACTCGTGTTGCCCGAAACCAATGTTTTGTGGGTCGTTGATACAGAAAAATCGAACAACGACGAAAAGCCTGTACGTTCGTGTGTCTGTTGATGTGTCTGTTCTTGTGTCTGTTCGTCTGTCTGTCTGTAATTTTCAAAAAAAATTATATGACCTTATTTATGAAATTAAAGAATTATTTATGGACAACAAATTTCATTTGAAAGAAAAATCTGTGTTCAATTTTAGAGTTGTAGGAAAACGGCGAAAAAATTCAAACTTTTCCAATTTTCGAGAATTCAGAGTTTACAGTGGACATAGGACGTATGTCGCCTTTATAAGTGTATTTTACTCTATTCTTAGAAAAAATTTAAAGAAAAAATTTGGGGTCGTTTTTGAGAAACTTTTGAAAATGACCGACGGCTTCATGTAATGTACCCTCAAATTTTAAAGAATGATTTTTAAAATCTCAAAGTTTCAACTAGAATCACATCGACAAGGGATTCTTCAATTTGGGAAAGATCGTACGATCTGTTTAGGCGCTAGTAGTGTTCACAGATGGACGGAGAGCCGGACAGACGCAGACAGACTGACGTTTTGCTTTCAATTGGTGTTTTGGCATCAAAGACCCACAAAACAGGAATTATGGTTACATCACGTGTTAGAGATTTTTTTCTCTTAATTTAGTAACTGGATTTATCCACTCCTTTGTTTTCAGGGCCCGGCAATACATTTTTTCTGCCGAAAATTCGCCGTTTTTTTCGCGGAGCATTACATAACTTTCTCTGTACTACGTATATTATTCCGTATGTATGTGCGTATACGAGAAAGTAAAAAGTTACGTAATTCTACGGAGGAAATCGGCTAATTTTCGACACAAAAAAACTGTAATTTCCAGGCCCTGGTGTCAAAAAAAGTGGATAAATTCAGTTGATAAATATAGAATAAAATCCCTTTAGCATGTGGTGTAGCCAGAAGCCAGGTTTGGTGGGTAGTAAATACAAAAAACAAACGATTAATTGTAAAACGTATTTTCTTCTGTGAACAATGCTAGCGGCTAAACTGTTCAGGCAATTTTCTCCAAAGTTGATATTCCGCAAGCGATCTAGCTGATGTCGAGCCCTCCTGAATTTCAAATCAATATTTTATTTTTGGATGGTACTCTACAAGAAGCCCCTGAAACATTTTCAAAAATTTAAAAATGGCATGAACTTTTCTGGTTAAATTTTATTGCCGGATAGCGTAATGGACGCTATAAGACGATGGCGGAGATGATTTTCGTTCATATACTGAATTTTTCCAAAAATGCAAGAAAACAATTTTTTTCGCCGTTTTCCTACAACTTAAGTATTGAAGATAGTTTGTTTCCTTAATGAAATGTGTTCATCAAAAACAGATCTTCGAATATTCCTTTCAAATAATCAGTCCTTTAATAAAGATCACGTACAATTGTTTAAAAATATAAGTACTTTAGATAATTTTACAATTTTTGAAATAGCAAATTTGAATTGCCCCCGCTTCGTTTGACGAGCTGTCATTCTGAATTCCTTTTGAATTCTGATGATTGTCGGGACGGACAAGGCGCTATTACGACGCTGTATTTTTCATTTAATGTCAAAAACAGTTAAAAATTGTGTGTAATGTACTGTAGGGAGAAATGTATTCTGTGAACGTTTTCTTAAATTTTAGTATCCCCGTGCCCTAACTCATATACAAGACGAATTCTGAGTACAGAAAGAAACTAGCGTTTATTCTTCAAATCGCACGAGCGTTTGCTCTTCGAGTTGCATTGATTTAATTGAAATTATCTCAATGAGGTTTTCTCTCTTAATAATAGTATTTAAATATAACATGAAAGAAAAACAGAACATACCGGAATTTTGAAGGAACATTTATTACAAAAATTTGATATTTTGTTGTTATAATATTCAACTATGGATATTTGAGATGTGTTTCCGAGAAGTTCATTGTTGGCGACATGAATGGGAAAGATATAACATACGGCGGCTTTGGCCGGTATTGCACTATAAAAGTTATATGACATATCTTTGATAAAGAACTTTGTGGCAGTCTTTGAACTTTGATGAGAAAACTTTGACAAAGAAATTTGATGAGCGTATTACATTTCGTCCAAATTTTATGTAGGTTTGCTCGCCATTTACAATCAATTACGCACAAATAGTTGTGTTTTGCTACTTTATGTTTTATTATAACTAATCTATGTTTAATGCTTATGTAGCAAAAGGTAAATAAGAAAACGTTTGAGGGTGAGGCTTTAGAACAACGCCATGGTGAGGTTATGGGTCGCACATTGTGAAGCATTGATTAAAGACCTTCGAAATGAAGAATTATTTGAGGATGGATGAGGAAACATTCAATTTTCTTTGTCGTTCTTCCTTCTTTCGAAATTCTGTCCTCTGATAGGGAAGTTTAAAAAAATTATCTTCCTGAACTGAACATTTTCCAAACACCATATTTTCCACTTCCCGGGAAAATGTGTCCTACAAACGTTAATTCGTTTGGTTTTACTTTTGTAGTTCGGATGGACAGTATTATATAAACATTCTAATTACTCGCACTCAGCAATTATGACTTTGGTTGAAGCAATACCCCTATATCGGACGCCATGTTACCAAATATGATAAAAGTTGGAAGCCGGAGACTACATTTTATCCAAGAAATTTTCTAAAAGAAATCTTTTATAAAATATTGGCTATTACACTGTCATATTTCTTTTATAAAATATCTTTGACAAAGATCTTTTACAGTGTAATACCGGCCTTTATTTACTTAACGTTAATGTTAGAATATCTCTACGTTCAATAAAATGTTGTAATCGAGTTTAAAGTCGAGAAGTGTGTGTATATATATATATATATATATATATATATATATATATATATATATATATGTATATATATATGTATATATGTATATATATGTATATATGTATATATGTATATATATATATATGTATATATGTATATATATGTATATATGTATATATGTATATATATATATATATATATATATATATATATATATATATATATATATATATATATATACACACAGATATGCATTAGGCAATACGTATTTATAATAGTATTCATTCATTTACTTTCCAAATTATTTTACCTTTTTCACTAACTAAAGCAGCAAATTAAAATACATTTTGAAATAGAGTTCGCAGCGAAAATGAAATGTTTTAGCGGGCTTACTGCTTTCCGGGGCATCAATAACTGTTTAATTTCTTAATTATTTATGAAGAGACTAATTATGATTTGTTTGGTTGTACTTGTAGGTCATCATTTAAAAGAAAATATAATATTTAAGAATTATTTTAGAATATCTTGAGATCGGGCAAAAATAATTTTATGTATTTGAAACACGAATTAGTGGTCCATAAACAAGACTTATAAGAACATTTAATCACAGCAATGCTAACTGAAAAACAAAACAATTTTAACAGGAATTGATAAGCAAATATGTGTCCAATTTTGGCAGCGTCAATTGTTGCTGCCCACAGCATCCATTGTTGCGCTCATTGCCGACGCTTCTGAGGTTGATGCTCTCTTCAGCTGCCTGTCCCAGTTGGGACTCTACAGCCAGGTGTTAGTGGTGTGGGATTTTTCTTCTCCTAGTTTTGCCTCCACTCCCCTGTACTGAGACGGGGATTGGTAAACTAGGAAAAATAACATAGGGTTAATACATTTTATGTTGGACAGGCTATTTTATTAGGCCTTTAGGAAGACGGAAATGGGGGTGAAAAAAAGGATTAAATGTTTTTATTGATTTTTTACTTTCTCGCACTTACTGTCGTAAGAAGAAAAGGTATTGTAATCGTGCACCAGAATACGGCGAATTTTCGGCTTAAAAACCGTCCCATCCTGGTAACGAAAAGTGAATAAATTTATTTGCTAAATTTAGGGGGAAATCCTTTAACGCGTTGTGTAGCCAGAATTCATGTTTTGTGGATCGTTGTTACCGAAAAATTGAATGACGGCAAAACGTTTGTCTATCAGTCTTTCGTCTGCGAACAACGCTAGGGGTTAAATTGTTCAACCGATTTTGTCCAAAATTGATAATACCCAATCGCTCTTGTTGATATCACGGTCCCATTAATTCGAAACCGATATTTTAATTTTGGGAGGTACTTTACATAAAGCCCGAGAGATATTTTCAAAATTTTCTCAAAAGCGGCGTCATCGGTTTTGATTAATTTTTTTCCATAATCTCAAGAACGTTTAAGAGAATGGTGTAGATCTCATGTTGGCGTCTGTCTGTCCGTCTGTAGTTAACACAAGCATCTAAACGCCGCACGTTCTTTTTTAGTCAAATCTGTGATACATGACAGTTTAAAATCATCTTTGTGAGAAACAAAAGTTATAAGAGTTTCTGTGGTATAGCAGGTAAGCGCACTGTTGGAGAAGCTTAGGCACGTAAGATCGAATCTCATCCACGGAAAATAATTTTTGCGGGTAGAAACAATTTTGCGGTTAATTGTATAGTTATAATCATTCGTATCCATTATAAATATCACATAAAGCATGTGTTTTGAGGCGCCACTACTTATTTTAGTTGTTAATGTCTTTAAGAATCACGTATAAATATGCCCCTGTTGCGATTCTGGCTTCAGAACGTCTGCAAGCGCCGTGTTGAGCTCTAGCGTTATTGCAACTTTCATCTGTGACGTAATTCAACCTTGGCCATAGACGCCGAAAGATAAGACCAGCAACGACTTCCACAGAGGGTTCTAAAGACCACGGCTTCTGGTTGAAAATATTTCTAAGTAAAATGAGCTATGTAGTTGCGTGGGTTGTAATCGTTTGAATTCTTATTGCGAATTTGATACCTTTTAAACATGTAGAACATTCCTCTAATAAAAAATCTAAGTGCAATGAATATCACGTAACTATTCTTTTCGTAATAAGTGTGCTTGGACAGCGTGTTGAGAAATATCTGTGATAGCACAGTGCGGTCGAGCCAACCTACGGACTACAGGGATCCGAGTTCAAATCCCAGTAACGCTGGAGTATTTTTACCTCCACGTGTAAAGAGAGTTACGTAATGCTGTAGGAGGAAGTGTGGAAATTTTCACAGAAAACACGTTTTGTAAGTAGCTAGTTCGAAAAAAGTGGATTGTTGGTATTGTTCTTTTATTTTCTATACACAAGGCTGTCAAAACGCTTGTTTTTTGAACCCGAAAAAGTGATTTTCCAAAAAACCTCTTTGTGAATCCGTCTTCGTGTGAGTAATTCTAGAGCCTAAAGTAAACACGATTTTCACCAAAATGGATATTCCTTGAACGATCTGGCTAATATTACGAATCTTCGAATTTGAAACGAATCTTTTAATTTTGAAGGTACTTTACACCAAACCCTATCATATTTACATAATTTCCTCAAAAAGAGCTCCAATTTTTCTGTAAATCTATTCCTCGAAGCACAAGATGTTTAAAAGTGGCGTACGTTCAATTTTGGGCGAACGATCTGAATTTTCGAAAATTGCAAACAAATACCTATTAACATTGTCGAAAACAAATATTAACGCTAGAGATTTTTGTTTCATGAAATCTCTTTTTAAAAAGAGATATTAAATTAATGTAAATTAAACACTCCACTCTTTCCTAGTAATGATCCACTCTTCACTAGTAATGATTGCTGCTATTGGGTCTAACCGCTTCCTTATTCTTTGGAGGGCTACTGTTTTTTAAATTTTTTTCCAACAGTATTATCTCAAAAGTACTGGATGAGAACAGTTGATATCTGGAGTTGAAGGGATGGTGTTAGCTCCTATTGTAGGCCTGGTTCCTTGTGATTCCAGTGAAAAATCAGTAACTGCACTGAAACAGCAGAAGCTTCCGCCAATTGATAATCATAAGTGAATCACCATGTACTGGGTAGGGAGGAGAACGAGGAAATCTATATGAATTGTCGCCTGGTCTTTCTTTCTCAGATAAACACTTGGATAGTTTATCAACATCAAATCGGAATTTTAGCGCCTTTGATGTAATATTAAACATAAAGAAATCCCTTCCAGTTGTCTGCGTGTTAATTTTTAGTGTATCAAAATAGCCCCGACACCCGTATTACATTAGCCTCTTAAGTTGTATCATATTAGCCCCACAAATTTGAGGCTGTATATATCATGACACGATTAATATTATTGCATTATTTTAACGCAGAAAATAATATTAATTCTTTCTTAATGATAACCTATTTTCAAAAATATCGTGTCATAAAAAATAACGAAGTAACATCAAAAGATTTATATCACGGTGGTAAAGTTTTTGACTGGAAAAATTAGGCATTTTAGTTTTGATTTTTTTCCTCCCAAATATTGTTACATTCTGAGTGTTTGCTATATGGTAATTATAATAGAATATATTTCCTATCATTTGTCATTTTCTTGTTAATTTTGGACATAAATAAATAACAACTCTTAAAGTGTAATACATTAACCCCAATTTTCTACTGTATAATATTAGCCCCGACTGATCTTTATAACATTGTCGAAAAACAATATGAACGCTAGAGATTTTTGTTTAATGAAATCTCTTTTTAAAAATAGATCTTGTATTAAGATAAATTGAACACCCTGTTTTTTTAAAACTGCAAATGCTTCACTTTCTTTTCGCATCGGAAAGGAGGTAGTCTTGTCGTGTACCTGGTGGTGAGGGGGAACCGTGTCAGGTGAGTTAACTTTAAAGACCCGAGTTCGAATCCCGACGAGTAGAAAATATTTTCTGCTGCAGTAGGTCTTTTTTGTTGTTTCTTTTTTGCAGGTTCACATAGTCCGTATTGAATATTGCATAGCAATTACGAATAATACGTGAAAATATATGCTGTTGAGGCAACACTTGTTTTGAACATAAAACACTTTCTAAATAGTATGTATAGTAAGATAAACTTTATTTAGGTGAGTAAACTTAGACCATTCACTTTGATTCTCTAAATTAAAACTTGACGTAACTGAGAACAGTGTCGTCATAAGAGTTATTATGATACATATATCCTTTATTTTTAAAATCTTAGGCCCCGAAACGCGCCTCAAATTAATTATTAATATAATAGCAATAGCTATTTATATATAATATAATTTCATAATTATTTCCAAAGAACCGGAACGCCGTTCCGTCGCGTACCAACAGAAATCAAGCCTTTTATATACAGGATATTCGGGGAAGAAATGTCGAATCTTCGAAAAATAGCTGTTAAGACAATTTTAAGCTTATTTTGTCTAATAAACTACACGGATATTCCAAATGGCTAAGCCGCAATAAACATTCAAAAGTTGGTTTGGATATATGTTTTCTAGGCAACTATTTGCGTTGTAGAAGCATATAAACACTTCATTAATATCTAAATTGTTTATGATTAACAAAATAAATGAATACATTTGATCAGAAAGAAAAATTAACCTAGAAATAAAAAAGCACCCAATTTTCACAGTTCGACTGCTTTTTTATTTCTCGGTTAATTTTTTTCTGAACTAATATATTAATTTATATTGTTAATAATAAACATGTTACATGTTTCTGGTCTGTTTACATGATTCTAGAATGCAAAGTTTTGCGTAGAAATCATATTTTCAAACCAAAATTTACGTGTTTATTGCAGCTCAGCCATTCAAAATATCTATGTAGTTTATTAGACAAAGTATGATTAAAATTGTTTAAACAGCTTTTTTCAAACTTTCGACGTTTCCTTCCCCGATACTCTGTATATCCATGCTTCTTTAAAACCAAAAACAATAATTTGCGTACTGAAAACTAATTAATTAAACCCATGGCAGTAGAACTGTTAACACAAGTACTGTCACACATCTTTCGCAGGATAAGGAGTAAAATTTAAAGAAAAATTATAGTTCACATGAATTTTGACAACTTGCGTCTTACTTTCTATGATATTCAAATGGTAACATTATATTACAATATTCAATTGGTTAACAATTTCGGCTAAAGAGTCTTGTTTGATAATTCTCCAATTTCGTATTGTAATAAGATATCTTATGATACTCATGTCGTAAATAACTATTTGACAACTATTATGTTTAGTGTATGTGTCTAGCAGGTTTTGTATTATTCTGAGAAACTGGATCATACGAATCACGTTTACTACGTTATTCACACAGGAGCACATGAATCTCAAAAAAGTATTTAATAATATAATCCTTACTGATGAATCAACGTTTTATTGATGATTTTAATTTTGAAAATTTTCATTAGTTTGGATGTTTAAATATAGGTATCACATGTAATTACATGTCTTTTAAACCAGCACCCTCTCCAGTGGAGAGGGTGTTGTTTAAACACGATAGCATTATATGAAGCAAGAAACATTGTTTTTCATTTGACCATTCAACTTCATCAATCACTCAAAATTACTTTAATTTTCTCTGCTTATCAGTTTTTTAATCTCAGATCTTCGATGAAGACATGAATCAAATAACATCGTAGATATTTGAGTGTTTTAAAAATAATAACGTGAATAAATGCTTATATTTATTGAATTGGTTTTATAATAACCTGTAAAAACATGAGTTTTCTGTTGGTTTTGGGGATGTTGAAAACATTCAAATAGTAAAGGCAATGTTAAGCTGGTGACCTTTAACATTGTTTATTTGATATTTTTCTTAGGGATAGTTTATAATGGTTAAACGTTTTCAAAGAGTGCACATTAGATACCTCGAATGGCCCGTTTCCGTTTAATAAACCGCTACGTTCTCCCTGTACAGATGGTCGTGCAAAATTCAAGGTTTTGATAGATTCGTAGAATGGCGGCCAACAAACCACCTTCGAACTCTGACGATACTGAAATGTAGTCTGTGTTGGGAAGGTCATATCACTTGACCACCAAGTTCGTTCTATGTATTTTCACTGGGAAATGCTAGTGCATTGATATTTACTAAACTGTAAACAAACGCTAAATCTCTTTGAATTGTTACTTTGACTTAAAAAGAGAATATAAAAACCAAATAAAAGTTATGCTCATACTCGCCGTAAAAATACGAATTTAGCATAATTAAATTGGCCACAGAATTTGTTTACAAGCAAGTGCATTTTAAGCGTATATGGCAGGCAAAAGCGCGGCATTGGAGAACTGTTTTTTCAGTATGCCCATCCCACGCTATTCTGCTAGCGCGAATGAATTAAGCGCAAACAAATGGGGTCTACTAAGATGTTAATTTCTTATAAACAATTACATATATCTCGAGAACGAGATATAATAGCACCGAACGGATTCCGGAATTTTGCATCACATTTAAACGCCATTCAGATTAGACAATAAAAAAATTGCAACAATTGCAAATTTATAAACAATTTCCAAATTTTGCAAATCTAAAGTGGGGAGAGTCTCCCGATGTCCCAGAACCAAAAACAGCGAATTAACAATTTTGCAACAATTTATAATTTTATAAACAAATTCGAAATATGCGTTAGAACGGCCGGGAAGGCTCCGCAAATTGTGCCTGAAATGAATATCTCAAAATAGCAGTTTGTCAGTAGTTACAAATCGATTACTAAAAGTTAGAATAATTGTTGCTAAAATGATAAATATTTACTGGTTTATAGACAATCATTCTGGACGGAAAACCCCGCTTAGAAATATTTTTTTCGTCGTGGCGTACGCGCAGGCAAACTACCTCCTTCGGCAGGGAAATATGACGATATTTCCGTCTCGTACGTAAACGAACTAGCCCCCTCCCCCTGAGACAGCGTTCTTTCTGCCCCTTGGGATGTTGCACCAATCACAGACAACTGTGGTTCTACCTGCTAGCGATTGGTCAACGCGTCCCTCCCCCTGCCCTCCCCCAGGCCGAGGGGTGTCCAAGTTTGTCGGCGCGGTGTGGAAGATAGAATTTTGAACGACATTTTTTCTGAGGGAGAGGGTACCTCTTGCAATTGCCCGCTAAACATTAATCACATCCTCCAGGAATGTCCCCAATTCAATTCTGTTAGACCTCAATTCTTTGATAAGGAAAGATTTAGTGCCATTCTAAGGGATAATACTTACCAAAGTAATGTCTTAAAATTTTGTAATGAAATAGGTATTTCAGGAAATATTTAACTGTATTAGAATAACGTAATTTTCTATTCCTTTTTTGTAGTAATTAACAGTTATGTAATTTTTACGTTTAAGTTTTGTTTTTATATCCATATTATCTCTGTACTGTAACCTCAATTGTAACCTATATATTGTAAAAACTAAAAATTGACAATGTAAAATATAATGTATTGTATTTATTTAGTCGCTAATGACCTAGCCGTTGATGCGACTTAAAATAAATTTAAAAAAAAAATTTTCTCACGACTACTTATTGAACAAGACTAATGCTGATAACTGTAATGTAGGCAAGATTTCTCTTTCAATAGAACATTTATTTTCATGCCCCAAGTATGAAAGTTCAAGAAACAAGTACAAAGTAAGTTATCCTAAAGATTTCAATAACAAAGAATAGTGCATTAAATTCATTTGCTTTATAAGGGAAAGTGAAGTGTATAACAATATTTAACCATATATGTATAATTCTGAGTTAGCGTTATTTTGTACTGACTGTGTAATCATAAAATTAGTCGCTAATAACCATATGTAGTTCGTGCGACTTTACATAAATCAAATCAATCAATCAATTATTTTCTGCAGTATTTTATGCAGTCTTTTCGTTCCTTAACACAATACATTCCCTCTTCTATATCTTAAAGAGATTCTATTTTAGACGTCATGGTTTACTGTAGAAACAAATATTCATTATGATAGAAAAACAAAAAATACATTTTCTTCTCAAAATATGGTCAGCCTTTGGCAGTCGAAGACATGTAAAGCAAAATGTATTCTTGATCTTATTCTGATTCTGCAAGAATCAATACTGGATAATGAAATGCGAGGAATGTTGCACTTAGTTCGTAAGTCCTACATCTAAGCTCTTGAAAGCCTCTTCCCATCTCTTAAACAAAGTTTAATTAGGGATTAGATTAAGTGAAAATCTGCATAGAAAATATGTACAAACATACAACAGGATTCTCGTATAAAGACAAATTGAAGAAATGAAAACATACCTGTGGAAGAAACAACAATTAGGCAACAGTGAAGATTTTCTTAAATGCCCCAAAACATCTTCTGAAGCACAAAATTAGGAAACCTCCCTCAACCTTCGGTAACTCGGCTGAGTATCCCAAATTTTGCATCGACTTCAGCGAAATCTAAGTACATCATACCCACGTGTTTTCAAACAACCTCATTTTGAAAATAATGCAGGTAGTTCATTTTCAGAGAATCCAACTTTAGCACCAAGCTCATTTGAGTTAACACGACACTTCTGTATTGTTTCTAGAAGTTGTATTACGTTGAAACAATGTCGATAATTGCTGTTTCTTGTAACAAATTGGAACGTTATTAGGCACAATGCAAAGGTCATGAAAAGTTTAAAATATTTTTAGAGTTACATCAATACAACAAATTACCACAGATATTTGTTCAAAAAATCTGTGGTTCGTTGAAATATTAATATACCCATTTAAACTTTTAGAAGACTTTTAGAGGACAAAGGAGGCGCTACTTGTCATTATTTGATTTTTCGTTGAACATGTGTTTTGTGTAGGTAACTGAAAAATTTTGCAATGATTTTATAACCAATATTTTCCTCACAGAATTCCAAAACATGCACATCCATCTCCGCAGGTCCAACAAAACCTATGCAAAATCACCCCAATAATGCATGCTATTATTTTCTATTACATATTTTAATATATTTTAATAGTTGGGGCCATGCTAAAATTTCGCAATAAGTAAGTTAGTTTCACAACCTGAACCTACTTCCTATTAACAGCCTTGAAGAATGCTTGAGTAAGCATTCTATTGTTTGTAAGCTGTTATAACAGATATCAAACGGAAAGGTAGACTCGTGTAATTAGATGTCATAGAATAATCTATCAAATAGTTAATTTAATTTTACAAAGAAATGAACATTCTGGAGGTTTCCGTCCATCCACTCTTCGGACAGAGGCACCCAGATGGTGTTCTCTTCAAAAATGATTTAGAAGGTCCAAAACTCATTTGGCATTTTGTAGGTCACCACCCAAAAAACTTGTAGTTTTCTAATCTCGTTAGTCTAGGCTAACTCTTCAGTTTTATCTCACCTTCTTCCCAGCTGCCATCTACTACCGCTTTAAAGTCATTTTTTCAGATTTTTTTCAATTTTTCGGTCCCAAATGATAGAACTGAAATGTCTTTAAGAATATTATAGAATAATAAACCTTGTCTTACGTGCGAATGCAGCAATGCATTTCGTTGCAGCAATTTTTGAGACAAAGGCGTTTAAGCTTTTCTGACTTACAAAATGTTGTGCTCATTTTCACAGAAAACGTTTGCGTTTTCCACAGACTTCATAATAAATCATATGAAGCACTTGAATTAACGAATGCATTAATATATACTATAAAAATGGCATTAAAGAGACGGACGGGAAAATGGCAGTAAATTAACATGAAAGAGATGTCAAAAAATTCCATATGGGTAATTTTTGAAAAGTTAAATGAACACATCGAAATAGCATTTATGTCATAATATACATTGTATTTAGCACGAACCTTACCTAATGTTTTGTGGGAAAAATTGGAGCTGTTTTTGAGAAAATATGTGTCGAGGGTTTCTGAAAATGCAAAATTTTGAGCTCATTTGCATAGAACATTTTTTCAGAAACTTCATCAGAAATCACTAAGAGTACTTGTGATCACAAATGTAATAATGTATAATAAAGCTTGTAATGTAAATATTAACGGCGTGAGATATATAAAATATTTAATAATAATAATAATAATAATAATAATAATAATAATAATAATAATAATAATAATAATAATAATAATAATGTCTTTATTAATGGCGAGGCTCAGGCCCTAAGACCTGCTCTTCCGCCTAACCATTTAAATATTTACATTTACATAGTTACAATTGAGGCGTTCGGGTGGAAATAGTGATAACTGACATTTCACGTTACTTACGAAATTGCAACGATCGTATAAACGGAAGTGTGCTACACATAACTAATGAAACATAAATTGTGAATGTATTTTCATTGTCAATTTTCTGGATTCTAAAGTTAACGTGGTATATAGAGAATCAATGTTTCTAGTTTATAAGAGAGGCGTGGTAAGTCTCACCGTGGTAATTTTACTTTCGTAAAGTGTCAGAAATTCTCGTATACCCGAATGCCTCAATTGTGAACAAATTTAAAGAAAAAGGAGGGGATATTTTACATTTATATTTGGGATGCAAAACTAGGGACCATCCCGGCATAAACCCAGAAAAACCTCAATCAGGATGGCGGCTTATAATTTCACTGAGAAGCGACTGTAGGTGGAGCGATAACGTGCCTGGCATGTTAACTTGATGACCTGAGTTCGAATCTCGGAGCGGAGAAAAAAATTCTGTTTGGAAACACTTGCTTGTTCATGTACTCGAATAATATTGTGTGGCCGTTAAAATATTGCGAGGAAGTACGTGCAGTAGTAGCATCACTAGTTTATGAAAGGCGAGATGAAATAATAAATTAATGAATTCTCGCACACCTTATGCCTGACGTTCCCAACGAGTGCTCATTCATACCACTCCGCTATTACTCTCCTGAATATAGGGTAAAAATCGTTCATGATACTGAGGACAATAAAATGTAGAGATATGTTATCGGATCGTGTATCCCAGCAGAAAGTGAAACAGCCATCGTGGTGACCTGTGCCATTCAGTCTCTCGCAGGTTCTCCAATTTCAGGTCAACGCATAAAACACTGCATGCCACAAACAAATCAGAGTGGCGCAGAATTGTAATTAATTTTATCTAGTAGTTTAACAAATAAACATTCTGTATTCAAATTAATTCATACAAACGTTTGCATGGCCAGATTCACACTTTGTATTAATATAATTTTCCAATTTCTACGCGCAGTAATAGAAGAGAAAATACTTTCGAACACATGTAAGATAACAAAAATACGTTTTATTCAGTTTTTATGACAATCATCTGCAGCCACGTAATCTGGTGACCTAAGACTGAACGCAAGGAATTTGCACGTTGATTGATTAGAAAGGGAATTGGCGCCGTCGGACGCGAAGGGGAGGCGCAGGGTTGAAGGCGACCGCCGCGCGAGAGCAATTGCTGGGGAGCATACCAGAGGTATTGGAAGTTAGAAATACGTTCGTTTACGATTCCCTTCGACTGCTAAAGGCCAGTAAACGCTCGGTCGGAGGACCTTAGTTCCTTTTTGGTGTTGATAATTCTATGGTGATGTATATGGTGATGTATGGTCTATAATTCTATGATGACTGCATTTTAGGGAGGTGGAAGGCATGAACGAATATTTTAGGTCAAACTGAATGGCATTAAAACCATATTTATTTCAGAAGTAGACTTGTACATCAGCTTCGCCAGTAAAAGGCTCAGAAATTAGTTGAAGAAGAAGTTTTAGCTCAGAAATTAGTTGAAGTTTAATAGAAATTCATTCGCTCTGATGTTCCCAGTGTTATCTTTTTTATTTCTATTTGCTATAGTTTATTCTTTGGCGCATTTGTCCATGTCAAGGCACAGGGAAGATACTTAAGGTCACAGGGTTTCCACTAAACGGCATACAATGCGTTTTAGAGGGGGAAAAACCCGTTCTTCGAAGTTTGCACTCCCTCGAGTTGCGTTTCTCAGATGTTCTTCCCTTCGTGTAGTTCCTTTACATGGTAAGGTCGTGGGCAGGGTAACTGCCTCATTAGTCTTTGCGGCTCTGCGCCCAGAGAATCTGCAGAGAGGTTCAAATGTAAGGGTTGTACAAATTACTCCAGGTGGCAATACCACATGATACCTGGCCCGTGGACTCTGTCGACGGATATTTCACCAAAAAGCAAAATTAACTCCCATTACGTCTACCAAAGCAAGACAAAAAACCATTGAATTGAAATACATCAGTCATATTTCAAATTCTTAATTGCCAGTGAAATTAAACAGTTTGAAATGAAACATTTGGATCTTCATTTCGCATTACAGGAATACAGAACAATTACTAAATCATTGTAATTAGCAATGATTTAATAGAACATGACATAAAACGAAAACATGCAAAGTTCGCCATTGAAAAGTATACCTGTTTCTTGGCAAATATATTTACACGAGGCAGAATTTAAAAATAAAATGAAGGTCAAATAAATATTAAGTAGTAGAGTTTAGAAACGTAACCGAAATGTCCGTTTGAGGGAAAACACCAGGCAAACATGCACTCCTGTAGAGCAAGCTGTTCGTTCTGCCTGGAGCGCGCTTTGTACTCAGCGTTCCTGCTGCCGATGGCATGTGGACTCTCCTTCCCAGATTGGAGGGGAAATGTGAGCGGAGTGAGGGGAAGCGGCCCTGGCTGGCAGGAGCGCCGGCTTCCCAGCAGGGCACGTAGCTCGAGCGGGCGCGGCGTGACGAGCCTGCTAGTTAGCGCTCGATGCCTGGTGAATCGGTCGGATCTGGATGTCTGCCGGCGCCTCCTTTTGTTTGAGGGGAGCCTCGTCGCGGTCGGTGAGAGCCAGCGGCGGTCTGCCCCGGCGGTGTGACATAGTCCGAGGACTACACGAATAACAAAGCTAGCACTTCTCACCCTACCTTGTAAACGTGTATTGCTGTGCCGCCTTCACGGAAACTTCAAAAAGATTTTGTAAACATCACTTCTTGGGTTATTGTGTTGCTGTTCATATGTTTTGGTTCGTGATATAGTATACATTTCAATTCTGATTTTGATTTTGGCTACGATATTTTTTTTTATTTCCGTTATTTTTCTTCCATTGTTAATTATAGTTACTTAGATTAGAAATTAATTTTGGTTCCTTTCTCTGACTTCTGGCTTAAGATTTTACGTTTCTTAAATAAGACAGACTGAAAAGTTAATGGAAGACACGTTATTAGTGAATGAGACGAACTCCTTACAAAACAAGTAAAGGGTTCGGTTTCATGATTAAATAAAGAAGTTAGGCTCATTCTTGCATTTCACTCCAAAACTTCTGGCAGAAATTGCAATGTGGGTGAAAGAAGCAGCGCATGAGAATTCTTGGTACATTTTTTTTATTTTAAAACAATGGTTACATTTATTACCGAAGAAATAATAAATATTATCAATATACTTTTGAGAATTCTTCGCGAACCTCAAAATCCAGAGTTAGCAAACAGAATGAAAATTCATATGAAGAAATCTTTTTGTTTATCACACTTTCTTTGTTAATAAGGCGAATAAAAAAGTCACTTATCCAGGAATATTGGACGAAGGGCTTTATCACATCAACATCGTAATTTGAACAATACGTAACGCCTCATGTCAATAACAGAGATTTCTATTCATTGTTGATAAAAATTTGTGACATTTCGAGCTGACGATGACCTCCCTTTTCGCCCTGTTGCACCGAGAGCCCCTTCCTTCTCGCGCGGCGCATCCACCCTCGACAGCGGCTCTCCGGCGCGACCCTCTCTGCAGTGCCTGATACGGCACTCCCCACTTTTGGAAACTTGTAATTTCTTTATTTATGAGCCCATTTTTACAATTAGTTTTGTTAAAAACAGTGATTCTTGAGGTTTAGTTTAACACCTTTTTAAATCTTCACATGAGCTCCAGAATTCTCAATGAAGTTTTTTAAAAGAACCGGTACGTTTGATGCTGATACTCGCCGCATATTTTGCTTATCATTGGTTAACGTACAAGACATTGTTGCTCCAAATTCATCCATATCCTTTTGTTTTCTCTCGTAAACGCCCTCCTTGGCCCGCCCCAGGGAAAAAATCGCAAGGCATTAAATCAGAGCTGCGAGCAGGCCATTCAAGGGCACCGCTCTGCCAATCCAACGACCTGGGAAATGATCATGCAGCCATTTGCGGACATCCTTTGTAAAATGCTCAGGTGCTCCGTCCTGCATGAAGTGAACCTGTGGGTTCTTCCATTGTAAAATTACAGGCCATGCAGTGATTATATAGAGCTCTACAACATTTCACGAACTCTGTTAACTTTCTCTTCTTTCGTCAAAGCTGATGGTCTTCCTGATCTCGTTGCATCGGCGATACTCCCTGTTGTTAGCATTTTGGAATGAATAAAAGAGGTCATCTTCGTCAACATACTAGCTTTATTAAGATAGCCGGCTTTCGACGGCTTTGCCGTCATCGTCAGTCTCGCTGCTTTCGGCAAAAGTCGGTCGACTGTGCCCGCTTTGCTGTGCTGTCGGCTATCTTAATAAAGCTAGTATGTTAACGAAGATGACCTCTGTTATTTCTTCTGATAAGAACGTCAACAACACCAAATCAGAATTCCCACAACTAATTTGGAATGACATTTTTTAAGTGCGTTTGCACCCAGTGTGGCATGGATCCCTCGTTCACCCCTCCTCCACCTTGTACCCACAGATCCCCACACCTCATAACGAGCTCATGGTTCGAATTTCAGACCGCTCTTCGACACCCAACCCGCTAACCAAAAATAGGGAGTGACTTACCAGACATCCTGTACCTAGTACCTAAAATCGTACGGCACGAGTATCAAAATTGCAATATGTCTATTGCAAAACGAAATCCATGTGTAATAGATCGCGTTAATACTTTAGCGAGTAGTTTCACTCCCTTCCCAGACCTTCTGGCGTCTTGAGTACAGTTCTCATAGGAAAGCAATGCACTTATTTACTGTTGGAAGCTGTATCTCGCCACTAGTGTGTAACTCCATTAACAACAGGATAGTGGTCTAATTTGGCGTAACCTCTGAATAACCTGTTACCATTTAATTACTTTCCTGCCTGATTATGTGGGAGTGTGGATTGGCGATGTCTGATGTGATGGAGTCGGCTGGAGTCGCCGCGCCCCAACGGCACCCGCGCGGCCTCGTGGGGGCGCTGGCGCCAAACGGACGCCGCACTGCATTCACACTGCAGCACACTGCTCAGCGGCTGAACGCGACCCTTGCCTGGGAAGTCTTAACCCTAGGAGCAGAGGGAAGTCCATAGCACGAGATGATCATAGCAAGCGCTTACATTAACTATATGACTTTTCCCGAAAGAAAATTATAATTCACATATTAAAAATTAATAACGACAAAACATATTGAAAATGCACTCATTATTCAATAGCTTTTATTATTTTCATTTAATTATCGTCTACAGCCAAATTTTTCGTAACGATTTTCAATTCCATCAATTTGTAAGAGATGTTTAGGTAGTAAAATATATATTCTGAAAAATTAACATGTAATAAATTGTACTTGTTTGAAATTCATTATTTTATTAGACAGAATATTTCTCTTAAAGTAGTTGTTATTTGTTTGGATCGTGATTTTGTCTTTATTTTCGCCCAGGCCTGTGAGAGCTGCTTCGATGGCCCGACGTGTGAGATGCTGCTCCGGATGTTGATGTCGTGTGTGGTGGCGCGCCCCTTATCGCGCACGTGGCACGAGCGCAGGGGCTCCGCGATAAATCAGCGGCGCCGCCCGGCACGCCCCCGGACACGCTCGGCCACACCGCCCAGCCTTCAAGAATAGCAATAGCCCCGCATCGCCCGCACACCAGCCTTTGCTCCCGACGTTTCGCTTTCCGGAATGAACTAAGAGGGCTACTTGAGATGGAAGGATTACATGCAGCACGTGTACTGCGAAGCGAAATTTCATGACCTTAAAATATCATACGTCATGGCATAGTTTCGGAACAAACATTATTCACGAATTTTTTGCTTTTATTACATGAAATAAAGGTAGATAGTCATTTCGCGCTTGCCAATTAACCCGACCAGTTTTATTGCAATTTTATTCAAATGAAAACTATATTTTCCTGTAATTTGATACGAAGTACAATATTGAAATATAATTTTCATAGCAAAGCGTGAGAGGTATTTTTGTTTTGATTCGAAAATGAATGAGCGGCTGAGTGATTTAATATAAAAGTGAAAATGCAAAAATTAAATGAAATTAATTTTGTGATATGAGGGAAGGCGATATTTCAAAATAATGTGATACTTTCTTATGTGTTGTAGAACCTGAGTAAATAGACCATGTTCCTTAGCGAAATAGAATTAGAACTTATTCGTAAAAACTGCATCATGTCGCGTCATAAAGTGGTGAATAAAGGAAAAGAATGGAAAAGGTAAAATGTCTCTTATGAAAGACAATCTTATAATATGATAAATTGATGCTTCCGGGTACGTCAACTACGTTGGTCATTAGTTCCACGTGGTGGATTTTTTATCAAGGAAGATGGCGGTGATCTTCCCTGCTCGGTGGCGAGATCCGGCGCCGACCTACACATCGGCTTCTCCCCAGGTATCTCCCACCGTCGTAGCGCCGCTCCCTCGGGACAAGCTCTACGCTCCCGACTGGTCTCCCATCATGTGCGATAGTGTAGTACATGTAAGTGTGTGTGTATGTGTAAGTAAGGTATGGCGATAGGACAAGGGAAAGGAAAGAGCCCCGCGTGAGGCCCGTTTGTTAGGGTCCTGTTCCAACATTTGCGATATTGATCGAGAAACCTCAAAACACTAGCGTTTAGCAGTCGGCCCTTCGAATTCTCCTCCAGCAAGCAGTTGAATTCGACGTACCTATGCAACTAGTATAAAAAATTCCACCACCGTCGGGGTTCAAACCCAGAGCCATTGCAGTCAGCGGCAAGGTTGGCTCTGAGCTAAATTCAGCCGGTGGAGCTCTATAAATGGAATGAAGTGAAATTTTTCATTAATAATAATAATAATAATAATAATAATAATAATAATAATAATAATAATACTTTTTGTGGATAAAGTTAACGATAATAATTATTATAATTATTATTGCTAATATTAACTTATTGTCATTCGTTTAAATATAGTCTCAAGTATTACAGAAGTATTATCTTCTCTACAGAATTATTAAATATCTACAATCTGAGATTTATTACCGCCCCCTCACATTTTAATTCAATTGATATTCATTAATTCATAAAAAGTACTTTTTCAGCACCCCTGCGTGTGGTCGAGGCCGTTCGTGCAGGGGCAGACGCAAGTTCGTGTTGTTTGAGATAACAAGTCATACAAACCTATACATTTAATTTTCATTTCCTGGTAAAATGCTTTCAACTTCAAGGGTTTGTAGATTATGACATCGAATAAATCAAAAATGAAATCGCAAAGTCGAAGAATGCGTAAAGAAAATTATTTCAATGCGGAGTTTGACAGTATTTTGCTGTAAATAGTTCAGGATACTGTACTCCATTAATATTCCTGTCGACCTCATACGCATTTCATTCTCTACAACTCTTTATGTGTTACATGCGCAAATGGGAGTTGGAACTTTGAATGTTCTGTTTCGCTAGTTCTCCGTAATTAAGCGACTTAATACAACCTCTGTCGCTCCGACGCTGCGGCGCGTCTTTCGTTTCGTTGTCTGGCTCGGAGGTTGTGGGGCTGCTAGAGAATGAACTATTTCGCTGTGAAAATTAGAATTCTCGAAATGTTTTCGCAGGTGGATGAAAAGAAAACATCTCAAACGTATTTCCAAATTATTTATTTACCTACATTTGTTTAAAAATAGCACGCTCTCTGATGCATATAAATTCTCTCGAAGTGTTAAAATTGCAAAAGTACTAAATCTTCCCTTTCTCTCTCTGACCCCAGTCAATTGATGCCCAACGCTAGTACGGTCACGGACAATTGTATTGTTACCCCTTGTTGCCTCGTACATTATCACATCACAAACATCCTAGCACGCCATCAACACGGCCGCCACATCCTCTCCCCTATTGGTCGCCAATCTCATACAGCCAATGTGTAAGGACATCGCTTCACAATTCGCATCGCTTTCAAGCGATTATCGTTTTCGCCACCCTTCCACATGCAATCCCATCCGACTTGCCAACAAGTGCGGAAAAATGCACCCCTAAGTTAAACTAGGTGCGTTTCAAAAGCCCTGTTTTAATACATCGCGCTAATGGGAGCCAGGCTTCGGGCCTGGACGGGTGGGAATTGAAACGATCATGGATCTTTTTGTGCGGACGCAATAACTAGGGGATAATGGCGTTGTATTTGCGTTGCAGTCAGCCGCGGAATTTATTGCTTCGCCGCCAATGGGGCCGCGCGCCGGGCGTGCAGCGGCGCTCACGTTGTTTCGAGCATCATTGCGACGTAGGAGCAACGCGCACCGCCGCGGAGAGCGAAGCCCGTTCAAGGGAACCAGGCCATTCGACGGCAACTATAAGATTGCGTTTTCACTGCGGACGGGCTAAATGGAAGTATTGTTTTGCATTCCGGAGGTAACATCTGAGCGTGTTTGCATCTGCAGAACAGAATGCGCCAATTGTTACAGGAAAAATAAGTAAAAAAAATGTTTGAAAGGTAAACAAATGCCGTAGAGGATTATGACAGAAGCACTTGAAAAATATTGGTTTTTCTTTCTGAGTACACATATTTCATAGCATTGGTGGTCAACAATAAGCGGAAACTCGAAATCTACTAATGTAAAATTACATTGAACAAACAGAGTCAGACATAATAATCCGTGATAAAACTAAAGCGACTACGATTTTTGTGGAACTTAATTTCAACGCGTAGCAATATTAAACTATTTAATCATGGACCTATCCAGACCTACAATGCTATAACGCACAGTTCAGAGGTTGACTGTTCAAAGTTCCGTTGCAAAATGTTTGTATTTTCTTTTTAAAACCAAGATTACAAAGTGCGGTATATTCGCATGCTTGTCGCTAGTAATGAAGCAATAGGCGAACATATGCATTACTTTGAGCAAAATTGAGAGATACGAGTTATGAAAAGACGTTTCATTGATCTCGTCCATCAAAACGTTCATCAATCTCTTTTTGAGAAGTTTCATGAATTTATCCCAATTAAAAAAATAAATTAGTATTTCATAAAAAGATAATAAAGTTGTTTCCTATTATTTCTATGCATTTCCACACCACAACTTTTTACGCCTCTCTTAAGTTTTGTCAAAGACAGGTATTTTCAAGTAAAAGTACGTTTCCTTGTCACCGCTTTACCCAATTCGCTCAGGCGCCCCTCAAGGCTCGGTTCATTCACCAACTCTCTTCTCTATTTTTGCAGCAGACTATCCAACACAACAAGAAGCAAGTATAGTTCTATGTGCTGACGATACTGCTTATTTCGCTTCACATACCGACATCAACCTAGCCTATGATTACATACAATCCTATATTTACACATGTACTAACTGAACCACAAATTGAGAATAAAAATTAACCCTTTAAAATTACAATCTGAAATATTAACACTCAGACATCTACCCTTCCCTACAATCTTAAAATAACACCAATGTCCCCAGGCTTCCTTATTCTTCGGTAGCCCAAGACATAGGTATCTTTCTGAACAAACTTGAAAATTTCACATGGAAACAATAGCCCATAAAACACCAGCAAACATTTTTAAAATATACCTTCTTTTCGTTAAAAATTCCATCCTTTGTACATAAACTGCGCTACTTTATTACAAAATGATACCAATACGGACTCTCATATGACATATGCATGCCCAACATAGGCGCAACAGAGCACCGGCCAATCTATCCGTTTTACAGAAAATCCAAAAACAATATCTAAGAAAAACCTTGAAAGCTCTCCGGTTCATTTGAAATCCACAAATCCACCGAGAACTACGAGTACAAGTACCATTTCCTCTCTGAAATCATCTCGCAAACCTTTCAAAAATTTTATTTCCTTCTCTCGGCATGTCCCGTCTCTCCAATATCCAATCTCGATCAAAATACACATCGTCCTTCGCGTTTTGAACTAAGATTCGCCAAAGATCTCTTCCACCCGCCTTGATTCATAAAATCATGTTCCCCTTTTCTCCAAAACACCCCCTCTACTTCTAAACAACATATGCAAACTTCCCATAATCAAGTTATATAAATATAAAATTTTAAAGATAATGAGACCCGTATTTGCCTGAGGATGGCCCAACAAATGCAGTATACAACATTGTACCTTTCAAAATTCCCCAAAGGCGAAAGTCGAACGGGAAGAAAATACATTTTAAAAATTCCAAAATAAATTTAGGTCTCAGAATTTTGAGAAAATACAAAATGCACATCTCTACAAACAATATATCATAGTTTAAACAGTAATCCTTTAAAATGAAATAATTATAAACAGAATTTAAAATGAACAATGGTTCAGTGCGTTGCAGAATATTACGAGAAAATATTTGAGTCTCAAGCCTTTATTTCCTACACTGAGGTAACCAGGAGGAAACTGTTACTCTCCCCCCACCCAATAACCGCATTATGCGGGTCGTCAATAACATGTCAGGAATTTCTAAAAACTCCCAATGTTATTCATTAGCAGTATGTTAACATTTTTGCCTAATAAAAATTAAAACGAAGAAAACATTGTGGATCATAACATTCTAAACGTCTAACCCTCCAATATATTTATTACTTAAACATTCCACCGATTCCACATCTCGAGCATTACCCTTCGCGGCCGTGGTAGCAAATATCAATTATCACGTTTCCTTGCACGAGATGAATGAGTCAAATGAATAATAATGAAAAATGTTTCATACGTAGCAATGATTAAATTTTCCATTAAAATCCCCGCTTCGGGAGAAAGACTGCACAAAGCCGAGAGAAAAGCTTTCCTTGTAATTTGCTTCCCAGTTCACTGCTTGCTCAAAACGGAGGAAATAATTAAATCAAAACAAATCGGAAATTAAATTAAAGTGTTTCAATTTTCCTCTGATCTTTACAAAATGAAACATTGCTACATGTGACCAACACTCCGATACTTCAGAGGAACTCTTCACCCAAATAAATTAACAATTCATTACTAAGAACTTGACCTTTCAGTGCTAGAAGAAATAGGCCCCTGATTTACACACCTCATTGCCTCAAGCCCTTCAGAGCAAAGAGCGATTCGCCTTCTTTGAAGAGAATTCGCCGATTCCAAATGAAATACTTCTTCCTCGGGCGCAGCAGCGGATTCGAGCTCTCAAGTGATTTTCGCGGAGCCACCGGAGTCTTCGGGGGCAGGGAGCAGCTGCTCGCCCGACCGCTTGCGCCTGATGGGTAGTTTTCCGTGGTTTCTCCCACCAACACCAGGCGAATGCCGGAGCAGTACCCTAACAAACGAGCCACGGACCGCGCGCGATCTTTCCTTCCTGTTCCTTGTCCTATCCTCTCCCCTTACACACACACACACACACACACACACACACACACACACACACACACACTAACATGCACTGCAATACCAAATATTCCGGGAGACCGGGCGGGAGCTCAGAGCTTGTCGATGGGGCGGTGCCCCGCTGGTGGGAGAGTCCTGGTTAGGGGAAACCCTGCTACCCGACGGTAGGTCAGCGCCGGATCTCGCCATCCAGCGGGGGAAGATAACAGCCATGTCCCGATGGAAAACATGCACTACACTTACGGGGTTGGCCTCAGTAGTTGACGCTCTCGGAATCGCTACCAACCGACCGCTCGCAAGCATTCGTTAATAGTACTTGAGTTGGGATCCTGAAGAGAAATGAAAGCGGAGTCATTAGAAAGTTGGTTGTCCGGGAGAAGCCGCGTCCGTAGGTGTAGTTGGCTCCTGAAGAAAATTGCGGTCTACCATTGGTTGACGTCTCAAGAAGGCCGGTTGCGAAAGATTTTAATAAAACTTACTAGTGTTCGGCGGGAGGGGAGGTAGAACTTAACTTTAATGCACGAGAGATTCGCCACGTCTGCACCACCTACCAGCTCTGGTAGCAAAATATTTTGCCCATAAGGCTACCAAGTTTTCGAGGTCAAAGTCCTTTTCGGAGCGAGTTGAGCCCCAGCCTGGGCGGGCGTGGAGGCGCGCGGCCTGCCTGGCGCGCCCTGGCCCACCGCGTGCGGGCGGGGTGGCAGAAGCCCGCTGGGCCCGGGCCGCCGCCGACGCTTCAGTCTAGTCAGGGCCGTGGCCAAAAAACCTGTGTGAATAGAGAAGGGCAGTGTCGTATGACTGTGTGAATGAATGTGTTTGTACATAAGGGTGGAGAATGAATGCGTGAGTCAATGAAATATGAAGCAAAAAGAACAATTTAAAGAACTATTCCATTTTATTATCAATTTCTTTTGTATATGTATAATTAAGAGAGCGCAAAGAGTACTATGGTTTTTAGTTATGAGTTAGTTTTAGTTCGTTTGTTTAAGTTAGACCCTTACAAAGCTGCGCAAGCCAAATTGACTGCAGAGAAATTGTATTCCTTAGAGTGAATAAATTCCCAGCTCTCCAGGGTAACTGGAGGGAGGAAACTGAAAAAACTTGCAGTGACAGGAAGAGGGGGGCGCTGGCATGTGATTACAGCCTTGGTCTCAGGAATGGCCAATCACTACTTTATCCTGTGAACGTGTGTGACGCCCAAACAGTATCCTTCATGCTACATTTTTGCAATGTCAAAATGAATGAGAAGTTTTCGGCTTACTTTTATGTATAAAATAAGAGAAATAAATACTTTTTTCTAATCCTCAGCCCTAGAAGACATTATATTCCATGACCTGTAAGATTGCAAGCAATCTGCAAGTTTGAAGATTTCAATTCTTATTTTTGAAATGTACTCTAAGTGCTACTTTGCCTTGCTCGTGTATCGCAAGTCCAAATTCTCTTTAGCGTGAAAATGCAAATAATTAAATTAGCTTTCCTTCCCAATGTCTTAAAAACATTCTCGTGAAAAAGAGGCTAAAGACTGATTAAAACAAATCAAAGACAAATTTTGCCGATCCTATGGGCGAGATCGCTAAGGCAGTAGTGTCGGAGCGATCTCGGACCGAAGGATCGCGGGTTCGAGTCCCGCGCATGGTTGGGATTGTGCTCATCCTTTCACCCCTTAACACAATATCGTTACATCTTCACAGTTACCATAATGTTAACTCCAATGGTGGTCGCTAATTACCTAGATGTTGAGGCGACCATAAATAACAAAACAAAAGACCATCAGGATTCATAAATAACTAACAATTTTAAAAACAGAATTAACATTTTAAGAAATGAAAGAAAAGGAATAGGAGGGTGATAAATCGTCTCCTATTATTTGAATAGAATTCATACCTTTTGCGTCTTCACACACAGCCAATCTTTATGAAAGAGAATTTCAATGAGACGTGACGAATTTGAATTTAAAAAGACGAAGGATTTGTTGAAAAAAGCGGATCTAAATGTGCATGTCAAATGCAACCCGCAACACTCGGGAGCGTTTCTAGAATCTATATGGTTTAATAACTCCTAAACGAAGCGTTCTAGGGTCTTAAAAAGTAAAGGTTTTCCTCGCACCGTATTCTACATGATGAGATATTCTTGAACATTCTATACAAAGCTTTTAGAAACTGCAAATGTACGTGAAGTTAAACTAATTACTTGATATTCTACGCGACTGAATTACGTGGTTGTACCTCTCTGTTCGGTAATAAAGTTAAATAAGAATAGTTTGTTTTGACAAGGGTGTAGTGTATTATTATCAATTACAAGGAGACAGAGAACAAGTGACAGACAATAAGAGGATCCTGAAGAAAAAGGTATATTACAAGCTTAATATGGAAATGGAAAAATTGAGAAGAGGGTTTAACATGCGAGAGGTCTCGCACGGGTACGCTAGTCTATTAATATTAAATATTTTATTGTTTTTATACATTATAATATTAATAATTATAATATTATATTATTAGTAACATTATAGTATTAGTAATTTTGAATCTATGAAAGAAAGTGGATGAAATTGAATTGAACATGTGATAATTTGTAACAGAAAACATGAAATTGAACCGTTTCTTACCTCTTGCACAGATTCATAATTTCAGTAGCATTAAATGTTTTAAATCCCCTCCTATTTCTTTTCTTTCATTTTCTTAAAATGTTAATTCTGTTTTTAAAATCATTAGTAATATATGAATCTTAATGTTTTGTTCTTTGGCACACGTTTTAATTTGTTTGTTTATATTTCTTGTACTAGAAACTGATGATGATGATGATGGCTAAGCCATCGAAAGCTGCTATTCAAATAAACTATATTTTTGACAATGTCAACACCTATAATTATTTCACTTTAAATTCACAAACAACAACTCACCGAAAACCAATATAAAATTTGTACACCGTTGCCAACCAGCTCCGCGTCTCTCCTAACCATAACACTCTTTTTGTTACACATTTCCTTTCGGGCATTTAAAAAACTACTTCCCTCACACTTGCATGAACTCTGTGCTGCGACTACTGTAAGGTCAAGTGTTTCAAATGAATAAATCGCTGAGGTTGTCGTCTTTGCGTGGCTCCGAGATTCCCGGCCACGCGTCGCAGCTTGGCAGCACGCGGGGCGGCGGGCGAGGCGGGGCGGGGCGGGGCGTACACGGGCGCCGCCAGCCCTTCCGGGGCACCGCAACCGGACGCAGCGAGAGAGCCCGCACGGCAAGTGGCTGCTCACGAGAATTTCCACTTGGACGTGAGGAAAATGCAGCCTTAAATAGGTCGAAGAGCAGTTTTGGAATCGCAATTATGTCGAAAGTCATTTCGGATTTAGTGCTACATTTAGGTCTTACATTTAATATTCAGTAGCTAATGAAAAGTATCATGATATACTTCAGTATTAGCTCTTGGGGTTGCTGGGAGAGACAACAGTAAGTTACGTAAGGGCTCGAATCAAGTGCGGCGTAGGGATACAGATGCCAGAACTAGCGGTTAGAACCAGGCATACCTGACCCATGCATAATTCACCTCTGTTCGGCAAATCAAGGCAGACAATATAGCTACCCCCAAAAAAATTTCCAGAGGAGCTCCCAAACTGATGTGAACTTTAAAACCCCCACGAATAATATCAATAAATTAAACATCAAAAATTAATAACAATAAAAAATCAGCAAGTCACAATATTTTCGTGGAGAAGGAATTAAAATACATTTATAATATTAATTTCATTCTACAGTTCGCCCAACTAAGGCAGGAGATCAATACAATGTAGATAAGATACTTTAATATTTTGACCCTGCATAGATATTTTCTCACAAGTGGGTAATTGCATCCTATTAACACCACTAAACTACCGTCAGTTTAGAAGTCAAGCAACGTAATATATCCTCAGAATTCTTCAGAATGCTTTGAGGCATACAGTAACACAATCGCCGCTCCTTAGAAAAATAAACTTCAAATCAAATATGCTAAAAATAACAATTATTACATGCATAAAATTATCAAATACACAATAAATTTAAAGAAATGTCGGTGAAATACCGGCTGAAACAAAAAACTTATGTTTTGTTTCTGTGGTAGTGTTCATTTCACGAAGTAGGCACGCGGCGGTCTTCAGACCGCATGTTCAAGTCTGTCACACTTCAACAATATCACGCGCCACACACAAAATTTGAATAGACCTGGGCAGCACTAATTGAAGAGTAAATATGCCCACAAGGAATGACTCATTCACTTCCTACAGTTTGCGCCCAAAAGCGTTCGTTGATCGGTCTAACCACGGCCCGGACACGCACTGCAGGCAAGGAAACAGCACTGTGGTCCGCAATGAAAAATCAGGGAACACTGCACAGACACTCGCAATGGAAGAGTCAGGGAACACTGTATAGTGGTCCGCAATGGAAAAGTTAGCGGTCACTGCACAGTGGTCCGCAATGAAAAAGTCAGAGAACTCTGCACAGTAGTCCGCAATGATAATTCAGGGGAAACTGTCATTGACTCTCAGTAGAAAAGTCAAGGAACACTGCACAGTGGTCCACAATGGAAAATTCAGAGAGCACTGCACAGTGATTTGCAATGGAGTACTCAGAGGAAACTGCCATTGGCCCACAATGAAAAGTTTTGGGGAAACTGCACACGCCTGCAATAGAAACGTCAAAGGAAACTGCACAGTGATTCGCAATGAAGAAGTGAGAGGCAACTGCCCAGAGGCCCTCAACGGAAAAGTCATGGAACACTGCAGAGAGGTAGGCAATAGCAAAGCCAGGGGAAACTTCCCTTGGCCCGCAATGGAAAAGTCACGAGAAATTGCACGGTGGTCCACAATGAAAAGTCAGGAGAATCTGTCATTGACTCGCAATGGAAAAGTCAAGGAACACTGCACAGTGGTTCGCAATGGAATAGCAGGGGAAACTGCTATTGACCAGCAGTGGGAAAGTCAGGGGAAACTACACAATGAACGGAATGGAAAAATGAAGGATAAGTGTCGGCGTGACTGCTCCCTTCGAGATGGGCGAGGCAAGCGGACGAGTCCCGGTCGGCGTAATCGGATGGCACACGTTCCGGGGTTCATCTCTCCAGTCGAGGGGACTAAAATTAATTTAAGAGTTCACTTAGAGGGATTGGATCTGATACCTGATAGCCATTACGTGATTATGTTTCCTTGTACTGAGCTAATGACAGTGGGGTATGCCGTGGCGAATTGCTTCGCGCCGTCATTACGCCTTGGGTGCGGGCACTGCCAGCCAAGCCCAGGAGGGGCAATGTGTGGCCAGGAAGGGCCGCGCGGCGCTCGGCGGCGCATCACAGGGCAAGCCTTCGGTCGCGGCTGCTCTATTCACTCTTAATTATTACACCTTAGGATATGCTACAGAATGGCACAGACTTTCTCGTTTTTTCTAGTGTACCGGCTCTAAAGTCTTCCTCCATTCTCTGGTCACCTGCCATCTATCGTCACCGAAAGTACATTTTCTTGACGTTTTCTTAACTTTTCGGTAGCTCAATAGTGGAACCGAAATACTACTTCAAGAATATAAAGAATAGTAAAATCTCGTCATAAATAGAAATTTTAATTGAAACTTTTGAAGCCGTTTTTAAGAAAATGGTGATTAAGCATTACTGTAAATGCGAAATTTGAAGCTCTTTTTCACAGGAATCTATTGAGTTTTCGAAAAACTTCATTTAAAGTTCTTCCAAGAACTTCTATTCACAAATGTAATAACTCATACAAATCGTTGGAAATGTGCATATTAATGGCGTGAGAGAAATTTCAAAAAATTACATTTGTGTAATTTTTGAAAAACAAAAGAATATATCAAAATGAACTTTACGAGATACTAAACGGTGTCATAAGCACTATCCATTGGAGAAATGTGAAGAAAAAACTTGGAGACATTTTTGAGAAAATGGCGTTTGATCGTTTCGGAAAATTCGGAATATGAGCTAATTTTTACAGAAAACACTTGAGTTTTCGAGAAACTTTATTTGACTATTAAAAGCACATGTACTCATAAATCTAATAGTGTGAAGAAATTGCCTCTAATGTCAATATTAGCGACGTGAGGGACAAAAAGTCAAACAAATTTAATTCCTGTACTTAAAAAAACAATAGAATAGAGCAATATAACGTTTGTGTCATCGAATAGGGTTGGTTGGGCTCTAACTCTACCAAAAATTTAAAGAAAAAATTGGAACCATTTTTGAGAAAATCATGTTTTTTAATTTTTATTAAAATTGCAAATATTGCACAAAAACTACTAAAAGGTTCAAAAAAGTCTACATGACCTTAATGAAAGAACTATTTGTGGGTAACAAATTTCATTTGAAGGAAAAATCTGTTTCTTCATTTTTATATTTGTAGGGAGGCTCCTCAAAAAATCCAAACTTTTGCAAATTTTCCAAAATTCAGAGTTAACCGTGAAAATGGGACCTATGCCACCTTTGTACGTGTATTTTACTATATTTTTACAATACATTTAAATAAAATACTTGTGGCCGTTTTTGAGGAAAAAATTCGAAAGTGTTCGGGAGGCTTCATGTACAGTACCCCCAAATTTTAAAGAATGTTTTTCAAAATTTAAAAGCTTCAACTAGAGCCAGGTGGACAGGGGTTTCTTTAATATGTAAAAGATTGTACGTGTGGTTTAGGCGCTAAATTTGATCACATACCACAGACGGGCAGACAGACGGACAGACAGACGGACGGATGGACGGACGTTTTGAAAAAAACTACTTTCTTGGTATCAGGGGAACCCAAAACATGTATTTCCGTTGAAATCTCGAAATCGGTTTTCCCCAGCATTACATAACTTTCTCTATACTTGGTTTATTACTCCCGTATACGAGAAAGTAAAAGTTCAGGCAGTCACGAAATGTTGTGGTCGGACTCATGATGAGACGCCATTAGAGATGGTGGATGATAACGCAATGTAGACAGGACTACAACTGCGTAGGCTTCCAAGGCTGTAACCCTTGAACCGATCGTTTTACCCTTTCGGTTTTTATTGAAAGGTAATGAAGTATTCTTTCACAAATATTCTTCCGCACTTTTTGATATCTCGTACTGGTTTTGAGTTAATGTGCATTTTTTTGAACATGAGTTGTACAAAGTTGTTCTGTAGATGCAAAACTCCATTCCTTGACAATTTTGGAGAACTGGCCCGCGCGACCATCTTGGATTTTTAAGAAATTTTGTATGCAGGTTTCAACAAGACTCAATGGAACTTTTGTGAAGTTTTAGCTTTACAAGTGAAATAGTTTTTGATCTATAGTGTTGTTGTTTTTTACTCTGGGCAATGTCATTGTACTGAACGATCATTACGATATACGAGAATTCGTACATTTTTGCAGAGTTGGAAAACAATATTCCCTTCTCCAGTTTTTCTAACCAAGTGATACTGAGCATACTTGTAAAACTTATTTGCTATATTAAATGGAACTAATAGCATTTTGTATTTATTAATACGCAGTGGATAAAGTCAGCAAAGTAGTAGAAAAGGTTTCCTCAAATCATCTACTTTAATCTTACAGAAAAAATTATTAGAGCTAGGAGGTTCAAAATGTGCATTCAGGATCAATATTATAATATCACTTGAGTTTCATATTTTTTACTCGGAAGCTATTCATTGTTGAGGTCTGAAATATATTTGCACTAATTTCTTCGATGACCTGACTGAAATTTACCCACTGTGCATTAATAACTAAAGTAGCGTTGCTACACAGCGCGCAACGGTTGCATTATATAATAAAAAGAAGAAGAAGAAAAAGAAGAAGAAGAAGAAGAAGAAGAAGAAGAAAAGGAAGAAGAAGATGAAGAGGAAGGTAAAGAGTACTTCGAGTAGAAGTCTGAGTAGAACATAATTTCGTATAATACTTCTCTTCCCTTTTCCATTATTAGTTTGACAATAGGGGCCCAGCAAGTGAAATATTTTCATATTTTATAATTAACAATTTTTTACTAAGTTTATTTGCCTTCAAGCATTATTTTATGTAACTCATTTTTTGTGAAAGAAACCACGACAAAAATTGAATCTACAGCTCAGAGGACCGGCCGGAAAGCAATGTCAACTAAAGCGACATTGACCTTGACAATAGAACGCTATCATACGCTGTTTGGTTCGTTGGTGTCGTGTTGCCGTGACGATGAATGGAACTTTGACAGAAGTAGTGCTGCAGGAAAAGTCTTGCCTTGCTCTCTGCATATTTCTGTAGAAAATTAGTAAAATTTGCTTTGCGTGCTCGTGTCTTGACAGTTCATAGATTTGAAAAGTTTCTGTTCGTTACCAACTGCGTAGGAAACTGGTTTTTGAAAATGTGAATCTTGCTGTGTGAATACTTTCTTAGTATTATCAGACTTTCTACTAACTTACATTTTTCATAAAATGAAACATTACGTTTCATAAAAATTAGCAAGGAGTTTTTTCTTCTATAGAAAAGTACTCCATAAAGTGTCAACTATATATAGACTAGTGGATCTAAAATAACAATTACTTTCTCGCATTATTTCTAACGTTTGCAATTTTCTATAATTCAGATATTTCAATTGATTGAATGATTAGTGATTCCACGCGCGTTAACTGTTAGTGTGCGAGTCATTAATCCCGTAAGTGTGGTAGAAGTTTCCGCTGGAGGTGTCTGTGATTTTCCCCCGCTGGATGGCGAGCTCTTGCGCCGGCGCACGTCGGATTGCGAGGCGAATTAGCGAGGCACCGCTCCCGACCGGTCTCCCAACAAGTGTGGTAGTGCAGCGCATTTTAGTGTGAGAGTGTGTACTTAAGGGGTGAAGATAGGACAAGGAAAGATCGCGCGCAGTCCGAGACCCGTTTGTTAGGGTAGCTACTACTCCAGCATTCGCCTGGCGTTGATTGGAGAAACCACGGAAAACTGTCGATCAGAGCAGTCGGCCGCTAGAATTCCCTCCAGACAGCGGCCAAATTCCACCAAACAGTATAGCTAGTGACGAAAATCCTTCCACCGGCAGGATTCGAACCCTGAACCTCCCGGTCAGAGGTATCACTTCACGTCCTGACGCACCTTTGCCTGAGAAAGATTTCAATGAAAATGAGACCATTTTTAAAACTTCCTTCACAACATCCGAGGACAAAGTTTAATTTAAAAAATTGAACTTTTTCAATTTACAGCTAGTGATGCTCCAACAGCCCATACTTTCCCGCATTATTTCTAAATTTGTCGTTTTCGAAAATACACAGTTCAACAACAATGAGACCTGCGCCATTCTTTTAGGCGTTTCTTGTTGTAAACGGAAAAGTTCGAAGAAAAAATCTGGAGCGGTTTTTGAGAAAATGTTATTCTTATAAATTGTATAATTTCAAGCAGAAATTACGCAAAAATTACTCATTGACCCTTACCCTTTTTTAAAAACCTTATGTGTTAGAACATATTTTGTACAAGGCAAAAATCTCTATCTTCAATTTTTTAGTTTTGAAATGATAAAATTTTCAATTTTGGATAACACAGAGTTTGCCAAAAATGTAACCTGCTACGATTTATTTTTTCCGTTCTTGCTTACATACGGTGAGAAAATTTAAAGAAAAAAATTTGGCCCGTTTTTGAGAAAAAATTGTTTAAAAAAGTTAAACATTGCCTTTTTTGGCAAAATCATGCGAAAACTGCTCATATTTTCAAAAATTTGAACATGATCTTATCCCAAGATCTTCCTTTAAAGAAAAGATACCAATCAAGGAAAATATCTCTAGCTTTAATGTTGCAGTTGTAGGAATCACTGGAAAAATGTTAACGTTTGCAATTTTCGAAAAATCAAGTATTTCAAGGGAAATTAAACCAGGTCTAAAGCTTCCTTTACGCTATCCTAGGACAAAGTTTAATCAAAACATTTGGAGGTATTTTTAAGAATATTTTTAAAATATCGATTCTTCATGGAAAGTACTTCCCCAAATCAAAATATCTTTTTCAAATTCTCAGGGCCTTTAGTACATTTAAATCAATCAGAGGATATGAATTATGAAGAAAATCGGCTGAATGGTTTGTTCATGTGCCAGCTTTGTTCATGGACAAAAGATCAAAAAGACAGGCCAGCAAACAGACGTTTACCCGTGAATCGATTTTTGGTTATCAAGAACCCACAAAACATGGATTCTTGCTACACCACGCGTTAACACATAGCACCACAGGTTAAAACATATATGAACACGATTTTTCCAATTTTTCGTTACCAGTACCTGTTAATAAGAGTTGGTCTGTCGAAATTTGTTTTTCAGCACACGATTACAATACTGTCTCTTACATATGAAGGGCAAGAAAGTAAAAAAATGAATGAAATGAGACACGAGCAATTTCTTTAAGAGTTCTTCACTCTATCAAAGGACAAATTTAATTCCAAAAATGTTGAGCCACTTTTGAGAAAATGTTGACGATTCATTGAAAGTGCCACAAAAATTAAAATATCCGTTTCTGGCGGGGCCTCCAGCAAATTTAGATCGATTGGGGCATTTTGGACCAAACCAATTTGGGAGAAAATATTTTGAATGCGCTCGACAAAACGAGATTTGCTGTGGAAAAATCTCCGATTTCTGCCGCAGCGTTACAATACACTCTCTTTATTATGTAATTACCTAATAAGGCGGGAAAGCGAAAAGTTGGCAAACTAATAATTTTATTTTCAATTATTTTTATACACATATTTCAATTCTTTTTATAGACATACATTTTGCCTTGAGGCAAAATATAAAAGGTTCTGAATTGTTTCCATATACGTAGACATACGTTTACGTTTGTTTGTTTATTTTTTGTCGCCTCTCTCGTGTTTGAAATTGCAATACTTCTGAAATATGAATACTAATTTCATGAATAAGTCCCAACTCTGTTTTCTATGAGTATATTATGCAGCTGTCTTATTTTAAGAACGAAGTGTAAAGCTCTAAATCTCTAAGTACTCTGTGAAACATGAAAATGTAATTTATTGATGTACTCGCAGTTTAATATCATTTTTGTATTAAAAGAGAGAATTGTTTCCCGCTGGAGTCCAACATTTGGACAACCTGTGGTTGAAGTGAGAGAAGGGCCAGGGCCCATCCTTGTTTCTGCGTTGCGCGATGTCAATGCGAGTTGCTGCGTTGCGTGTGTTGCGTGTGCGCCTGCGAACTTCTATTTCTTTCATCTTAAAGCTATTTGATCCAGGGTTGTGCGGGGAATTCTCTATCCACCAGTATCACACCTACAATATTTCGTAGGCTTCCGCGGCCAGAGTTATGTAAATCATCTTGGCTGTTCGGGTGACGCCGCGTCCAAGGCTGTGCTGCCTTACAGCATTTATCATTTACCATTAACATATCATCAGCATCATTTATACGAGACATTTTGCCCATCTTGCTTTAGCATATTATATATACATGTCTAAGAATAAAAAGTACAACTTCGATGCAGAGGGTTCGCTGATCACATTCACTTTCTCGCTACCACTTACACAGCGGAGTGTAAATCATGAAATGCTGCGCGAAAAAGCTGCGAATTTTCGGTAGTAAAACTCTTATTACAGGACGCTGGGAACGAAAAAGCGTAAAAATCAAGTTGCTAAATTTAAAAACAAATCCTCTAAGCCGTGGTGCAGTCAGAATTCATGTTTTGTGGGTCCTTGATAGCGAAAAATCGATTGACGGCAAAACGTCTGTCCGTCTGTTCACAGCTAAACCGTTCACCCGATTTTCTCCAAAATTGATATTCCCCAATCAATCTGTCTGATGTCGCGGCCCCTTGAAATCGATATTTTAATTTTAGGGGTTCTTAAATGAAGCCAGGGACATTTTCAAAACTTTAAAAAAATGGCTCCATCGGTTTTGATTAAATTTTGTTGTTGGATAGTCTGAAGAATGTTAAAGTGGTGCGAAGACGTTTAAGTGGCCTGAAGGACGTTTAAGTTTCAACGAATGGTGCAGGCCTCATATTCTCAACTCTCATTTTTCGAAAATTGCAACAAAAAATATTTTTTTTGCATCGTCCTGCAACTACAATTATGAAGATAGAGACTTTTTCCCTTAATGTAATCTGTTCCTTAAAGATATATTTTGAAATAAGGTCATGTGTAATGTTTTGAAAATATGAGTACTTTTGGCGTAATTTTGCATAGAAGTACGGGCGAGATAGTACGTGCTGTTTGGCTGCACTAGTTTTGAAATGAACACGTGGTGGGAAACTTCATATAAGTTACATATGTGGCACTTTCCTCTGTTTGGTTTTGGTAAGTAACCCCTCCCGCATCGTGGAAGGGACATTGCCAACTTACGAAAATTTATACGATTATTTCTAAGGTGATGACATACATGTAATTACAAAAATTCTTAATGTTGTATTAGCTAAAGTAACCCGGCATTGCCAGGTAATTTAACACAATCACCAATTAGCAAAAATTTTAATTCTGACTCTAGAATAAATTGGGAATGATTTCATTTGCATCCTCGTCACGTCCACTTTACCCCACCTCTCCCTTCGCCCTGACCGTGCCCACTCCACACCGCGCATCTGCAATAGCTACAAAATGCGAATTGCATTAAATTTAATTTTGTAGAAAAATGGAATTTCAGATGAACGCATCAGTTTCAACTATTCAAAGGTAATATGTGTCAGTACAGAAAATTTAATTAAAATCGGATAAGCTGTTAAAACATATTAATTTTTATAATACATTCCTTTTCTAACTTTAGATACATCATATTCATATTTATTTTCCATTATATTCCGAATATCGTTAAATTGTTATTTGTTATTTGATATGTGTGTTTGCTGTTGAGTGGAGGATCCCATCTCGATGATCTTTGTGAAATTTTCCATCGATCCTTAAAGTGAATGTTGAAATGATCGTGTTTTTTCTCTCTAGTAAAAATATAGTTTCACTCCTTTCCAAGCCTCTTATCCTATACAAACTGCTTGTGAACGCAATAAGTAATTATATTATTGTTATTATTATTAAGTTAGAAGTTTCATGGTCGATTTTCGACACAGCACGAAGGTTAGTGGGACGGCGGGGGTAGTAGTGACCAAACCCATTCATTGCGTTCTGTTGCTGTAAATCAATGCTCTATCGTTCTGCATTTATGTCCCGAGGGGGGCATGAATGTTTATTTAGCGCAATATAAATACGCCGTGTTGTTTGCGCCGTAAAACGTGTCTGGTGCTGTTTTCTGGCTGTTAAAATCCGCAATACACCGAATGAAGGGTTGTAGACACACAAATGAACTCCATCACAAGAGGTTCGAGGGACGTTTGATAATGTCTCAGACATTCTAGCGCTCGTAAATGAACGTGTAGTTTATTGAGGCAGTTGGGAACTTTAATTCCGCCATGTTGGGAGGGTTTTAATATTGTCTCAAGAAAGAAAAAAACACAAATCTCCAGGTATCAATTGATCTTGAGCATCCATGAAAGACCATTGTTATATTCTTAACTTCATTACTCTCCAGTCTTTCCTTTTCGTTTTTGGAAAAACAAGCAATAGATAACTCTTTCATTAAAATCTTACAAAATCTAGTACGGTATAGTGTGTAAAGCCATTTTTAAATCAAAAATGAAGTGGAAGTATCATTTTGTACAACAGACACCTGTCTGCTATACAGACGTTGAATTATCTAAGTTAATTCTAGCAAGTGTAGGCCTAATATTTATGTTTATTTAAAGTAACAAAAAGCATTTTACTTACTTGGTAGTGAATTACTCATAAATGTCCATTGAGTACGTATATTCACAGCATGATTTTGTCCGCTTTTCAATCTTAAAATTCAGTACAAAACCGAAATACGTAAGTAATAGTGTCAAAAGAATAAACTTGATCAAATATAGTGTGCGGTAAATCTAATTGGTGGCCAGGGAAACAGTAAAAATATTTTTATAACTTTAATGGGTAGTTATTCATGGGTATTCTTGATTAACATTTCCTAAACAGTGCGCAGTATACTTTTTAGATAATGCAATGTAGCAATTGCAGTCTCAAACCTTTGGCAACACGCGAACTGCATCCACGCAATTACTCACGCCAACAATCCAGAAATCCTTTCCAGATAATTGGAAAATAACGTAAAATATTTCTGAAAGAGAGAAAACATAAAAGACATGCCACGTAACGACATAAACAAGAAAATTATTGAAAGAAATCGTCTTCTTTTTACTAAAAACCAAACTACTCAGACAAAATGAACTTACATGAATTACATTCTTCCGAGCATGCATTTCATTTTTAATCAGGTGTATTGTTTTTGTTTTGTTTTGCTAGAAATTTCATCGTAATGCCTCTCAAGTTTTTAATCCAAAAAGTGGGCTTGTCACCATCACCTTACTTTATTGGAGTCACATCAAAAATTCTTAAATGATATGGAAATGCAAAAGTCGCCAACAAAAGAGAATAATAATTTGCCGTTATTGGTTCTAATTTTGTTTCAAGGGACATTTAACCATAATTGATTTAAGTAAAACTATATAGTATTAAGTACCATTTAAATAACGATATTATTCCGAGATTTTCCTCATCCAAATACCTAAAAATCCATTTCGAGAGTAAATTAAGCTGGAAAAGTCACGTAGAATTTGTTGTAGGGAAAGTGTGGAGATCTCTTCACTTTGTAATGCGCATCTTAAAAAAGGGTACGGTAAGAGCGAAGGAAGTTGCTTATTTATCGCTTGTTCGTCCGATAATGGAATATGGAGCAATTTGTTGGGATCCACACAAAATTATGCAGTGGAAGGTGTTGCAAAGGATTGAGTGTAGGGCAGCTCAATTTACTTTCAGGGATAAGAAAATGTCAGGGTGGGATTCCCTCGAAAACAGGCGAACATTGGAAGGCTCTGCGCTTTGTATAAAACCTACAGCGGTCATCTAGAATGGAAAGAAATTGAACGACGGCTAAGTATTCCTACGTACATTAGTAGAGGGGATCACCAGCACAAAATAAATTTAAGACCACAGACAACGGATGTCAGAAAATTCTCTTTCACAAATCGAACGATAAGGGTTTGGAATAGATTGCTTGCAAAAACCTTAGAACCCCTTCCTCGAAGCGTTCAACAGTTTAGGAAATTAATTTAGGGAATTTCTAAGTTGATGAGGGCGTTATGAGTATATTAAGTAATATAGAGAAGAGAGGTGCCGTCCAGTGTCGACCAGAGAAATAATGAAGGGAATGTTTCAAGAGTTACAGTGAAGTGAAGTGCAGTAAGTGGAGAACAGTGCAGTGCCAGTGCAGTGCGGTTTTAGATTATAGATGTTTCTTTTCTTTTTCTTCATACAATTTCATAGTTTATGAATTATCAGTTTTTATATTATTGTTATTATTATTATTTATCATTATCACCATCATTATTACATTAGTTACATGAAATGTATTACCTTATTTATGTAATTAACTGCCATCGGGGTACACGCAATTGCAGTTTCAATAAATTTATCTTTATCTTATATATTTTACCTGCAATAGATAGTTCTTGGGAATAGTAATTCCATTCGTCTGCAACGTCATTTCCAGCTCAGTTGTGGAAAGCTCCACAGGAATGCAAACGACTTCAACGCGAACCGGTCCCTCGAGGTCAGGTCAGGAGAGCTCAGATAAGATACACGCCCCATCCCATCCCACTGCCCCCGCCCCCCATCCGTCACGACCGCAGCCATTCTCTACTGACCCACCGCCTCCTTCCCTACCTCCCTCACCGCCAACGCCACCACCACTACCGCCGCCGCCTTCGCCCTCGCCCTCGCCTCCACATTCCCCCCGCCGCTGGCGCCCCGTGCGGTGCGTGGGACAGCCGCGCAAGCGCTGTGGCGAGGAGGCGATTAGATAACTGACTGAAGCGCCGCGCCGCGCCGCGTCCACGGAACTTTGGATCTGCTTTTGCTCACGGTTTGTTCATCGAATTGCTGTCAAACAGCTGCCAACGTTTGTTTCGTATAACTCATTGCCGGACGTGACAGTTGAATTGCGAGCGTCATTTTCATATGAACGACATTATTAACTTAGCAAACTATTCAAGCCTAATATCACGGGCGTTTAAATATGGAGGCTGATGATGAAATGTCAACAGTGCCTATATTACTCGTGTCATATATTTAAAACATTTGATCCAGTATGTTAGTATATTGCTTTATATCTTCCGTTGAATGCGAAGGAACAAAGGTTATTATAATAACTCGTGTTCGTTTCGTAAATATTCTTGAGTTGTAATTGCAAGGTTTATTTCTTTACCATTTCATGAAGGTACAGAGCAATTGATTTGCTTCTTATAATATTCTCGGATTATCATAATTTATAATCCAAAATGGAAATGTGACCGAATGTGAACAGATATATTGTAGGATAAAAAGAGATCTGTTTTCTTGTGGTCGAATAGAAAATTCAATAGAAGTTACTTTATTACCCATTACATTATTAATCCATACAATTTTCTTTCCTAAAAATGTATAGAAACTAAATGTGAATGTAATGTCAACACCATTAAAGGCTATTTGTCAAAATAATAAATGAACCCAAAAGAGAATAAAACTCCGCATGAGAGTCCATTTTGAAAGCTTTCCAATCTCTGAGATCGGAATCAGGAGTTCGGGTCACTGATACGGAACTCAACATTCGCCCCCACAACGACCGCTTAGAGGCCATTGCGTTGCTTCGAATCATTAGTCGTATGCGGAGTCATATCTTTACGACACCACTAATTATTGGCTATGGATCAGAAAAACAAACCAATTTTTCTCGTGTCATAATCTTTTCTTATTGCTGGGAAATAAGGAGTCACAATTTAGATTTTTTTATTGTCGCTATTTTCCGACCTGACCCTTCACTCATCCAAATTCGCGCTGTAGGTTTGTATTCTGCCATTAATAAAGTCATCTTTGTTATGAGCATTATATTATTATTATTATTATTATTATTATTATTATTATTATTATTATTATTATTATTATTATTTTATTTTCTCATTTTACTGGTGCATTTGAATGAATTATTGTACAGATACATAAAATCAAAGCTCGATACATCTTTTTTTAAAAAGAATTTATAACACATTATTTCCCATGAATTTCCGCATAATAATAATAATAATAATAATTATTATTATTATTATTATTATTATTATTATTATTATTATATTACTATTGTTAGTTCGCCTCCGCCTTTCTGTATATTAACGGGATTATCATTTGCATTTGCTTTTTACCCGCCACTTGTCGAAGAAGAACCTTAAACTAAATGGGTATCAAATTTCGATGTCACTGCCCGGGGCACAAATACGAGGTATCAAGAGAAGAAATATACTAAAATTAAACCAAATGTTAGAAGGGCTTGCAATAATAATGGTAGTAACAAATTGTGATTAACCTTTGGATGAATTTTGACGCTGTATTAATAAATGATGCATGTCTCTCTAAGAAGTTATATTCAACAGTATCAACATCAAAATTTTATTATGGTGTCAGCTTTACTTCATACTACATTCCATGCGCAAAACTATTATTAAAACAAACGTACTACATTAAAAGTACTTGTTCAGATGGAAAAGTTTGTAGTTTACGATGATAATTTGGAAATTATATCTTCAAAGTTATAGTTGTAGGAAGATATCAAAAAGTTTTAAACTTTTGCAATTTTCGATAATATAGGTATTTCAGTGAAAATGAAACGAGCGCCATTTGAAGTGTCTTTTATGTTAAGAAAAAAGGTTTATCGAAAAAGGAACCAATTTTGAAAAAATATTGAAAACATAGTTGAAGCTTTAGGTACAGGACCCCCCCCCTCAAAAAAAAAAAAAGGAATTAAAATATTCGTTTCAAATGCGCGGGGCCTCGCGTTCGTCGAGGTCGGGAAGATCAATTTTGGAGAAAACCTTCTGAACGCTTTGGGTGCTAAAGACGGGCAACCGGCCTTTCCAACGTTATTGAAGAATCACAATTCTGAGCTCACTTTCAAAAAACATTTGAGTTTTCAAGAAATTTCATACCAAATTATTAGAAGCACTTGTACTCATAAATGCAATAATGAATCTAAGACGCTCGTAATATAAATACCATTGACGTGATAGATATCTCAAGAAAATTATATTTGTATAATTTAAAAACCGAAAAATACATCAAAATGTGGTTTTCAAAGGCATTTAACTTTCAAAAATTGTAACGAAATTTTCGAGCAGTTTTTAAGAAAATGCTACTTTTAATATTGCCCACATGAAATGTCCTTTTTGTATAATTAGCATTAATTTCAACGAGAAATTACTTGAAAACTACTCTTTTTTTTAAAAAAATGAACATGACCTTTCTTAAAGAGATGATTTTTAAACAGATTTTCTTTAAGGCAAAAGTTCAATTTTGTTGTTTTGGAATGTTAACATTTTGCAATTTTTGAAATATGGTGATTTCGCCGAAAATGGGACTAGAACAATTCTTTACTGTCTTGATACATACGAGGAGAAAAAAAATTGTTAACAAATTTAAAAATTGCCTATACTTTATGCAAAATTACGAGAAAGCTACTCATAGTTTTTTAAAGAAAACTGTACATGATCTTTCATTTGAAGATGTGTATACCGGGTGTCCCACCAAGTATGGACAACCCCTACAACTTCTAAACGGTTCAGGATATCAAAATGCAGTTTTCGTTGAACAATGCAGAATCATAGGGGAAGTAACATGCCGTAAGAGACTATCTAAAATATTTATAGTTTTCGAGAAATTTCATCATCTTTGATTTTTTAAATGGAACAACGTATATTTTTCTCATCAGCAATGGATAGATCATGAAACTAGGAATAAAATGATGTATCATATGTTAGTATTTTGATAGTAATTTGAGTATAAAATTAGATTTTCTGGCATGAACTGATATTTTCAAGTAAATGTGCAGCCTTTGCAACAGTATCCGTTGGTGGAAAGGCGACCTTTGCGGCGTCGATACTGTTTTGTGGAGTGTGAGAGGGTTGCCGTGCAGGATGAAGGGGTAACTGCAGCAGTTCATGGTCTTGACACAAAAAACATATGAACAAACATCGACTTTAACGATCAAAATGAGAGATATTTTTCCTATTTGTTCATCTGAATTGAACTTTTCTTCTTCTGATATTCCAAATCAACGATAATCGAAAAGAACGAAATAAAAAATATCGTAGCGAAAACGATAACAGAGGTCATTTTGAAACTTACAAGAATCGAGCGCAGTGTAGAAACAAGCCATCATTTTAAAATATCGGAAGCGAATGCATGCTTAAAGATTTCCATTGTAATATCTCGATTAATTCATCAAATAATAGATAGGTAGAAATTTTCTCTTATTATTTACTGTTAATAACCTTCCTATTTAAACACGTACCAAAAGAACAAAGCAATACAAATTTTGAAATACTCTTGACAGTTCTATCAACGTAAATTTGCCAACCTTGAAAGAAAATGCATATCTGCAGTCGCAACTACTAATACTGATTACAGAGTTTCTTATTTCATAGCGCCAGTGCTGCCACAAACTTGAAAATCCACGGCAGAAGACGGAAGTGCACTGTTTTCATTTTCATTTATGAACAGCAGTCGTATGGTTGCTAAGTGGACGAGTGTACATTTTATTTAAAAATGAAATTTAACAGCGAAGAGACTGTGGTTGGCTTCTTGTTCAGTTTGTAAATGATATTTATTATTATCATCTTCCTTACGCTATCAATTTTTTATTTCATTCTTCAAACAACAATCGATGTTTTGAAATTTGTGTAGAAGAGCAGTTAAATCCAAATGGAAAAAATCACCCCTTGTGATCGTTAAAATTGGTATTTGTTGTTGTGATGTGTGTGTCAACACCAAGGATTGCTGTGGTACTGCCTCTTATCCCCCGCTGCCACCCCTCTCAGTCTCTCCTCTCCACGCAGCAGTCTTGACGCCGCGAGTCACCTTCCCCAGAAGGCGAGAGCTGCTTCACGATTGCCCGTTTCATTCAAAATCACATGCCACAAAATCTAATTTTATACTCAAGTTACTATCAAAATATTAGCATATGAAACATCATTTTTATCCTCTTTTCATGGTCTATACATTGCTGGTGAGAAAAATATATAGTTCCATTTAAAAAATTGAAGATGATGAAATTTCTCGAAAACTAAAAATCTTATAGACAATTTCTCTACGGAATGTTACTTGCCCAATGATTCCCCATTGTTCAGCAAAAACTGCATTTCGATATCCTGAACCGTTTAGAAGTTATGGGGTGGTCCATAGTTGGTGGGACACGCTGTATAAATAACATATTTTGTTAAGGAACTAAACATTACAGGAAATCTCTATCTTGAATATTGTAGTTGTAGATAAACGGCACAAAAAATTACAGTTTTGCAATTTTCGGAAAATCATGAATTTCAATGAATATTAGACCTGCAATATTCCCTTAAGAGCTTTTCTGTTGAAAATTCGCGGTTTTCCAGTGCGCGATTACAGTACTTCCACTTCTTACATTCGTAAGGGCGACAAAGTAAAAATCAGATGATCTGACATATTTATGCGTTTGTTTGCAAATCGATATTTAGAGAAAACTCGAATCGAATGTAATGAAGTCTCGACTCGCACACTGCAACTCGTAGTTGGAACTTGGTTTTCAGGAAACGTTGGCCTGCTGTGGGGGATTGAAAGCTCTGCTGTGACGCGGCGCGAAGGCCTCTCGTGGCCATTGACTCTCGGTCCTTGTGCTTCCTCCTCCACATGCGAGTCCTTCGATGCAATGAAACGGACCGAGAATGTAATTGTTAACCACGTGTGAGATAGGTACTTAAAAAATACATTGGAGAAATGTTATTTAAGAAATAACGTTTTTCCATTTTGTCGATTTGCATTTGAGAAATGTTTAATTTATTTTGTCGTTAAAATATCTTTGAAAATGCTCAATTTTGAGCTCATTTTCACAAAAAAAGGTTCGCGTTTTGGGAACTTTATAAAAAAACACTTGCATTCACGAATGCAATAATGCAAAGAATATTTCTTATACAAATATTAACGACTTTATATACATTTCAAAACAATTACATCGGTGTAATTTTTAAAAAATCTCAAGAAACTGAAACGGCTGGGGGAATTTGTTCTAATGTACAAGTTTTATTAATAATAATACCCAAATATAATCTGTTTATAATTTATTTAACATAAATAATAATATTTCGTTACACTTTGGAACTAATTCGCCGTTTCAATAAAATTTATTTAAGGGTATGACCCGCGAAGCCGCCCTCTACGAGAAACGGGATGATTATCATCGATTAGGGGACTGGATGCTGATTTCGTTCCTCGCTTGCTCGCAATTAAATAAAACACCAATTTCTCTAAATTACTCGTTGCTGCTGCAAATGCCGGTAAAATTCCGTTTATTCAGAATCAAATAATTCCCTAGCACTACTGCCGCTTCCACTAGCTAGTACATAACACATTATATAAAAGAACAACATTGACACATACTAAAACATATCTTACCATGGGAAACAATTAATTTACACCTTCATACGTAACAGTACATAGAAAACTCAATCACACGAGTGCGCATTTCTTTTCCCCGTTTTAAATGGCCATTTTTCTTCTTAACTTCAATATTCTCCCCACTGCAAAACATTCCTGGCCTTCTCACATTATCAAGACGAAATAGAAAATTAAAAGTGTCCACTTCCCTAGTCCTTGATCGGCGAACTCCGCCAGAAAAATCAACACACATGTCGCCGACTTCCAATATTACCATTTTTCCATTCTGAAACCCATTTCATGTTCTCACTGGTACTTCACTTATCATTCAACATTAACACGTTAATAAAACATCCTGGCTTCCATTTGTGATCCGTCACCTACCAGATCTAACACCAGTCTGACCTCCCGTTTCTCTGTCTTTATAGTTGAAGAAACAATTGCCGTCTCTCTCGTTCGTCATTGACTTTCTATGAGATGTAAATAGTTTTTCTTTTGAATTTTGCTCACACTTGATTCCACTTCCATCCGTAATTAAATTAAATATTTTTCTGGTTATTTTGTCTACATTTTACTATCTTTTTAGGTCCGTTCAGTTTATTTGACATCTTTACTCACATCATGGCTTTCGGTGTGTAGTGTTCGACTGTCTTACTAACAGTATGATTCCTTTTAGTTTCTTTTGAAAATCCTCATGTTTACATGAATCTTCGCTACCCTAAAATCCCCTTTCTTTATTTATTTGCTCTGGTCTGTTCATTGTTTCACAATTCCTCAGCTCCGGCGTAATAAATGAACACTACTTTTCCGAATCCCGTCATTTGTATCTGTAAATATGTCGCTCATGTCGCGTTTGGGTCTATTGGAATACATTAAATTATTGTTTTTGACGAGACCATCTGGGTCGTCACAATACATCAAAGTGGATTTAGCATTATCTGCACCGAAAGATTAAAGAAAACATATGGCAATGTTTTTTAGTAAATCTTGTTAATAAAGCTTGGATAAATCCAGCACAGGGAAAATGGTCAGTGAAGCCCTAAATTCGATATATAGTTCGGAAGGTTCATCTGATGTGGTCCCCGACGAAGGCAAAGTGAACTTCACACACAGCATGGAATACTCCGACATTTCGTATCATCTTCAACAAAATGCAAGCACAACAACGCATTCGGGACCGGATCATCAGGCCAGCCCGAAGAACAAATGCAGTCACAACAGAGTGCTACTTCAATCCAACTGCGTCAGAACAAGGTAATGTCGCAAGGAAAGCAAGCGAGCGATAACGACAGTGATAACAGTGACTTAAAACGTGTAACCACAGACAGCCTTCAGCAGGGTCGAACTTACGAAGTCAGTACAGCGTGGAAATCAAAAACAGATTTAGTTGGTTAAACGAAGAGATCCCGGAGGATCTAAGTGAAGAACATAAAATCCCACCAATTTTTGTCACAAATTTTTTAAATCAAGTTACCCTCGTGAATGAGATAAAAACTAACGTCTCATGCAACATCGCCACAGAATTCAAGAATCAAAAGATTCGAATCCAATTCCAGTCAGTGACCGACTTTCGAAAAGCAGTTAAATATTTTCTGGCCACGAAAAATTTCACACGTACTCGGATAAAATTAGTAAAAAATTCTCGATGGTGATAAAAAATTCATCCTTCAATCACAGAAAATGTAATTCTAGCTGAAATCAATAAAAAATTCAATTCTGCTACAAAAGTCACTCGGCTGTATAAAAACAATTTCTCCATTCCAGGAGTGGCAGTATACTTTGATGAAACTCACAAAATCGAGGATGTTATAGAAATAAAACAAATAGGCCATAGTGAAACCAGAAGAAGAAAGAAATCCAAGGGCCCCCTTCAATGTTAACAGTGTTTGGACTTTGGCCACAGTAAAAACAACTGTAATCATACAATTTCGTGCGTGTTTTGTGCAAAAAAAAGCTCCCCCCCCCCAATACGTAAACTTTGTCTAGGGAAGCATAGGGCTGACCTCAGATCAGTAGAATGTCCATATTGTCGAAAAATGTTGGAAAGTAAAAGAAATAATCCAAATTACTGACATAGGAACAATCATATTTCCCCGCAATACAATACAACAAACTTTCCAATACTACCTCCAAGCAACAATATACCTAATTTTGCACAGGCGTCAAATACCAACTATCAATGAAACACGACAAACACAAATCAGCATCAACAGCAACGACATAACATGCAAACAGAAACTACAACAACTTCAATATTGGTAATTCATTCATACAAAACATCACTCAGTTTATAACCAATCACATCATGAATTTTATAAATTCAATAATACCAACAATTATACAGAATATCTACCCTCAATTGCTATGTCAATAAACAACAATTATGAATAACAATAATGATTTAATTATACTAAATTGGAATTCCAACCGCATTATCAACAAAAAAAAGCCGAATTTCAACACTTCCTATATACTAAGACAATTGATATAGCATGTATCACAGAATCGCATCTCAACCCAGAATCCCCATTTTTTTGTACAGGGATACAAAACCATCAAAAAAGACAGACAAAACTCGAAAGAAGGAGGTATCATGATATTAATAAAAAAACAGCATACCACATCACCAGATTACTCTACCACAAACACCTGGTCTTGAAAAATCAGCGATAAATGTAAATAATAATAATAATAATAATAATAATAATAATAATAATAATAATAAGATATTAACAATAGTGACTACATATAAACCTCCAAATATAAAAATCAATAACAGCAACTTCTCCACATTATTACAACTACCAAGTCTATTCATTATTGCAGGCAACCTAAGCTCCAAACATACCTACCTCATGGGGATGTCGGTTTATGACTCCCGCTGGCAAATACTTATACAATATAAAAAGAAACCTAAATCTCAATATATTAGCACCAACCGAGCTCATGCACTTCCCAGATGATCCAAACAAAAGTCCAGACATACTTGACATAGCAGTCACAAATATTAAAACACAATTTATAACTACAACGTATCATGAATTAGAATCAGATCATTTACCAGCAATTATATCAACTCGCGTAGGAAAATCTCTGCCAACTCCCCCACCTACCTTAAATACTTACAACATTAATTGGAAGTACTTTAAAGAAAATTAATTAAAATTCATACCTTCATTTCTCAACCTGAATTCAAGAAATTAACCAAGCCCTCACGTCCCTCAACAACATAATCATTTGTACTATTAGCCACATACATATTAAAAAAATCTTAAATGTTAACAAAATACTATATAAACCGCTCTCATTTAATATAATTAACTTAATTCGTATAAAAATAAAACAAGACGACTTTGGAAATCCTTAAGAATTCCTTCTTTAAAAAAGAACTAAATATGTTAAATAAAATTCGTAAAAAGGTTCTCAATAGATATAAACAAGAACAATACTATTCCTATATCAATAACTTAAATACTAAAAACAACTCACTATGGCAATCTACCAAGAAACTCTTTAAAAAAAAGAACAAGTATTCCCCCATTAGCAACTAGTGATGGTAAAAAATACTCCCCAATGGAAAAGGTTGAAGTACTAGCCTCCCACTTTGTGGACACCTTTATCCCCAGTAACTCCTCTAAAGATCCCAAACACAATGAAATTTTAAAAATGTTCAGTGCTCCCTTACATAATGTTCTCCATCCAATACAATTCACGACTCCTAATGAAATAAGAAAAATAAAAAAGGATATGCCATATAAAAAAGCACCAGGCCACGATCAGATCAATCCAATCATTTTAAATAAATCTACCGGAGAACGCCATACCTTTTTATAAATAATATTTACAGTTCTTTATTGAGAACAGGGTATTTTTCTCAAATATGGAAACACTCAGTCATTCACACAATAGCTAAACCAAACAAGAATCACTCAAAAGCAGAAAATTACTGACCTATTAGCCTGCTACCTATAATGTCAAAAATCTTAGAGAAACTAATACGCATTTGATTGAACAAACATATCAAGGAAACAAACAGTGTACCACAGCATCTGTTTGGCTTCAAATCACAATACTCTACCACCCACCAACTACCACGACTTACGGAATACATTCACTCTGATTCCAAAAGAGACAACATACCATCGCTGCATTTGTAAACATCTCGCAAGCATTCGACAGAAAATGGCATCTAGCTCTTTATTTTAAATTAAGTGTAATAGGTACATCCAAATATCTATTAATTGTTATCCTTAGCTATCCTCCATAAATATAACTTTTTCAGTGTCAGTGGAAGGCCACTACTCTAATCCAAGGAAAATTGCTGCTGGGGTCCTCCAAGGTTCACCACTTTCCCCCTTGTTGTTCAATACATACACTGCGAGTTTTCCTATTTCAGCACAAATAAACACTGCTCAATTTGCCGATGACACTGCACTCTACATGGCAGGGAACTCTTTAACAACTCTTCAAATACAGCCTCAAAATGATTGAAATTTACTCGCAAATTGGGCTAATAACTGGAAAATAAAGTTGAACGCAACAAAATCTGTAGCAAAAATATTCACATTCAAACCATTCACACATCCTCTTCCACTCTTCATTCATAACACCATCGATTGGACACCAAAAAATAAAACAATAAAATACTTGGGCTTAAATTTTGATACTCGACTCAACTGGAAGCAACATACAGAGGTAAAAGCTCAGCAAGCCAAAACTAAACTAATTTAACTACGACCCTTACTGAATCAACTCAGTCACCTCTCCACATCTAATGCATGATTACTCTACAAATCAATAATCCGGCCGACACTACTTTATGCTTGTCTCATTTACACCAATGCTGCCAATACAAACCTAAAAAATGCAAGTGATTCAAAATAAAATCTGAAGATTAATCACAAAAGCACCTCGGTTCATCAGTTTCAACCAACTTCATAATAACTTAAATATAAACACAATAAAAAACTAAATAGCCTACCTCGCACACAATTTTTACACAAACCTTCCCCAAATACAAGCATCATCCTTCTAGAAACTGGGAAAAAACCTAACTATCCAAGAAGAATTAATAACATATTCACTTCATTCATTCTATAAAATGTTCGCAAACCTGGAATAATACTTATCTGAGGTGCTTCCTGCCTCCTCTCCCGCCATATATTTTTTTAATAATTGTAATGTGTAAGTTTTAAGTTCGTATAAGATAGATTAAGACAAAATATTTGCACGGTTAATATGTAAACTGAACAATGTAACGTAAAACAAAAATTAAATGTAAAAGAACGGGACAGCGAAGTTTGGAAATTCACAATAGATAACAATTTGGACTAGTTGTGTAACGTCAATAGTGGATAAATGTACATGTCGATTCGTCTGTTGCCTGTGTTTCGAATGAATATTGAACTATGTACTGTGTGCTAATCGATGCTGGTATATATGTATAATGTATTATTTGCTTGATACCATATTTATGTTTTTTATTGTGTCTTGATGTATGTACCATATTTATGTTTTTTATTGTGTCTTGATGTATGTTCAAATGTATTTTGTTTTGATGTACTACTTGGGTTAAAAAAATTACAATAAATAAGCGATCGGAGCAAGCGGACGCAGTGGTTGTGCGCTTCAGGGTGAAAAACTGCCCGTTTCACTTGGCTGAATATTATTGCACTTTGTGAATCCGAGCTTCAAACATCCTTGTGAAACACCTGGAATGTTCCGAGTGTGTCTTATCGAAACGCGACGAAGTGACGTGTGACGTCGGCCGGGCCGGGACTCGGCGCTTCCGGGCGTTTGCTCGGCGAATTAACCTATGGCGCAGGCGTCGTTCATAACCTCTGCATCACCAACACACGCAGTCCAATTTCAAAATAATGTAAATTCTGTAAGTGAAAGAAGGGATACAGACTTTAAAAGAAGAATCAAAGGATGAAAAGTTATCAATTCCATGTCTTTAGAATTAAGTTGTATTTTTTCTATTTTTAAATTAGTTATTGTTAAATTAAACAACCGTCTTCTGTGAATATATAGTAAACTCTCGTTAACATGAATTCCAAGGGACTGAAATAATCCATGTTCTTGCTATAAAAATTCCTGTTATCTTATTTTTATGCACATCCTCATTACTACGTTTCTTTGGAGGGATCCAAATTTTGTTCGTTTGCTGATGAATATTGTGTTAAGCGAGTTCGTGGTAACGAGGGTTTACTGTTGCCTCAAAAGTAAATTTATGTGTGTGTTGCGTACGTATTCTCCAACGTAGAGCTTCTACACCTGAGGCGCTGATGTCGGTGCGCACGGCCTCCTTATAAATTCGGTGACAATTCCACGGTGGCGGCGATGGTGTAACGGTTAGCGTATCGGACTGTTATACCCAAGTTTGCGGGTTCGAACCCGATCGAAGCCATGGATTTTTAAGGGCGAAAAAATCTTTCGTACGCCTTCCTTCGGAGGGGAAGTAAAGCTGGCTGTCTCATGTTAGTAGATTTACTGCATGTAAAAGATCGTCAAGCCTAAATGACGCCTCTGAGCTAAATTCAAATCGCCTGTTTCGTCGCCCAAGTAATACCTTCTTTCTCCTATGGTTGGTGAAAGGAGCGTAGCGGAATTTGCGTGGTCAGGCGGAAGAGCAGGCCTCATGGCCTGAGTCTCGCCACGTAAAATAAGGCCAATTCAATTCAATTCCATTCCACCGCGCGGCGAGTCACCCTGAGCCGCGGGGCATCGCAGTATACAGACGTACAGTTTCTTTACCTGTACTTTTAACGTCGGTTGTGCCTGCGATGCCGATTGATTGGTGGTTCCGGGCGCGTCAACTGCCATGGTCACTAGTCCTGTAAGCAGTGTGCATGTTGTTGTTTCTATTGCGGGAGGTGGCGGTGATCCTCCCGCTGGCTTGCAGGATTTTCCCCAACAACCCCGTGGCACCGCCGCTGCTCGAAACTCCGACTGCTCTCCTGATATGTGTGGAAGTGTAGTGCACGTAAGTGTAAGTTTGTGTAAGGGGTGAGGATAGGACAAGGAAGGGAAAGGAAAGATCGCGCACGGTCCGTGGCCCATTTGCTAGAGTACTACTCCAGCATTTCCCTGGTGATGATCGGAGAAACCACGAAAAATTACCCATCAGAGCACCTGGCCGCTAGAAATCTTCTCCAGATAGCGGTTGAATTCGACCTAGCTACATAGTGTCGAATATCCTCACACCGTCGGGACTCGAACCGTAGGTCATTGAAACTGCAGTGACATCAATTCAAGCCCTGAGCCACCTCAGCAGGTCGATAGATAAAGAAGAAATCCCTACTGTTTAACATGATACTTATCCTTTTCATGCACGGAGGAGCATATAGCCGTGTGTGTTCATACGTTCTCAACACATTCCGTTGGTGGACACAACTACGTTGCCACATACTCCTCGCACAAAAAGCAAACGCACGTTTTTTAACACTGGCACATATTAAATCATATCTCAACATACAATAACAAATGAGTGATTGTGTATATCTGCACAGCTGTAAAATATCTTTGCGTGAAACCATAAATGAAATAAATTAGTGATAGAGAAATTTTTGCATCTCAAAATTAGCGATTGAATTTTCAATGCAAGTAAAGAAGGTAGTAGGATTAAAATTTAAGGGGAGACTTTAAAGCTCATAAAACTCCCGTGTTGGATTTTGAAAGTTTCGCAACAAACGTTAATTCATTCATCATTCACTATCGGTTATGAAAAAGTATTCTTTTAACAAAATTATTCTTTTAAATTATTCTTTTAGTATTCTTTTAACAAAACTTGTTTCAATTTGATAGACTGAAGTGAGTCGAAGCAGCTTAAAGCAATTACATCATCAGACGTGTGTTAGATTTTGCTATTAGTTTTTTGTGTGACAATACAAATCACGGAAGCAAGTAAAGACAGACAAGTTGCCGTTAAGATGCTAAATTACAAATGAACGCCAGTTGAACATAACAAGATGAGATGATACATGATGATGGACAATTACGTGCTGCATTCCGCAGTCCCTCACTTTTACAATGCTATCATTACAGAAATTACTTCATCAGTGTTAAAAGAGTCTGTCTGCGCAAAAACCACCATTCTCGGAAACTATCAGTGGTACTAAAAATCAAATTTTAAACAGAAACTAAAAATAATTCATTTTGTGAACTAATAACGTTCATTTGTGCTTGATTCTCGTATCTGCACTTATTACATTTCTCTTCCAAGAAAAATGTACAATATAAACATTTTACATATTTATAATTATACATTGTTTTAAATGAAGTACGAATTCTAAAAGATTGTTTGCATTGAACTGTTTTGAAGAAAGTTTCAATAAATCCTCGCACTGACTTGTCCAAATGGGAGAACTGATGAGAAAGGACAATTAGAATCTAAAGACTAGTAGATTGTAAGTCGTGTTTCACTGCTTATTTTTATTGTTGTTATTTTCATTGTTGTTATTGTTATTTTTGTTGTTGTTATTTTTATTGTTGTAATTGTTGTTATTGTTGTTTTTATTGTTATTGTTATTGTTACGGTGACTTACCGTTTCTGTTACGGTTACTGTTATGGTTACTGTTACGGTTACTGTTATTGTTACTGTTACTGTTATTATTATTATTATTATTATTATTATTATTATTATTATTATTATTATTAAAGAAATTATTACAATAACACAGTCAATTATGCCTCAAGAGTATTATTTAGATGTTTCTTTACTTCCATTAGGACATTTCATGGGTTCTAAACGCCCCGCCACTTCAAATATTTGTACATAACTTATTATGAAAAAAATACAATACGTTTTCCCTATCCAACGTGGTTTCAAGTTGAGTATTCTTCTCGAAATCAGCAATAAGAATGTTCCATAAAGCAAATAAAGATAAGACGTTCTCCATGTACGTGGATATAACGGGTTTCTCAAGAGAACGGTGAACGTGTCTCACGTCATGTCAGTTCACGGAAGACTTACAAGTGAATTCTTTCTCGGAAATATCATGGAAATTCAACATTACAGTCTCTTTCACCTCTTTAGTATACACTAGCGCTCAAGAGATTGCTGACAGTCAATTGAATGCGCATGGACAAAATAAACAGAAGTGCAGAATGCTTGGTATAAAATTTCGCAATAAAATTACAAAATTAACTTTTGATGTTATAGGAATGGAATATCTAATACACGTTTGGATATTGGTCCGGTGACGTTAACACGTCACTATTCTTAATGCATCACTCCACAACTACTAATAATCTAGGAATGTTGATAGGAATTTAAAACTACAATACAAATTCCCTTAGACTCTGTTTACGGTTATTTTATTGCAATTGCATCCGCTTTTGTGCCTCGATCCGTTTTCAGCTACAAATTTGGCTCGCACCGACGACACTGGAGCCCTTCAAGCAACGCAAAAGTGTCAATATTGTCTGTACGCGTTTAGAGTCGATACGGGTCGCATCAAGTGTGCCATCGTAAATAACCTTCAGTGTTCGACCCAAAACCCTCTATTCATCACATGAACTTTCTATTTTCAAAATCCTTCCCACAAAAAATGGGAATGAGATGGACAGCGGCCGCTGGGGGCGTCCGTGGTTATTGAATGCGACTCTCCGCGCAGGGGCCTCGACGGGCAAGGGGCGCCCGCAGCGCCCAAGCACGATTCATTGCACACTCAGCTCTCCAATCTAATCATTTGTGACACTCTTCGGGGACCTACAATGGCCGACGCTCTGCAACTGTCAACACGTTATTTCCTGTTTCATTAACTTACAATTTCCCTTCTGTTGGAATGAAAGTTTCAATGATAATTTCTTTATCATTGTCTCAGTATATCTTTTTATGAAAAAAAAATTATTTATTGATTTACTTAATTTTGCTCCATGCATATTTTGCTCACAACCTTACACAATGCTTGTAAATTCATAAAAAAATTAGAGCAAGTTTCCAATGCACACGTTTTCAAAAAGATAGTTTCGCTAAATCATTTCCTTCAGTACTGCAATTCAATCCTTTTATTCGAGATTGTAACTCAATCTATTAATCAACGCGATTCACAGCTTTCAACGCGGTCCTCTTGATGGTGAAGGTTGGATGTTGTAACACGTGAAATATTTGAAGTATTAATAGTCATTTAGGAGTGCTCATTGCAACGCCGTTTCTGGGTCAATGACCCCCATCTCGATTAGGTTTCTCGTCTTTTTCTGCTGAGATGGTACCTTGTTTTCCTTCTGGACATAAATGTAACTTCATTATCTGTGCACGTCTTCTACAATTCAGTAGGAAATATAGTTATTCAAATCATCGTTCTCCTTGTCGAGGCAGGAAGTATTATTCCTTCACGAAGGACATGATGAGGTATAAGAATCCAAATGTATAGCTGATTACCTTTGAAAATATATTTTATTACATCGGAGCGAATATTTTTGTTAACAATCCTTGCAAAAAACCGCTCATTTCTTTCTGCATTCAAAATGCAAGTAGTATATGGTTTAGGGTAGGGATCCCAGATATCACTTCTTTTTAACTGTTTTTGACTTAAAATAAATAAATAAATAAATAAATAAATAAATGCCCCCTGAACGTGTATAACTGATGCAATGCTCGACCGTTACACATAGGGCGCTGACACACACATGACACACTCCAAATACCGCCATTGGGTTTAGGCGAAGAAAAATGAATTCGAATAAATCATAAAATTATCCGTCCATGTATTCATAATTATCAATATCATCGATCTTCTTAATACATAATCTGATTTCACTGTTTGTGTGTATATTTGTATTCCTCAAAATCGTCTGACTCACTGTAACGGTTGCTCAAAGTTTGAACGAACACTTTTGAAGAGCCGAGAAAAAATGAAGGGAACTTAGCACTCTCAAAATATTACACAGAATTCAGATTTCTCCACAAACTGCGCCACTCGTCTCTCCGCACTGAGCTCCATCAGGGCCTCGCATTAATAATTCCATTGATGTTGGTAGAAACTAGATCACCGGGAAACAAGTGAAGGGGACAACACTAGCATCTATTGTGACGAGTACGCAATTTACGTTTTCCAACAGTAGCTCGCTCTACCGACATAATTTCTGTTGCAAGCACTGTCACCAGCAAGGTGCCACTGCGGAATGGCTGTGCTTGCGCGCTGTTGCTATGAGCAGACAGCAAGCAGCTCTCAATGCTTGCTGGCGGGGCCAGGCGGGGCCGAGCAGGGGACGGGCGGGGCCCGGCGGACCCGGGAAGGCTGCTTCATGAATGATTCTGATAAATAAAAATGATTCTGAGGCAGCGTTCCAGCCCTTGGACTTATCACGTCTCCATCAAATCGTTCTTCCGTTCTCCATATACTCACAGGTGCATATACGGGAATCATAATAAGGTAGCTGAGGCGGATCTAAGATCCACGACAGAAAGAAAGAAAGAGAGCGAGAAAGGCATGGAATGGAAGTAGAAATGTCCGGAGTGTGGGGGCGGAGGTGGCCGTGCCGTGCCCATGGGCAGAGGAAGCGACGTTACCGGGGCGGCCGCACCGGAAGCGGCAATAACGCTGTCTGTCAGCTGGCGCGCCGCCAGCCCTCTCCCCTCCCCGGCCGAACACACTGGCTGCAGTCCTCTGGCCTCCAACGTCTCCATTTGCATCCTCTACGGTCACGTGATGGTTTTGACAATGTACAAGAAAACATCGACACAAAACAGTTTAAGTGATTTATTGCTCGACAGGGAAATACTCCCTAGTTCTACATCCAACAGATTTAAAAAGAAAACTAGATGTGCTACAACAGCAGATACTTGCTCGCATGATTGGAAATAGTTTGAAATATTGTAATTTCTGCTATACTAAAAACTCAGTTGTAACTTGAAAAACGTCAATTCTACCAATTCAAACGAAGCGCGCGGGGTGCATGTCTGCGTTTATTTTGATAGCCAGAAACAGCAGTCATTTCTAGTTTACAAATGAAATAAACTTGGATAAATTTAACTGTTACAGTATTTGCAGCACACTATACAGAAAAGAAATATTAATATTTCACTCAAGCTTGCCTTGATTTTTTTGCCAATTTTCGAAAACACAGAGAGTACTCCGAAAATGGGATGAGCACCACTTTCTTTACCGTTCTTCCCTGCACACGTGAAATAATTAAAGTAGTATTTTCAACTTCTCTTTTCACTTTTTTAGATTTCCTCAGCTCGTCCATTACTCTTTATTTTCTGCAATTTATTAATCTGGTCACTACATGTCTATACAGTAGCTGTTTTCTTATATTTGTATTGAGTATTTTATCTGTATGCTGACAATGCATGTTTCTCATTATTATTATTATTATTATTATTATTATTATTATTATTATTATTATTATTATTATTCTGATTTATCTCTTCTAAGTAATGCGCGTGCGAAAGTGAGTCGCTTGTCACGGGTCACTTGTGTGTGTTTCAAAGAGACCTTTTCCTGGATTAATTTCTCAGCGTCTTGCAAAGAATCAATGAGCATGACTTCAAACGTATTAGAAGGAATATCTGGAAATGTCTCTTTAACAAACCTATTCTTGAAATGCATTTCATTCTCCAGTAATAAATCGCAGAAGCTATTTAAAACACAGTACGTAATTTGTATCTTAAAAATGGTGCAATTCCCCTAGAACCCGAATAAGGGAAGCTCTGATTTTGAGATACTGTATGCAGTAATTAATTGACATGTATTCGCTTCTTTCTCAACTAGTGGTACTACAACGGCACATACTTTCTCACAATAATGTTATTGGTTATGTAATATAATGTGACAATTTCTGTCTTACACCTCAGCTACTATTTGAAAAATTCTTAAGTCAATGAAGCTCGAAAAGTTTTTTTTTTTAATTCAATCGTTTAAACGAAAACAATTTTCTGCCATTGAATTCAATGTTTTCACATTCTACATCAATACATTCTTCAACGATGGCCAATACATATTTTAGCTGTAAATAAAATCATTAGTTTATAACAACGCGTACCAGCGGCGGCCGTCAACACCGCTTCGCATTGCCAGGGCGTTGTCAAAGCAACAAAGGTTTTATTTCTATAGAGCCTTAAGGGGAATTTCTCATATGATTCTACGTAAATAACTTAAAAACTCACACGCGCTCGCACTTTACTTTAAATAATGTACAATTCATTCATGAGATAATATTCATACTTATGTGGGCAGTTTTTGCTTCATACCTTCTCGATTTTTGTCATTTCGTGATCAACACGTTATAATATTGTGTGATTGAGGTGTGTTTGAAGATACAAAACTCGGTCAAGTATTCTCACCAAGAGGAAGCAGTTAATGGACATTTGAATATAATACAAATCCTTTGAATATTTCATAGCAGTTTTCTATGTGAAATACAATTAATTACAATCTTTTGCATTTACGATTTTTACAATTTTACAATTGCATTTTCCATGTTCTAAAGGGAACTTTTATGATTCATAAAATGCGTAATTTTCTTAATGAATGTATTCCAAAAGTGTGCTAACGTTCACAGATAATGGAAATTCATTATCTATTTAAATAATGTATATTCCTGAGATATTTTTCCTAGTTACGCTTGTCAACTATGTATCAACGACGTCGCGAAGTAACTAAAATTGAAATGTCTCTGAAATTGTTGAACAATACAATATGAATATTTGGGCGTTTTAGAAACTAAGAAATTTAACAGAAATTCTAATCTTCACTTTTTTATAGGCTGTACCGCAGGAGTCAGCAGAGGGGAGACTTTATAATAACTATTGTTGAAAGATGTGTCCACATTTGTACTCTCAGAACAATTAAACAATTTCTTCACAAAAAAGTTGGGGTAGAAGTCACTTAACATCTTTTTTCACATTCTTAATGAAACATCAGCTTAATGAAAAACGATGAACTGAGAAGCAACCAATCAAAACGCACACCGTCCACTGGTGGAAAAATTGAACTCCACATGAAATTGTGCAGCTTCCAATACGTTCCACTCTCCTGCTTTCAGATTTCTTCAAAACGCATTTAATTAATATGTTAAAAACATTTCGCAGAAATCTGAAAGGAGGAGCGCGGAGAACATACCAAAAACCACACGATTGCATGTCAAACTCAATCTTCCCTCCAGTGGACAACATGTGCCTTGACTAGTTGCTCCTCAATTCTACACACAGATGCTAGTCTCATTCTTGTGAATATTATGTAACTAACTTCTTTGCTCTTTCGAGGATATTCTATTGACCGGCAATAGAACGTGCAGTTTATATCCGTTTCACTTAAACGATTACGAGCATTTATTTGAAAATTACTCATAAATGTATCCTTAGGTCCGTGAAGATATTTTCAGGACCTTAAAGCGTACGTCTAAAGTTACATGACTCACCCTGTATATATATATATATATATATATATATATATATATATATATATATTGTGGCGGCACGTTATTATTACGTATTATAATAAAAATTATTTGTGAACAAAAGACCTGTGTGTCGAGACACGCTGGGGCCACCACCGCCGCCGCCGCCGCTGGCAGGTCCCCTCCGAGATCGCCCGTTTCTAAAGGGATTTACGACCCACAGCCGCGCGCTGACAGGTCTCACCCTTATGAATGCTTCACTGACCTCGGAGCCGATATTTTTCTTTAGGTGATTCCCCGGTCGGGAAGTACATGATCGTTTATTAACTCTGTTTATTGAAAAGAGTGTTTATGAAAACGGCCATTGCGCACGTGCACACACTTAAAGATAGAGTGAGAGGGAAAAGGTCGAATTGACGGAAAATTTTGGAGAATCTGGACATCTGATTGGTGAAGAATAAACCACGACGCCATAGGTTTGGGCCAATCAGATCACAAATGACAGGGGAAGGGGTGATTTCGAAAGCAAGTAAGCAATTTGGGGAGGGGGGAACCAAAGGGCTCGTACGCACGGAGCAAAAATCCAAAAGACACTCTCGATTTGATTTTCGGCCGAGGAGTTTCACGAGAGGCTCACGCACAGAAAGGAATGGCTTCTCGATTTCAGATCGTTTCGCCGAGATTGGTACTTTAATTCGTGACCATTACGCCACTGTGCATAAAACGGCCAGTTATTATTTCGCCAAGCTAGCCACAGGTTAATGCTTGCCTGTATCTTCTGGTGACTTTCGTCATCTTTCTGAGCCACGCCGCCAACCGATACCTGATGTGGAGTCGCCGCTAGTCGTTCCGAGAGGTGGAGACGGCCCATGCACCCCGGGCTTCCTCTAGCGGACGCGTCCTGACGCCGCCACATCCCAGGGCGACCGGTGCAGGAGGCGCTGCCACGGCTGCCGCCAAGGGAGGCCCTTTCCCGAGCCCACAGCCCCCAGCTGATGAGGTCACCGACCCGAGGACACCCCGCTACCGAAGTGCCGGCTTCTCTTCGCCATCAGCCGCCATCAGGCAAAATAAACCTACGCTCCAGGTTTCTCTCCGCGCTCTTCAAGCGTTTCTGGACTTTTGAGTAAGAGAAAAATAAGTAAAAACAACTTCTTTTATGTAAGCGTTGCCGCGCATTGGCTATTGTGATTTATGAATAAGAACCCAATTTATAATTTAATTTAATTTTTTTATGAGCTCATTAGGTAGGGTTAATTTTACTTAAAATTCACAGTGTAACTTCTCTGACACCTGCCAGAAATAAAGCTCACGTTTATTAATCTAGAAGAACTTCAATCTGATTGAAACAACTCTCGTCAACTTCCTTCCACCATCCAATTCAACCGATTGAGCTACGTCCGGGCCGGCGTCAATCACAACCAGATAACGCAGACCGCCGTGACAATATATATATATATATATATATATATATATATATATATATATATATATATATATATATATATATATATACACATACACACTCGAATTACAGTTGAGTTTGAAAACTATAATTAAAGAAATATTAATAATTTAAGGAGTAATGAAGAGCTTAATACTGTAATTATTGACCACATGATTGATTATAATCACTGTTTTTGTTACCAGAAGTAAAGATTTTAAATTTTGAAAGCAACCATCACAAGAGGTTCATTTCAGAGATGTTACACTTTAGAGTAATGGCCAAACTAAAAATCTGAGAAAAAATCAGCAACGTTTTTGGTATAAGAATATAACGGATACACAACATCTATTCTGTTCAATTCGTACATTTTAGTTACTTTGGGCGCACGATCAAGATCTCATTTGTTCAATCTTGGGCATACACCGAGCTAATTCACCCTTCGCCAAAACGCTTTACGCTACAGCACTGTATTATCATCTTGATGGTTACGTTGCCCATACAGTAGTTCACGTTGCAATTGATTTCATAACAGATGTTAACTATACCTATTTGCACTTCGAGACCGTTTTGCATCAATTTGGATGTGACAACATGACACGTAATTACGAACTTTAAATGTTTGTACGCAACCGATATTTTGTTCCTCTTCACTTCACTTACATCACTTAACTTCACTAGGTAAGTTTTACGCTTCATTCAATGTTTTAATCATATATTATGGATGTTTATTTATAATTGTGATGCTTTGCTGTAGGTTTGTGCACAATTTATTCTGTCCTGATGAAGGCCTCAACTAAGGACCGAAACGTTGACATCAATAGTGAACATTTGTAAATAATTTCTCATTTTTACTTATACGTACGTATATACGGAGTAATACATGTAGTATAGAGAAAGTTATGTAATGCTGCGCGAAAAAAACAGTGAAATTTCGGCAGAAGAACTCTCATTGCCCGGCCCTGATAACGAAAAAATGGATAAATGCGGTTGCTAAATTTAGAAAAAAAATCATCTAACACGTGGCGTAGCCAGAATTCCTTTTTTGTGGAACCTTGATACCGAAATATCAAATGATGGGAAAACGTCCATCTGTCTGTCCGTCTATGAACACCACTAGCGCCTAAACCACACGTAGGCTTGTTTCCAAAATAGATATTCACCGGTCAATCTGGCTCGAGACAAAGATTTGAGATTTTAAAAAACATTCTTAACAATTTGAGGGTATTTTACATGAAGGCCCTGGAACATTTTCACTTTTTTTCAAAAATGGCTCCAATTTTGTCCTTTAAATTTCGTGTAAGAATAAGTAAAACACACTTATGACGGTGGAATAGGTCCGATTTTCAGGATTAACTATGAACTTTCGAAAATTTTAAAAGTTCGATTTTTTTTTTAGTCTTCCTACAACTGCAAAATTGAGCATACAAATTGCTCCTTCAAGTAAAATTCGTTCTACATATTTAGTTCATTCATGATTGTCATGTACATTTTTTTGAAAATAGAAAACTTTACTACGAGAAAGTCTGTGCCACCACTATTTTTATGTAAGATCTGCTGAATGAAATAATCGACATCAATTCAATGTAGAGTCGTATTTTTATGTTGAGATGTTCAGGTTTAGAATTTGTACACGCAAGCTTCCGTGGCTCGCGTCGATTACTTCTTGGCTGTCCGGGTGACACCGCGTAGTGGGCTGAGAGGCCGACGTATCGCCTGACATGTCGCAGGCTTCGTCAGGGCATTGACGGCAGCAAGCCCGCGGCATGTCAGGCGAAACGTCGGCCTCTCAGCCCACTACGCGGCGTCACCCGGACAGCCAAGAAGTCAGGTTTATAATTCCTATCATGCATGTTGCAAGAAACGAGCGTATCTGAAGTCGTTCCTCCGTTTGCTTTAATCGCTCTGCCCTGTTTCTTCACATCGCCTGTTAGAATTTGCACGTATTTTTCTGTTCAAAATTTGTTACACTTGGATGTTTGTTTCCCTATACGTATTGCCTGACTAAAATTTTGATCTTACCTGTCTAATGGCATTCTTCTGTAATTCTACCAACACTTTGTTGTTGCTAAATACCTGTATGTTCGTCGAAAGAAAATTTTGTTTTCTGAGGAGTTGACGAGGGAAATCTCCAGTTCCTGTTTGGGTCAGTCCATTCCGCGATGACATTTTAGGTTTGAAAGAGGATTCGCTGGCGAGTCGTAAGGCGGCCGTCCGCCTCTGCTGACGTCATGTAACTGTGAAGAGAACAGCAAGGTGTGAAATCTTCCACATACATTTTTTGTCGCGTACGATTGCAGTACATCAAAATCGGAGTAAGGAAAATACCAGTCTTGTGGAATCTTAATATTAATTCGTTTCAATCAAATCAGTCGGTCGCAATTATTTTTCGGTTATCTATTCTATGATACTAACTATGGAAGTAGCAGGAACTAGAGGTGAATTTAAAGACTAAAAGAGACAACAGGTGACCATCGTATCAAAAATTCTTTAAAGAAGTTCGTATCATATACGAACTCGAACTAATCTTCAGAAAACATCAAATTTTCCTTAATTTCTTCAAATTAAAAGATATTATGTTTCTTTTCGGAGATTTTAGAATTGGAAAATGAAGCAATATATTCGAAAAACGGCACTCTCAGTGGTACATAATTTTGGAACTTGTAGCAGAAAAAAACAACAACGAAAGCTTCAATTAAGTGGGGAAGCGCTTCACCCACGTGTAGTTCGCATTTATGTGAATCAATCTGAACATTACGAGTGGAAGCCTTTTCGTAGTGGTACTCACTCATATAAACAAATAAAGAAGTATTTCCATAAGATGAAAATTGTATATATTTCTACACAAATTATATTATTTCACCAAATCAACTCTTCAAAATATCATTCTCGCTTCAGCTGCGGGCAAGAGCAGTCGCTCCGTTATCAGCAGCTACTAGCATTCCGTGCCGAGTGAGGCCGACCAGTCTCGGTCGGACTTCAGTATTTGTTTAGTGTTTTGTCCGTCCAGTGTTGTATAAATTCTATCAAAACTGTTCAAAGTGCTACACAATCTGCGCACCGAAGTTACTTTAAACCAGTGAGTGCAGTGCGTCCATCAATCGCTCGTTACTCTCATTCATGAGCAACGAAAACAATGCCATCACACGGGAGTTAATCAATGCCGCCCTAACCACATTGAACGGTGAAGCACCATCATCGTCAGCCAGCAATATGGAATCTTACTCAGCAGGTCACTCCAGCAACTTCCAAACGGGCGGGAATTTCACGCCCCCCACAACGTCACCGATGAACATTAGCCCCCCGGCTCCATCATCAGGCGTCCCACCAACCTTCAACCAAGCGGCCGCCGGGACTCTATCCGGTAAAAGATCGATAGAGACCTGCGATGAAGGTGACAGCAAACGCGCGGCAACGCAAGGTAACACCCATCATAATAGTAATGCAGACCTACAGAAACAGTATAACGTAATAGTTTCCAATAGATTTAGCTTTCTCAACGAACAATTGCCAGAAGAACCACCCGAGCCAAAGACAATTCCACCAATTTTTGTTACCGCCACAAGTAGTCACGCCGAACTTATTTGTGAAATTAAAAATAAAATATCCAATAACTTTACAACAGAATTCAAGACCAACAAAATTAAAATTCTATTCTGAACCGTACAAGATTTCCGGAGTGCTGTGAAGTATTTTATTGAAACTAACAAACAATTTCATACCTACAGTGATCCCTCTTGTAAAAAATTTTCAATAGTGATAAAAAATATACACCCAACAATCACCGAAGAATAAATATTAGCAGACATAAAATCCCAGTTTCAGTCAGTCACTAAAGTAACTAGATTAAAGAAAAACAATGTACCAATTCCAGTGGTCGCAATAGATTTTAATGGTAAAGACAAAATAGAATCAGTCCTCCAAATCAACAACGTGTGCAACTCAATAGTTAAACCAGAGAAAAGAAAAAAATCAAAAGGTCCAATTCAATGGATGAGATGCTTAGATTTTGGTCATACCCGTAACCATTGCAATTACATAATGTCGTGCGCGTTTTGTGCCGGAGAACACTTCACTGCGCAATGCCCTACCAAAAACAATAATAATCTAAAATATAAACTCTGTAATGGAGCACATAGGGGAGACCTTCGATCTCATGAATGCTCATACTATAGTGAACTAATCGAAAAAAGACAAAATATTTTGTCTAAGAGAATCATAGAAAATCCGTTACCAATGCCATCACCCCCATTAAATCTTACAAACTTCCCTTCACTCCCACAAGTAACAGAAATCCCAAACTTCACTCAAGCAAACTACAACAATCGAACACAATCACCCCATCCTAACACTACCACAAACCAAACATTTAATTCAACCAACAACAATCACCCTACGAACAACAATAACACCTTCACTCCAACTCTACAGAATATAATCCACTCTATCACTAACTACATATCAAGTATTATATCCTCAATAATTCCAACCATAATACAAAGCATACAGAACTCAATAACCTTGTATTTAAGCAACAATTACGGCGAACCATCCCCTTAAAAACTTTATAATTCTCAATTGGAACTCAAACAGTATTTCAAATAAAAAAACTGAACTAATCCATTTCATCCAACAAAAATCAGTTGATATAGCTTGCATAACAGAAACTCACCTCAATAGTTCAATGAACTTTTCAATCCCAGGTTTCAAAATTTACAGATCTGACAGAGAAAATTATCAAGGGGGAGGAGTCCTAATCTTAATTAAACAAAACGTTCCACACTATCAGTTCATCCCACCACCCACCCCCGGCCTCGAAACTATAGCAATTAAAATTCCATTAAATAATAACAGTGATCTCAACATAATAACAGCATACAAACCTCCCAAAATTAAAATAAACAATAACAATTTATCTACATTGTTGCAATTACCCACCCCAACAATCATCCTAGGAGATCTCAATGCTAAGCACCACTCATGGGAATGCCGAATCACCAACCCGGCAGGCAACTTCTTACGTAACTTACAACATCAAATACCCTTCTTTATTATAGCTCCCCCAGATCCCACATACTATCCCTTCGATTCCCAGAAAAATCCAGATATCCTCGACATAGCACTCACAAATTTCACTTCCCAATTAAAGTCGCTTACGTGCCATGAATTGGATTCTGATCATATCCCAGTCATTATCTCTACCCGTTTCCCCGTTAACCCTCCAACTCCTCCCTCTTCGACATCCCTAAACACACTTAATATAAATTGGAAAGCATTTAACAGAAATATCAACCTTTCAATCCCCTCATTTAAAACCTTAAAATCTCCAACAGATATATCACGCAATATCAATATTCAATAATACAATAATTAATGAAATAAACAAAGTACAAAAAACAAAATTCCAGATCCTTACACTAAACTAAGCAAACCTCTACCTGCTAAAATAATTCAACTAATTAAATTAAAAAATAAAACCATAAGACTCTGGGACTCATTAAAAATACCATCAATAAAAAAAGAATACAATCATTTAAATAACACTTGCAAACACGTCTTGTACACATACAGACAGCAGCAATACTCAACCTTATTACAATCTCTAAACGTAAGAAACAACTCTCTATGGCAATTTACAAAAAAAATTCTGAAAAAAAAATAATTCAATTCCACCTCTATCAACAAACACAGGCAAAATACACTCTCCTAGCGCCAAAGCAGAAGCATTAGCAGAACATTTCCAAAATACGTTTACGCCCAATAATTCTCCTTTTCACACTAAACACCACGAAATCTTACAAATAGCCTCTTCCCCCATCTTTAATATACCCCACAGAATAAAATACATTTCTCCACGCGAAATAAAAACTAATTCAGAAACTTCCAAATAAGAAAGCCCCCGGACACGATAAAATCAGTTAATCCTAAACAATATTTTCAATTCAATTTTAAGAACAGGATACTTCCCCCAAACTTGGAAACATTCAATCATTCACCCCATTCCGAAACCCAACAAAAATCATTCCAAAGTAGACAGTTACCGGCCCATCAGTTTACTACCCGTTATTGCCAAAATATTCGAAAAACTAATCCTTGCCAGATTAAACCAGCATCTCAAAAACATTAACTTAATTCCCAAACATCAATTCGGTTTCATTGCTCACCACTCAACTGCACACCAACTACTTAGATTAACAGAACACATCCACTCTGCATTTCAGAAAAAACAACACACAATATCTACATTCCTCGACATCACTCAAGCATTTGACAGAATTTGGCACCCGGGACTAATCTACAAACTAATAAAAGCTGGAACTCCAACCTACATTATTCACATCATCAAAAGTTTCCTATCAGATCGCACATTCTCAGTAATAGTCAACAATCACCACTCCACCCCACACATAATTAAAGCAGGCGTCCCGCAAGGCTCCCCTTTATCTCCAACATTATTCAACATATACATAGCAGACATTCCATCATCATCAAAATCTAATATAGCTCAATTCGCAGACGATACAGCCCTATTCGCCTCAGGATACTCACTAAGTAACCTACGATCACAAATTCAAAATCACTTACACAACATTGAAACCTGGGCAAACCTCTGGAAAATTCAACTCAATCCCGACAAAACAATAGCAAAAATCTTCTCACTCAGAAAGTTCACCTCCCCCACTCCGCTAGTAATAAACAACTCCCCCATCACCTGGACCCCACCATCGCAACCCATAAAATACCTAGGACTTCATCTGGACACAAAACTAACCTGGAAAACCCACATAGATATCAAAATTAAACAAGCAAGAAATAAATTATTCCAACTCCGGTCACTAATCAACAAACATAAATCTCTGTCATACACAAACAGTACAACACTATACAAAACAATAATCAGACCACTACTCCTTTATGCATGCCCCATATGGACAAACGCAGCCCCCACAAATGTCAATAAAATTCAAGTTATGCAAAATAAATTTTTAAGATTAATCACAAATGCCCCCTGGTTCATAAGTAATAAACAACTTCATTCAGAATTAAACATCAATACAATAATAAACCAAATAGCACAAATATCACACAACTTCTACCAAAACCTAACAGACATACCAGCAGCATCCCATTACAAACTTCCGAAAAATCCAACCCACACACGAATAAAAAATAGATTCCCTTTTGAAGCATTCCTCAAAATTTTAGCCAACGACAATTCATAACACCGAGGTTCTCCCCTAGAGTATCCTCTCCAATGCATAGATTAAGTTAGCTTAGATATTTTAACTAGAATAAGTCTGAAAAAATACATCTGTAAAGTAGTTGTACTGAACGATGTAAATCCTCCAAAATGAATAAATGTGTTAAAATGTATTAAATGCCTTAGCCTCAAGCCCCGTGTAGCCATGAACGAATACCCCACTAACTGAAACATGCAAGTTTTAAAACTGAAAAGTAAAACTAGTTAATAGTCTCACTTGTGGAGTACATCTTTATTCCGAGCCTCAGTCCGTAGCGTTTCTGGACCTCACCTGAGACTAATGGTTTCTGATAACGATGATGACTTGAATGATGACGAAGGAATTGTGGAGTCATCAGAAGGGGAAACGATAATACTTTGCTCGTCACGAAAACCAAACGGATCGGAATTTGAACTCCGGTACTCCGAGAAAGAAGGTTAGCGGGCAAACCATCACACCGCGAGTCCCCCCTTTCAGAAGGAGAGAAAAAACCGTTATTACAACGTATGTTTGGAATTGCTGTCGTTCGAGAGCGCGTGGGCTTCGTACACAACGCAGTTGCACAGAGCATAATCACAGTTATACGACCTATTGGTGCCTTTAGTGCAACCGAACACCGATACGCTGAATTCGCTGCCTAAACGTGTTACTACTGGAACGTTACGTTGGCGTGTCAGTTGGTATGTCGCCGCGCACTCCGCACCATGCATTTGCATTCCCACGCTTAAATGACTTCATATTCTAGTGCCCCGAAACAGCAGAAGCTGCACAAATGATCCGGAATAACATTTTTACTACCAAGAGATCAGCCAGGTTAGCTCCATATCGTGCTATCAATAGAAGCCACCTTGTCCCAAAATTGTCCAAGTCGTTCGCGGTGCTTATATGTGAAAATTGTGAGAACTAGCGTCACATAAGCTTTAGTTTGAGACTGGGGCATACAATATTTTGTTTGTTTGGGATGCCCCCTGGATATTGCCTCCACCCCATCTGAAAGCGAAACCGTGCTGCAATATGAATCGGTTTCCAGCGTGGAGCGCGCGTCGTCTTTCGTGAGCTATCAGCGCGGCGGCGGCGGCGGCGGCGGCGGCGGCGGAGGCGGCTGTGGTTGCGGCGTCCGCTGGCGGCGGGGGAGGGGGCGTGACCCTGGCGCAGTACATAAGTGGCTTCGCCGGCGGCCGCCGCCGCCAGTTGCAGAAGAGTCTGGGCGGGATGGCGCGTCTCGTGTTCGCGTGTGCCTTTGCGTTGGCGCTGGCAGCCGCAGCTGCGTACACGCGTGAGTACAACGCACTTGGCGTGCGCACGCGCACAAGAGCCTTGTTTCACGGAAACGCCTTCCAGCTCATCTTCGCGGTCTCAGGAAATGGGATGCACTCATTCGTTGACCTTTGTGAGATGGATTAATATTGAGAGAAATTAAGGCATTATACAACTACATAACCGTTACTAAATGCAAGAAATATTGTGCTGTTTTGACAGTAATTTACAAACCTTTTGGAACTCTCACGTTATCAAGTGTTACTACAATGTCAACATTCTGATACCCCCAATTACCCAGATAGAATTATCGTAATTGTCATCTGTTTTAGGAGAGACACAGAATCATTTACTGCTTTCTCATATACTACGTACGTGCATGTATGCATGTAGCTATGTATTTGGCATTTGGGACGTTTTTACGTTCATATAAACGCAGTAATATACATAGAATAGAAAAGTTAGTATGTAATGCTGCGGAAAATCGATTTCGAGATTTCAACAGAAATACACGACTTGGGTTCCCTGATAACGAATGATTACTTGTGTTTCTATATCCAACTATCTGTGACCATTATGTCTGTCTGTCTGTTTGTATGTGTCTTTCTCCGTGGTCCTTTATCTTTCTCCGTGTCTGTAGGTCTGCCCGCCTGTCTGTCTGTCTGTCTGTCTGTAGGTCTGTCCGTTTCTTTCTTTCTCTTCGTCCGTCTGTTGTGCTTATCCATCTGTGAACATCGCTAGAATCTAAACTACTCATAGGATTTTTCACAAAATAAATACTCCCCAATCGATCTGACCCAATTCAAGCCCTGCGATTTTCAAAATATTTCCATCTTTCGGGTACTTCACATTACACCGCAGGGACATTTTCACAATTTTCTTCAAAATGACCCCAAATTTTTTTTCGAAAATGAATGAAATCTGTTCTTTAAACAAAGATCTTGAAATAAAGTCACGTTCAAATTTTTGAAAATATGAGTAGTTTTCGTGTATTTTCCACGAAATATGGGCATTTTTTAAAAAATAACCATTAATCCCTAGAAAACTGCTCTATTTTTAAAATTTTCTCCTCATATGTAATAAGGGACTGTAAAAATTATGGTGCTAGTATTACTTTCTGAAATTTTACCGTTTTTTCGAAAATTGCAAAAAGATAACCTTTCAAAACTACAAAATTGAAGGTAGAGAGTTTGCCTCAAACAAAGTCTGTTGCAAAAGACCAGCCCTCTTAAAATACGACTTAAATGCAACATAAAAGAAAAATTTAAAAAATTGAGTTCCATAAATTTGTACGAAATTTTATTTTACATTAATTTCATTTAATCGCCATACGCTGCTTTGGGCAACAATGTAGCGATGGATATTTGAGAAGTTCATTGTTGAACGGCGACATGATGGCAAATATAAGACGACTGTGGTTTATTTGCTTCACGTGAGTGTTACGTTCAATAAAATAGTGTAGACACAAAAAAAGTGTACCTCTGATTCGAGTAGTGAGACGAGTGATATACAGAACACTGATTACTATTCATTCGTCTTCTCATAACTACGAACGTGGATTTCTCCATTCTGAGTAGCATCAATATTTACCATTTTTTATTAATTCGTTTAATTTTGTAACGAAGAAAATTGAAATTCGCGGGAGAAAAATACGTCTAGTATTCTGGCCACCAGTCGTTGAACTTCTGATTAAAGCAGTGGATGATCTTTTATACAACGCCCCGTGCAAGATTAAAAGTGCCTAGGCGCAAGAATAGTGGAACAGTTCGTCGAAAGAAAAGCAAAACGACTTGTAGTACCAATCTAAGGGTCGTGCTGGAAAATTCCTTTCGGAAAGGTACTTCAAAATGTCCACTCTACATGGTCAAGAGAGTGTACAATGTCACATCAGAAAGTATTTTCAATTTTAAAATAAACTATTCAATTATTTGAAGTTTTCTTTTTACGATAAATAATTTTTAGTGACATTTTAACACATTATTAATGTAACTGTGTATATCGTATCGTAACTTTTCTTTCGTTCTGGCAACCAGGCAGTCCAAGCTCAATATCATCTAGTTGCATAGTGACTCATGTTCCCTCTTCGAAAACACATCGGGGCAACGTCCGCGCTGAACATTACAGTAAACGCAGCTCATGTTGAATACCCAGAGCTGACGTGTCAGCGCGCGACTCCAACGCCCCACGCGAACCTTACCTTTCGCAATTCAGCGTCGCTTGGCTACATCTAATCAAAAAGGAAATATTTATAGAATTCACGTTCATCTTCAACATCACTACATAAACAACAGGTGAAGTAAATAATTTTACTCTTTTTAAGGTTAAAAATTATTTAAATCGAATGAATGTTGCCCACTGAAAGTGAATAGTGCATGAAAAAAGAACTATTTCTTTTCTTTTAATGCAAATCTGCAGAAACTGCTGATCTACCACAATGTAAAAATTACAAAAAATAGAAAACAAAATTCTAAATTCATGCAGAAGGGCAGAAGAAAGAAAGGGCTGAAAAAACAAAAATTGTATCTGACTGGGCATTTTCTCAAAAACGGCTCCAATGTTTATTTTCTCACCCTTACTTCGTAAGAAGAGAAAGTATTGTCATCGTTCGCGGTAAACGGCGAATGTTTGGCAGAAAATCTCGTACTGCCGGGCCCTGGTAACAAAAAAGTGGATAAATCCTGTTCCCATTTGTGGTAAATTACTTCCTCTAATGGGGTGTGGCTAGAATCAATTACTTGCAAACGTGCAATTTTTTTAGAAGGCGTCTTGATACAACCATAATATTAAAGGCAGATTTTTTCTCAAATGAAATCTGTTCTTTAAAGATAGATCTTGAAATAAGGTCATGTTCAATCTTTCGAACATAGTCGTTTTCATGTACTTTTGTGCGAATTTTAGACATTTTAATTTTTTAAATTATTTTTCTATTTTTTTCCTCAAAAACCCGTCGTGTTTTTTTTTTTTTTTAATTTTATACTCGTGAGTATCGAAGGCAAACGTTTCGATACCGTAGAGGTAAGGCGCACGGCGCGTAATTTCGGAGGACTTGAGATCGAATCTCTGTGCAATAAAACTTCTTTGCTACTTGAAAACCCTTTTGTAGGTTAAGTGATTGATTGATTGATTGATTGATTGATTACTGATTCCGGACGTGTCAACTACTGATGTCATTAGTCCCGTAAGTGTAGTACATGTTTCCTTCGGTTGATTTATTGATTTTTTCGTGTTTCCGGCCCCGTCAACTGCTTTGGACATTAGTCCCGTTAGTGTAGTGCAAGTTTTTCTAGGGGGGATGGCGATGATCTTCCCCTGCTGGATGGCGGGATCCGACGCCGACCTACCGTCGGCTAGTGGGGTTTCCCCCTAACCAGGACTCTCCCACCAGCGGGGCTCCCCCCCCCCCAGCCGGGAAAAGCTCTAAGCCCCGACCGGTCTCTCGGGATATGTGATAGTGTAGTGCATGTAAGTGTGTGTAAGGGGAGAGGATAGGAGAAGGAAGAGGAAGGACAGATCGCGCGCGGTCCGTGGCCCGTTTGTAAGGGTACTGCTCCGGCATTCGCCTGGTGGTGATCGGAGAAACCACGGAAAACTACCAATCAGAGCAGCCGGCCACTAGAATTCTCCTCCAAACAGCGACTCAATTCGACATTGCTGAAAAGCTAGTGTCGAAAATCCTGCCGCAGTCGGGACTCGACCTTTTGTAGTTTTATGTAGTATTATAATATTGCGGAGCAGTTAGAAATAATGTGAGAAAACATGTGCTGTTGCAGCACCACTAGTTTTTCTTTAATTTTTTGGATAGTGCTAAATGTACTGAATAACATTACAGAATCGTCATGATAGTCTTGATTTTTTAAAAATTACACCACGTAATTTTTTGAAATTCCTCTCGACGATTCATACTTCGGGCATTTTTATACATTATTGCATTTGTGAGTGCAAGTGATTCCAATTATTTCTTATGAAGATTCTCAAAAACGCAAATGTTTTCTGTGGAAATGAAGTCAAAACTGTGCTTTTTCAGAAACACTCAAACGTCATTTTATGTGATGTATGTAGCGTCATCTGTGTTGCCAGCATCATGTTGGCATAACTGTACAATACGTGCGCGCGCGTACGTGTGTGTGAAATATGTCTGGCAATTAATGAACATTTTTTTCGCCTTCCAAACAATCCACCCATCCTCGCGATATTACAAATCGACGACGAGAATAATATGACAACAGCCTTCATTCAAATAGTTGTGAAATTCGCAAATTATTAGTTTCGAGGAAGATATAATTTTGAAGCCACAGTTTCCAATGCAAATGGTGATGCTCAACAGCACATACTTGCTCGCATTATTTCTAAATTAGCATTTTTCGAAAAGTCAGAGTTCAACGAAAATGAGTCCCGCGCCCATTCTTTTGAGCGTCCCTCGTCCGATCAGTGGAAAAAATTCGAAGAAAAACGTTTCAGCGGTTTTCGAGAAAATGTCTTTTTTAATAAATTGCCTAAATTTTAAGCACAAATAACGCAAAAACTACTCTTTTTTCAAAAAAAACTTGCACATAGTATTTTTTAAAGAAATGAGTCAGAGAGCTGCAGGTGAATTTCGTCAATACCACAAATCATTCATCACGCAGGTTTCGTCATTCAGCAAATATGAAGGGAATGCTATTGTGATTGCCTCAGTGATAGAATATTGCGGAAAGTGTCAATAAGCTCTCTTTGATATGCCGTAGCAAAAAGTCGAGGATTTCACTGATTAAATCAAATAGTGAATAGCAATCACAATATTGGCAATGTAACCGATTATTCTCCTAAATCTCGCTACTGTTGCGTCATTATTAATTCCGAAGTGGTATACAGTAGTATTTATTTTTCATGATGTACTTTGGGAGTTTGCAGAAGTTCTTAATGAGTAAAAGCCTGAAAAGTAAATTCTAAATTGATACTTGTGGTCGTTTATGACCCAACTGTTGAAAAGCGATCTTCAATAAATAAAAAACAAAAAGTATGAAAAAGCTGACAGTTTTTATACTAGAAAGAAATATTTCAACACATTTCTACAATTCTTCCTAATGATATAAGCTAATGTTCACTAACGAACTACTTGACTATAGTCAATATTAATAAATATTTTTTCCTATTTTCTTTACTTCCTATACCTCGCAAAATCTGTTATAACTTATGAAAAAAAATTATAATTTCAAAACAATTTATACATTGAAAAGCTCAAAATGACCACTTACAATGACCATTACCAATCTTCCATCAGTTTGTCAAAGGCTCAGTTTCATAACGGGATTTCTAAGGAGAGTTGTTGCTTGGTTTGATCATTAAAAGAGATTTTTAATGAGTTGAGAGAACTATGTTTAGATTTTCCATCATAATTTAAATTCTCATGAATTAATTATAAGAGTTTGAGTAAGGAATGCTTCCTACATTTTCGATTGCTTTAAAGCACTGCTATACAAATAAAACTTTTTTCTGTTTTGGTTTCGGGACCTCCAACACACACGTGTAAATAACCTTCGGCAAAATGAAGCTGATCTCAGAAGTTTCAATGAAATTAAATAGATTCTTTGCGATGCACAATCAACTTGTCATTTTACTTCTGACATCCTGTCTCCTGCACAGTCCGTCAATTCAGCATTTTAACTCTATTTCTAGAAAATGAAATTGGGTGAAAATGCTGATAGATACTGAATCTATTTAGGGCCTAACACTCAGTGAGAGACAAAAAATAATACCACACCACATATCAGATATAGCACGTGAAACTAAAATGGTGCAACAGAATGGCACACAGTGGTTAGTGTTCTATTCTCTTGTGTCTCGGGTAGCTTTTCGGTTTTGCACCACCCCTTTTCCAGCTGTCTTCTATTGGCGCCTTCACATTTTCTCCTTTCATCGGTCCTCTAATAGTAAAACTCAAATATGATTTTAATACAAATACCTTGCACTGCAATAAATTTTCGTTGTCACAATTTTCAAAAAATTGAAGCCCTTTTTCAGAAAATGTCATATCTGCTTTTTTTAGAACGTGCACAAGTCTGAGCTCATTTCCCCAGAAATGTTTTGTTTTCAAGAAACTTCACAAAAAGCATATAAAGCACATGTACTCACAGATGCATTAACAAATAAAAAATACCTGTAATGCGAATATTAACGAGAGAATTATATTTAAAAAAATAGTTTTTGAAAAACTACAATATACCTCAAAATGTGAGAAAATCTTGTTCTTAAAATTGTCTTTTTTCATGCAAAATTACGCGAAAACGACTTTTATTTTTTTAAAATTATTCATGACCTCATTTAACCATTAATTTGGAAGAATATATTATTCAGAAGAAAAATCTCGATATTCAATAATGTAGTTGTAGGAAGATTCTGAAAAAAAATTCTGCAATTTTCGAAAATTCAGATAATTCAACGAAAAAAGGACTTGTTCCATTTTTATACCCATTCTTTGTTCTAACCGATAAACAAATTAATAAAAAAATTTGGGGGCACATTTGAGAAAACATTTAAAATGTTTTTAACGGTTCATGTGAAGTACCTCCAAAATTAAAATATTCAAATATTCAAATTCAAAGCCTCAAAATTAACCAGATTAATTGGGAAATGCCAATTTTGGTGAACATACTGCATACAGTTTAGAAGCTGGTGTTGTTCACAGACAGACGGACCGGCATATGATTGCCCGTAAACCAAGTTTTCGTTATCAAGGACACACAAAACGAGGATTCTCACTACATATGTTAGAGGGAGTAATTTATTACAAATACAAACAAGAACTATCCACTTTCCGGTGTCAGGAACCTACAATACGAATTTTTACACTAAACATTCGCATTTTTCGCTGCAACAATACGTAGGTTACTATGAATTACATGCGAGAAAGTAACTAGTTGGCAACTAGAATGCCAAAAAGTTTCTCGTACTAGTTAGTTTCCCTGTTTAGTCGGGGCTACCTATTGGTCCTGTCACCACTCTCTTCGCAGTTTTCATCTATTGGCTTCATTCTTTCTCTCACTTTATCAATTTCTGGGTTACCTTATAAAGTTGAATATGCTGTCAGGTAATTATAGAAGAGTAAAATCTGTTCCCGTGCACAAAAATTCATTGAAATATTTTGGAGCCGTTTTTGAAAAAAGTTCGTTTGAATGTTTCTGAAAAAGATTAATTAAAAAATGATTTTCACATAACTTTTTGATTTTTTGAGAACCTCACCTTACCTTAGAATTACCAATGCAAAAAATTAAAAAGCCCTTTATTGTAATAATTAACGACATGTGAGATATTTCAAAATATTACATTTGTGTAATTGTTGGGAAATGAAATAAATACATCAAAATTACTTTTATATCACGTTATTTCGTGCATTTAGCAATATCCGAAGAAAAAGTTGTTAAAGAAAATTGGGACCCGGACTAACGGACAGGCCGAATTCCAGAAAGACAGACATTTTTTAAAAGAGCTTTTTGGGGTATCAGGGGATCCCAAATCGAGCGGTTTTCGAGAAAATGACGTTTTTAGCGAGTCTAAAAATGTGCAATTATGAGTCCATTTTCACAGAAACCTTTTGAGTTTTCGAGAAACTTCATAAGAAGCATTTGAAGCACTGGAACTCACAAATGCTATAAAGTATAAAATAATGTTGTGAATAATAACAAAACGTCAGTTGAGGTTTCAAAAAAATATCCATTAAAGCAATAATTCAGTGTAAAAATACAATAACAGGGTTTTCTACTTCACACTTCAGAAAAATCACAAATGATAACACCAAAAACCTAAAAAGAGATGTCACAATTCTTTTGGGGGTGCAATATATGTGGTTGTTTTTCACTTTATCAGGCTCCACTACATATGAGTTTTCAGGAAAACTATTAGTTAAAGAATACTTGATATTATTATTATTATTATTATTATTATTATTATTATTATTATTATTATTATTATTATTATTATTATTATTATCATCATCATCATCATCATCATCATCTGTGTTCGCAAACAAGCCTCTGGTGTACTCACAATTTTCCCTGTATATTGTATTGTGTATAGTTTAACATGTTTCAATGTTTTCCTTGGCTAAATAAAATGTAGATATTGAATTGTAATAAATTGTAAAGCAACTTTATTTTCAGGCATGTTTCAGTACATTATAAATTATATAGGATATTTTGCATTACAATCAGGACTATCAGGTGTAATCAGGACTATTCTCTGTGTGTGAAAATAATCGATTGTATTCGAAGAATTTAATCCTAAATTTTGGAGCGATACAGACTAGTCCGTATTTAATAAAATAACCTGCTAACTGGGCAATGTCCAAATTTAAAAGTCACTTTAGAACTGGTTATTAATTTGGTAAGAAAACTTATTATTTGACTCATTATTATGACTGATTATTATTTGACTCCTCCAACAAGCCCAATTATTTTGTCCCACACTTAAGTGATGCGTCTTCTCGCACCTTACACAATACTAAAACTATGATTTATCCCGACATGCCGCTACATTTATTTGCTGTTGTTGAGTGCCCATTCTTCTCTACAATTTTTATTTGTTACATTCAGGTCATAATAACAATAGTTCCGTCATGACATTAACTTGTTGGGAGTGTAGGAATTGTAAATGCAGGCCAATAATGAGCTTATGCACTGTCAAGTGGGCAAAGTGACCCAGCTGGTAAAAGCAGTTTTTAAAGTAATTTAACTAATTTGATCTGATTTTTATTGTATGTTTGTACATTTAGATTACAGAAATTGAAATAACATAAATAAGAAACATAAATATGGGGTTGGTGATTTCTTCCATACATTTTTTATTTTAATAGTGTGTATTCAATGTAATTGAAAACTAAGTGTTAATTTTATGTATATGAATTTTGTGCTAGTGAATGCAAGAACCCGAAGCATAATGAAGGGACCAATAGAATTAATAAAAATAGAAGGGACTTAATAGGAGGATTAATAGAAATAAAAGGGACTAATTGAACCTTTTGTAACCAAAATTATTATAAACGTTAAACAAGAATATTAAGTAAAAAGTAGTTCTTTTTAAATAATTACTGATGTCCCTAAACATGTGCTTAGTATCCGTGTGTATGTAATCCACCCAATCACATTAATGATTAAGTGTGTACATGAATGTTACATATCATTTTTTGGAATTAGTGTGTGTCAATATATTCCATTCTATTGTGAATTATGTCATAGTTGACACATTTTACTTTACTAAATAAATATTTTAATGTTAAATTTTAATATTTTATTTATAGGTACATGTTGTTTTAGATTATTCATTATTTATATAATTCATTATATAATAAATAATTACATTACATTATATTATGTACATGTATAAAACATAATGTATATGTAATGAACATATAATATAACTTTTTACTCAACATTGCAGGCATTATTGATGTATGTATACCTACCGTAATAACAATCAAGACTACAAAATTTAAAGGATTTTGAGGCTTTTCGTGTAATATATTGTGAAATTAAATTATCACCAAATGCGTAATTTTATGCACTTATTTCCATTTTTGACGATGTCTGATTGTGTAGGTAAATATACAGATCAAAAATATGGTTCAACAATAAATAATGAATATTCTATTGATAGCAAGTACTACGCATAACCCATCGTATACCCGCCAACGATCAGTACTTGTAACACCAATAAGAGATGCTTAAATAAGGCAACACGTACGGCTGGCCCTTTAACCAGTATAGCTGTGCACGCCGACTCGGAAGACCGGCTCCTTCTATCAGTATCGTCCGGATACGTCATGGCGGTAGGCTGGCTCCTCCAACCAGTGTTGCTCGCTTACGCCGAGTAGATAGTCTGCTCCCCCGATAAGGTTGCTTGGGCTCGGCAGCTCTTATCCGTGCACTTCTGACAAGGTTATTTCCGAGGTGTGCAACAAGGGACTCTTCACGATACAACTTTTCGTTCCAACAATCTCCGTCATAAAGCAGGAACAGTGATTCCGGTTGGGCCTGTATTATCATGCGTTCCCTTGTTACAGTATAATGGATCAGGTATACTGCAACTGTCCTTTTATCTCCGTGTACTATCTGTGTAAAATGTGAAAATCGTCTTTTCGATGCTGTTGGGCAGTAACTGGGAAGAGGGAGGGTCGAAACCGAAAGCCTAGCCCAGAAGGCTCAAGAGATTAGCAAACGAACTAGTTCGAGAAAGACTGTACAGTTCTGTCGCTCGTCTAGTTTGCATTGACATTTATTCCCATGTAGTACAACCGTGTCATATATTGGAACAAATCAAAACAACATAATGAGGAAATTAATTATACAATTTCAAATTAATATTTTTGTTATTCAATTGTTACTTTTTCGCCTTACTTCCTAGTAAGAAAATGTATTGTAATCGTGTGCCAGAAATCGGCGTGTTGTCGACAGAACTCTTGTTGCTAGGCCACGGTAACAAATAAGTGGACAAATATACTTCTTATGTGCAGCAATTAATTTCTCTAACTCTTCAAGTAGTCAGAATCCAAGTTTTGTAGGTCCTTGAACCGAAAAATCGATTGTCGGCAAAACGTTCTTGTCTCTGTGCACAATTCTAGCGCCAAAACCGATCAGGTGATTTTCTCCAAAAATGTAATTTCCCATTCGACCTAAACGATCTCAAGGCCCTGAAAGTTTGAAACGGCCATTTTGATTTTTGGGGATAAATTACTTATTGTAATTTATTGCCTAATCAACAACTTCAAACTTTTCTCAAAAATGGCTCCAAATTTATTGATTAAATTTTCTCCAGGATAACAAAACTACAATAGAGAAGACGGATATTAAATAAAATCTGTACTAAAAATTAAGATCTTTAAAAAATCATGTACAGTTTTTTGAAAAACTAGTAGCTTTTACGTAATTCCAATTGAATATAAATGCAATTTATTATAAATCCATATTACAAATGCAATTTATTACCAATCCATCTTGAAAAGCTAAATGAATGCAACAAAAATGCAGTTAAAATCACGTTATTCAGTGCATTGGCTATTATCCCGTACAAGAAGATTAAAGAAATAACCGGAACAGTTTGGGAGATTTTTTTAATTGCCCTTATTTCACCAAAAATTACTTGAAAACTACACTTATTTTGGAAATATTTACATGAACTTATTTAAAAATCTAATTTAGAAAAACATTTCATTTAGGAGATTTTCAATCATTGTAGTTGTAGAAAAACATCGAAACTTTTTTAACTTTTGCAATCTTAGAAAATTCAGAGAATTCAACTAAAATAGGACCAAAAACGAAATAACTTTTCTTTCAGTTTATGATTGGTATCTCTTTTAAAAAATATTGACAAGCTTTTGAATGCCATTTTCATCTTGAATAAGCGCATTTCGGATTGTCCCACAATTTTGGCATTTGGGACAAATTCATTGCAAATAAAACGGGATCATTTAATTTCATGTCTTATCAAAATATTGACTGTCTTATCAAATATTGAGTTGACTATTGTGTTCCACAAAATACTGAAATAAAGCTGAAACTTAACGCGTGTGGGAAGCTCCACCTCCAGTTTGATGCGTGAGAAAGTTACGGAGGGATTTTAAGCTTTCAGGCCACATAAATTGCGCCTAAAACATCTCGTCTGTGACGTAAAAGAAATTAATACCCAGCAGCACATTTGTGCTGACATTGAGTTGCGGATCACTGAATATTAAGCAGAGGTTCTCCGAAAAGTGCAGAGAATCTTGTAGAAAAGCAGTCGATTTTTACGCAGGAAAACCAATAACGTACTTCCTTCTTTTCTACTAAACTGAGTTCGTGTATAATGCCGTCGCGTGACAAACCCACATCATTTTTGCGTTCGTGATGCAGCCACATTTGTGTACACTGAGGCATTTGAAGCAATGTTTCTTGGGACACGAGAGCGGTCTGGAAAGCTACCGATTCGGAGCTACAAGATAGCACATCCGGAAATCCGAGGACGTAATCGGCGGTTGGTGGAGGACTTCCTGTGATTTAGGATTTCACTGACCTTCGCGTGTATCCCATGTCAATAGTTGTCTTCAAAAGTTAATGGCTTCATTTTAAGCTATATTAGTGCGCAAGTCAATGAATATTAGCAGTCAATGATTGGGCTCCCTGACAAAGAACTGGAACGATTGTTACAAAAATTAATAAGTTAAAAGCTTTACTGAAACTTTCAAATTTATGCATAAAACTGAAGACTACAAAACTTATCTCAACATTCTCTTAAAACATATTTTGGATTTTTTTTCTTCTCTGGATTTCCAACTTTCACGAGAACTTTTAACTCAGGACCCTGCAATGTTTTAGCTTGAAGTGAGTGAAATTCAAGTCGAGGAAGAACACTATATAGTAAGTATTGATTGAGTGCTCTCAATTCATCTACCTCGGCTATCCAGACCGCTTATTCATTATATTCTTCTGATCTTATTGCTGAGATAAAGAAAGTCTTAGTTGTTCACTTGTAACGTGCTTTACATCAATAATATAATTTGATATTGCATTTGGAAAAGTTAGAAAGCATCAAAAATTTGGAATAGCAGTTCATCAGTGGCATTGCCTTGGAAGGATATTTGTTTTAAAGAGACGTCGATATTTTTAATGTTATTATGCTGTTGCTTTTTGTACGTTTCCGTACTACTTTGAAAATTGCTATTTTTGAAAGGCCGTTTTTGCATTGTTCCAGCCGTGAAATGGACCAACTTGTACGGTAAGTATCCTCGTCCGCTTGGCGCTCCGGTTGAGGAAGGCGGCGTGAGCGCAGGCGTTTGGGCGCGCAGTGAAATGGAACCTGCTGAGCTACCTGAGCCACCTGACGGGCCACGCCTACTTCCAAATGCCGCTGAGCGTGGCGGCGGCGCGGCGCGAGGGCTGGGTGCAGGCGGCGACCGCCAACACCACCTCCACGTGGTGCCTGCGCGACGACCCGCGCGTCTGCGTGCTGTACGACCGGCAGGGCTCCGTGGCCGGCATGCAGGTGTCGGTGAGTGCCGGCAGAGCGCGCCGCCCCGCCCCGCCCCGCGCGTGCTGCCAATTGCTGCCTCACAGATAGCGCCGCGCTCCTTACGACGCCCTAAAGGAAACGCTCCAAGACAAACACGGTGCATGTAGTTTGAAAGCGACGGCGGCAACGATTTCAAAGATGAAATATAATTGGAGAAAATTTGAGATTTTTAACTAATTAGGGACGCTAATGAAACTGGTTCATTGGTTTGAAACTTCACATGGACTGTCAAGCTCGATGTCGTAATGGAGAACGAATCAACTGTTTGCCGTAATAATGAATTGCGAGGGGTCGAAATGTATCTCCCGTTTCCTGCTCATTGATTTTGATACATAACTAAGAATCGGTTGGGGTTCTTCTTTTGGGAGGGGGCGCCAAATGAAGGAGCTGAAAGCAACAAGTTCTACTAATCTTATAATGCTGCACTACCGTAAGCAAATCATTGCATTCACACTTACTGCAAGCGATAAGTAATTTAGAAGTATCTATTGATCTCCAAATCACAGACAGGCCGTGAAATAAATAAAATATTATGGAGTAAAATAAGATATTACTCACGAGTGAAAAGTTAGTTAGCCTCTAAGATAAATATATAAATGTCACAAGGGAGTATAAATCTATTTACATTCGAGTGCAATGTACACGTTACTATATTTCTTGCTAACATGTAAATGAAAACGAAGAACTTTAAATTAAATATTTGATAGAGTATGGAGGCTTAGAAGGAATACATTTTGCGTTGTGTTAATGTGATTGTTGTCACGAACATGCAAAAAATGGATATATTTCGAAATAAGTAAAAAATATTAGGGATGAAATAAATTTCACAATTTATTTTTATACTAGAGACTAAAACTGCTTGTTTTTATAAACAAAGGATTCATTAGCTAGGGATAAAAGCACAGGCTCTTCTCAGCACAGGCGTTTGGCCAAAGACCTGTTAAAGACTGAGTAGACTCCGAATGAGCGAAACAACCTTCAAGTGTTAACTCCTTGACTCTCCGCCGTTTCATTAGTAGACGTGATTGTCAAAACACGGAGATACAAAAACACCGACTGCTGTGACAGCTGGCTCTCAGTGACAACACACGTCGTAGAAATCACATTCATCAACAGCTCTCTACGACCACAAGCAAAAAATTGCTTTACGGATGCAATCAGACTTTTTGTCTATACGGAACATATATGAACCCAAGCGATTAGGTGTTTCCTTATAAAGAAATTGAGCATGACACGTTATTCTAAAAGTTCATGTACTCAAGCTTGAATTATCTGTTAGTCAAACATGATTACTAATGATAATGGTTGGGGCGTGTATTCAGAGAGTTGAACCAAATTGACATTCCAATGTGTGGATCGTTTGTAATTTAAACTTACTAATATTTCAAATAAAGTAATTTCAGAGACTAAATACGTGTTACTGAAGAACGGAGGAAGGTATGAGATATATGTGTCTTCGTTGTGATTCGCTAGGAGTCCCGAATTGGCCAATTGTGACTACAACACAGTACTTATAACGCATACACTGTTATGTTTGTCTAAAAAGTAGTATGCACACTTTAATTGCAGACTTCAGCGAGGTGACACTTATACGAAGGACGATTTTCGTGTGTATTTGTTGCAGCTTCCTGTCGCTGACTTGCAATTCAAGGGAAACCCATACGATGTAACGGCGCATCCTCTCTTCATAAGGGACCGACTCTTCAACATGGACGTCTTCACCTCACGATACTTTCTGGTTGACCAAGGCAAGTGCGGCTCAAACGATATTGTGACACTTTATGAACTTGATGAGAAATAGTAGTCTCATTTTTACATTCATGTCTTTAGTGCTGGAACAAAATTCCCCCTGAATCTGGATCCTGCAATTCAACTAATTTGGCTAATTTTCGGACTCAAAATGCCTGGAGTGGTGGTCGTGTGATGTGTTGCAATTGATGTTTAATCGTACCTCCGTTCGGCTTCTGGAGTGGCGAGTGCAAACGCCGCATTGCCACCCAGGGGCAGGTGCAGTGGCGAGCTGACACCTCGAGCCCACCCATCGAAAGGGTCTAACTGTCCCTGTGTCTGAACTCTGTTACTGATACCGTATTGATTGGGAGCAAAAACCCATGGACGGCCTGCCTTTCAATTATAAGGGTTCATTGATACAGATCTTTTATACGCGTCTCAATCCAAGAATGCCATTTTGTTCTTCGGGGTTTGTTAAATGTGTAAAAATATTCAATAACAAATCTGATCAGTAAATCGATGGAAGTGAACGATGGACCATCGTCTCCTGTATTATTCCAGTAGTATACAAACATTTTGTGGCTTTCGCACGAAATCAATCTTTACAAATGACGTCTCTAAAGAAAAAGAATTTTACGGAGACGTGACGAATAGCACTTTGACTTTAAAAATATGAAGGATTAGTTTAAACTACACATCTAAATGCATGGCAAATGCAACCAGCAACACTTGGCTGAATTTTTTAATTGATCGTTAAATAACTCCTAAACTACGCGTTTTAAGGCCTTGAAAACGAAAATATTGAGGCCAAAGGCCTCATAGAAACGTCTCTCACACCGTATTCTGCAGGACGAGATCTTCTTGAACATTCTATTCCTTTTTTTTTTCGACGCTTCTCGATTTAACCGCACCTGTTCAGAGCCTGTAGAATCTCCAACTGTCGGTTAAATTAACCTAATAACTTGATATTCTACGCGACTGAAATACATATTTATTCCTCTCTGAACGGTAATAACTTTAAATAAGAATTGTTTGTACTGACAAGGGTGTATTGTATTGATATCAGTTCGAGGGAGACATAGAACAAGTGACGGACAATCAGAGGAACTTGAGGAAAATGATAGGTAAATGTAAAAGTAGGGAAGAGAGTGGGGAGCGCTGCAGGTGGGGGCGAGGGCTCAGCTGGCGCAAGGCGCTTCGTGCTGACGGCCACCAACGCACACTTGCAGGATATCGAGAGGAATTGACGCGAAATGGGGGGTAACGGAGAAAGATGTATGTATTCTCTTCTAGCATAGGGGCTGGTAATCAAACGGCGAAAAAAAACAACAACTCTCTTTTTAAAGCCCCTATCGGAAGCTAATCACAAGACGATGTGGGTTTCAGTACTCTTCGTATTTTGTGATAGGTCACTAATGTAGAGCAAAGGAACGAATGTATTAACTCCACAATTCATTTCAATTTACTTTGAAGATAATTCTTTATCTATTTCTTGAATGTAAGCCAAAAACATGCCAAATCAAGATATATAAAAATTAATTAAAAAATTCGACAAAATATTTTCAAAGCTTATAAACGCAATTAGTGACTTGAAATTATTTAAATTTCTTTATTTTCCTGTAGCTATGGTGGTGACAAGCGGCAGGAGCGACATCGTCAAATGCTATGAATTATTTTCATCTTACAAAAATTAATACATGTACAAAGAATTAGTAAAAACGTTAAAAGCGTAACAACATTAATAAACATAATTTAACCGATTTTTAGGGTCTAATCCCTCTTTAAACCGACGTGGACGTTCAAATATTGACTGCCGACGTTGCACAATCAGTTACAGAAACGAACGAATAAAACGAACGAAGCCATTCTGTTTCGTTGTTCACACGGGAATGGCGCATTTTAATTATTTTGACACAAAATGCTTCGTAAATTGAATCGTTTATTTCAGAAACCCGTCAAGCCCCAAACATTTAAAAAAGCGTTAGCAACATGGTATTGTCCTATGAGGATAAACATATCGTTTAGTACAGAAATCAACTATTTCAACTCTTGCAATGTAGTTAGAAAGACCTTAAAAAATCGTTTTTGGAACAGAAACCTGTCAAGTGACGTCGTTTGACGGGTTTCTGCACTAATCCAAAAAGGACATTTTCTTTTAACCCTGCAGTGGTCGCATGCGGACAACCACGAGAATCAGGATGTCAAAAGTAATCCAAGCTACTTGAAGGGTGATCAGCACCACCTTGAAGGGTTATCACCAGGGGTCTGTTAAGTTACACGCTCGGAAGGGGAAATTTTCTAAGAAAGGTACAGGACGTGTCGCCGTGATCTCTATCAACGCTTCCAAAAGTAGTGAGATTGTTGTTCTCAGGTTGTACGTAGCATCTGCTCGGAGTGGCGTTTTGAAGTTTCTTTTGCGAGTGATTTGATTTTGCCGTGATTAAAGAGTAAGAAAAAGTGATTTTTTGGGAGAACATGTCTAGTTCTGACGATGACCCTGTACGGAGAAGGAGACGCGGAGGTCTTAACAGCGTAACATCATACGCAATGCCAGAGTGAAAGGCGAAGCATGTTTCGTACACTGGTAAGAAAGTAGATCTAAAAACAATGCCGGAAGGCATTTCATGTAAATGCAATATTAAATGCTCTTCATATATTAATGAAAAAGTAATAAACAAGACGAAATTATTTTTATTCTCTAGAGAATAAAAACATTCATGATACATGTATTCAAACTTTGATAGAGGCAAAAGACATTCAACGAAGACGTAAGAAACAGAACCCAGAAGATGTCATGAGAAAGATCTTGAGGAATTTGAGGATGATAATAACCCTTCAATATCGGATAAGAAAAACCATTCATATGTTCATCACTTAAATATAAACGGTACATTACAACCAGTTTGCAAGAATGTTTTTTCTCGAAATTCATGACATTTCACGAGAGTAAGTAGGGTGTGTCAGTTATTGCTTAAAAATAAGTTCCCTTCTGATGTAAGGGGCAAGAACAGGAGTGGTAATGCTGTGCCGGGAGCTGTGTTCTTATTCGTGACCACTTTTCGAAGTTTGAAATTAAAAAATTCCACTACGGTAATTAACCTAAAACGTTTCTAGATGCTACTCAGAATGTCTCCAAAATGCACGAGATGTTCATCTCTAACAACCCTGATCTGAAAGATGTAATGAAGTACAGCTTTTATATTAAATATTTTAATGAAAACTTCGATATTCATTTGGTCGGTCTCAGGTTGATGTTTGTGATGTGTGTGAAAGGCTAACCGCTAAATTGAGAGATTAAACATTAAATGACAATTCAAAACGAAGTGCAGTGGGAGAACTCATTGCACACAAACAATAAGTATGATTTTTCAAGACTTTTGCGCAAAAAAATGTTTTTTCTAAAATTATTTTGTCTAATGTAATAAACAATAAATAACAACACTCACAATTTCACTACAAGTGATCAATCCTCGTAAAAATTTAAGTTACAAATCAAAACAAGTTATTTCTGGTCATTTATTGCAGAAACCCGTCAAGAGGACGGGTTTAAACTTTTTTTAAAAAGTAAGAAAAATATATACATGAAAACTTTTCATTTATCAACTACTTTAATACTAAAAAAATATATTGAAATCAGAAAAACCAACCCTATATCGCAAGGACACTTTTCTTACTTTTCTCGAAATGAGGATTTTGGCGTTTGACGGGTTTGTAAATGAAACGATTCAATTGTACATTGGACAGACTCAAGGATGTTAATCGCATACGCCGAAAACCAGAGACGACATAAAATTGTCCAGGCGTAGCGAAGCGTCAACTCACTTTAAAAGAATATGGTTGTAAATACGACGCCATTCTGCTCGCAAGTTCGAGCCGGTTCCTTCACATTTGCTTGAAAGGGGCTAAGAGCTGATTTTAGTTTCTCGCAACGGAATAAAGAGAAATGTATGTAATTCTGCGCGAATTTTCGGCATAAAAACTTTTATTCACTTTTTCCGTTTCCAGGGCCCTGTAATAAATCTACGTACAAAATTTAGAAAGAAAATCCTCTATCACGTGGTGTATCCAGATCCGTGTTTTATGGGTCCTTGATACGGATAAATCGAGTGACAGCAAAACGTCTGTCTGTACATCTGTGAGCAACGCTAGCGGCTAAACCGTTCAGCCGATTTTCTCCAAAACTTAAATTCTGTAATTAATCTGGCTGATGTTGCGGCGCCTTGAATTTGAAAACGATTTTTTTTAAAATTTGGGGGTACTTTACATGACGCCCCCGTGATATTTTCGAAAATGCCTCCATCGTTTTTGATTAAATTTTGTTGTTGGATGGTGTGAAGGACGTTTAAGAGAATGGTGCAAATCTCATAATCGTTGCAAAGCCTGATCTTTCTAAACCTGGAAAAGTCCAACATATTTTCGGAGTCTTCCTGTAGCTGAAATACTAAAACTAGATGTTTGTTTGGGCGCAGAGACGCTGGCGGCGGGCGGGCGGGCGCGCGCGCCGGGCGACGAGGTGGGCTCGGGGCTGTGGCTGCAGAGCGGCGACGACTTCATCGAGGTGTCGCGCAACGCGGACGACCTCCCGGCGGCGCACTGGACGCGCGAGAACTGCGTCCTCGAGATGGGTGAGGCCAGCAGCTTTCACTGCCCCTCTCCCGCACCCACGCTCACCTGGAGGCCCTACGATTCAAGCACCGTTTTCGACCCTGGCTACAACTCGAGCACTAGGTCAACTTCAACCGCTGTCTGGAGGAGAATTCTAGGGCCCGATGCTCTAGTCGGTAGTTTTCCGTGGTTTCTCCACCATGATTGTCAGAGCAGCACCCTTACAAATGGGCCACGGACCACGCGAGATCTATCCTTCCTCTTCCTTGTCCTATCCTCATCCCTTACTTACATTCACTTACTCTCACATGCATTACATTACCACACATTTCGGGAAATCTCGAAAACCTACAACTTGTCGCACCTGGGGTGCTCTCCCGCTAGGCGACGTATAGATCAAGGCGTGATCTCACCATCCAGCGGAGGAAGATCACCGTCACCTCCCGAGGAAAAACATGCCCTACACTTCCGAGACCAATGAGCACAGTACTTGACGCGCCCGGAACACGAAATAAACAGTAAATACCATACAAGTAGATACTGCAGCGAGTAGTAAAAGGGAAAATAATATTAATGAGCATAAACTTCATTCATTTTTACAGAACACAGGCTCAGGGACACGAATCAATAAGGAATTATTTCCTTTCGTAGAATTTTATTTATGGAATATTATTTAATGCAATTTCTTACATACGTCCATTTGCGATATACATGGAATTTGGTTGGTATACGATACTGCGATGAATGCTGAAAAATTGGTGCAAACATAATCAGTAAAACAGGCTAATCGAGAGGAAGTTTGCTGCACCTATGTTTTGTCCATAATAAACGTTTCACTCGTTGATCAGGATTCGTGTACGATGCATAGAAAGAATGTTCAGAGGCAGAACACCATGAGGAAGTTAGTGGCTGCCTAGAAGTCGAGCCACAGCACCGCTCTGGGAAGTTGTGCCGCGCGTTCTGTTTTGGCTGCATCGGGTTGGAGAGCGAGGGTGTTCTTAGTGGCCACGGAGCTCATCTTTTCCTTGTCCACCACAGGAGGAAGTAACTTGCAGCTCACTCCACAATCACTCCATCTGCATTCGCTGTTTTCACCTTTCCATCAATTTGACACCAAAACAATATTCAACAAAACATGTTTAGTAAGCACATGTCAAATCCTTTTCTAACAGCCCTAGAAAAATTTCTTCGCATAAAACTATACGTGTATTTGTATTAACAGAGCTCGTTCAAGACATAAAATTATTTTGACGGGTCTTTTTTTGAAAGATCCGAATGCGTTCTATTTTACATTTTTGCAGTACTTCATTCAAACATTTATAAAGTGTTTTAATTGTTTGAAAACAAATTAGTGTCATTAATTGCAGCAATTTTTTGATAGAGCCGACCAATATACATTTTAAAACTTATTTTAATGTCATACATGTTTTAAAATTGATGGTATTTGGTATTGATATTTCAACTATTTATGACATACGCATTATTCTCACTCCTCACATACACTTACACTCACATGCACTACACCATCACACGTCGGGAGACCAGTCGGGATCTTGTCCCGGCTGCTGATGTTTCATCGTGCACATTGTACCTCTTCGTACTTTTTGCCTGGCAAAATGTCAAACGAAGGAGTTCCTAAACTGTAAGCCCTTTCGCACGTAATCGATAACACGAATTTCGCCTTATTACGAACAAAATTTGGAATCCGGTAAGGAAACAGTAATACGGATATAGTATACAGGCTGGCTCACTTAAGATGTTCCCTTCGAATATCTTCCTTAATCGTTGAAGACACTGTGACCCAATTTTTCACCATCACGAATGTATCCGAGGGACACATAAGATGTTTAAAATTGTTTAATACGTTGTGAATTGATATATAAAAATATACTGATATTGTGTTTGAAATTAAATTATATCCTATTTAATTTACGATATCGACACAATTTTCACTTTATAAATGAAAACCTGTGTATTGCCAATGATAACCAGTGATAACAGACAAGTTCATGTATGTATATTGCCGTATGTCACATAACAACATTTTTGAGAAATGTAGTTTCTACGATGAGGCCGTCGTAACATTCTGCCTCCGTCGCGGGGTTTCCTCTCCCCCTGCAGCGAGCGGTCGCGCTCGCGATCGCCAGGCCAAGTCCCCTGCCGCATCCACAGAGAAATGGGTGCGCGAGCGCCAATATATAGCAGGAAATGTTCAATACGGCGGCGGCGGCGGCGGCGTGCCATATCAAATAACGTGCCGAAAATAAGTATTTTTAAGCAATATTGCTTTTAAAATATTAACAAATGAAATGTCATTGTATTCTTATTTTTGACTTATCCATTGCAGGTGAAAAAACAAAAAATAACCAAAAATTAAAAATTTAAATCTCGATGAAACTAAGCATACTCAGATAATGTGTAATAACATCTCGACAAAATATTACTTGTCCCATAATTCAGTAATGTTAAGTGAAAACGTTATTGTTTTTACGTTTTTCCGATGTCGTGAACAGTGTAATTGTTTTGGGGGATAGCCAACGCTTGTGAAATGAATGCGAATCATGTCTAAGTGCCTCACTAACCACCCCTTCGTTTGTTTGTTTGCTTGTTTCTCATTTGGCATCAAATAGTGTCGAAAAACGCACACATATTTAAACAGACCATAACAAGTTTGAAATCGGGTAGGTGAACGCAAATAATAGATTATTGGGCTTTTAAATTATACTTGTCTCGAAGTTTATCACATTGCAATAAGTCAAATGAAAGGCAAGTTGAAAAAATCGTTCATCGACAAATTGATGAGATTCCGTTTGAATCACGATGGTGTAGAATTTCTTCACGGTCAAACAGAGGAAGGCGTTTCTTAACCCAAAATGTAACAGTAGTTTTTATAACCATGTGTTCGCTATTGAAAAATAATAAGAGAAAATTACAAATAAAATCAATTTTGAAAAATACTAAAAAGGACCTGAGATAAAATTGGTTGAATGAATAGGTATTACTCGTGCAAGTGCAACAAACAATTTATAAGGTATTAGTTACTCATTTATCTCTAAGTTACGCTGAGTAACTAATCATAATTTAGTTGACAGAATATAGTTTCTGGTGTTGAGAAGCGCCCAGAAGAAGTGGGCGCAGCTGGGGCAACTTGCTCTAGTCCTCTACTTCATTGGAGCCCCGACATTTTTTCATTCAAACCCTATAAAAATGTATTTATTTCTGATTCAAATTAACCTCTACATTTTCTTTCTTTTCATGAAGAGATGAATTCTATTGATGCACTGACGGGGAACAGAAAGTTTTGTTTGAAATAAATCGCTGATGAATTGCGTGAATCTCCTTGTTTTTTCTGAGTGCCCCTGCAGGTGTTGAATTGATAACTACTGGTTTTAGTTCTTATTCAAGTAACTAATAACTACTAGCAATTAGATATCATGAATAAATTGAGCTCCCTCACTGTGCGCACGCACCCGCAGGGCCAGTGCAACCCAACAGAAGTACTTCAAGGGCGGTTACCCGCGCTACTGGCAAAATGGTAACGCTGGGTGTGATCGTAAAAACACTCGATTTCTCAAAAATATTGTTCTTACGCATAGGCAAATTCGCGTAAGTACGATTCGTCTCTTCTCATTCGTTATCCTGTTCCGAAGGATTTCATTTAAAAAATAAAATTGTGTCAATATCTCTTAAATTAAGAAAAAATGTACCTTATTCTTAGCTTATTTACTGTAGCTTGTTTTATACTTCATCTTATGTGTCCCTCGCGTACTTTCGTTTTAGTGAAAACCGTATTTCAATATTTGCGACGGTTGAGGAGGTACAGGAAGGGAAAATCTTGTGAGCTATCTATATAATAATCCACTGACACACTGATTATTTCAATCCCTTAGAAGTCACGTTAACAAAAGATTACTGTCAAATCTTCGTAAAACCCTAAAACTACACCTTTTGACCCGAACTCTGGAAATAAATAATATTACCCTTTGTACGTGTTCTTGGAGTCTGTGAAAAATACGTTGAATGTGCCTTGTAAACCGCTTGGTTAAAGTTGAATCTAACTTATTTCCTCTCTTAATTTGTACACCTCGTTTGGCCAAACCCTGTTAATTGGGATAAACGGTCTGTTGTGGAAGGCCGCCATTACTACTACAACGTGAGCGAGCAGCTGCCGTGCGAGAATGCGGAGCCCTTCTTCCTGCTGGTGGACAACCGCCAGGACGCGCTGCACGGCGTGGGCTTCCAGATCTTCGGCGAAGCGTCCGTCAAGAACCGCAAGTGGTTCGAGTCGGTGCCAGCCTACGCCGTCAAGGTAATCGGCACAAAAACACATTTCAGGCTGCATCGAAATTTGGGGTAACGCTTCTGGCTCTAGATGCTTTTTTTTCGGCACAAAAGTGTTCACGCAAAGTTTCAGAGCAGTCACTGCAAAGATTCACAAGCTATGGTGGAACATACATACATATATATTTTTTTAAATAAATATTATGAATTATTGTTTAAATTATTTAAAGAGGCCCTATCGTACTTCACGTTTATTAGAATGGCAACAGCCGTTATATTTTGCGTGTTGCACAAATCATCATTGGCCGATACAGAATCAAATAATATTTAATGATTTGATATATCGACTTAAAATGAAACACATGTCTAGTATTTGAAACTACCTTCAGCAATGTGGAAACAAAATCCATTCGTTCATATCACATGTTTCTTATTCCATTACAAAAGAAAATAATTGTTAAAGAATGAAATAGCATTGTAATCTGCACACTGTCCTTCCAATGCGCACATGTAGGTACCTACTTTGTCGACATGTGTATCCAGTATTTTCATTGCTGCTGTGTGTCATTCAGTTTTCAGAAGTACACCTGTTTGAGGAACGTGAGAACTGTTTATTCACAAAATATGAAAATTACATGACAGTAATTTACCGAATGTTTACTACTGAATAAATTAGAAATAAAAAAGTGAAGTTATAAAACACAAAATTGATGGAAGTAAAATATAAACATTTTTTAAAATTATTTACAGCATAATCAAATTAACCGAATAAATGAATCAAATATTAATTTCTTTCAAAATTTCCGCGTTACTAACTCGAACAGGTTAAATTAATTACATTTATTGCTATATTTCTTTACACTACAACTGCTCATTAGGTCTATATCATATTACCTTAGGTAATAGTAAAAACTTTCTAAATAATTTTGTGAAAATATTGTCATTTTTGTTATAGAGTACTCTGCCAAACTCACCGCAGTGCCTAACCGATTGGGTCAAGCAGTATGGACTCATATCTCTTCACATGTATTTCGTCGACAAACCATGGTTCATCGTTTGTTGAAAGAACAATCAAACATCACGATAAACATTTCTGTGTTTACACAAAATTATTCAAAGATTTTGAAAGTTTGTCCTTCAAGATATTTCTTAAATGATTTCAAGAAAAAATCACTTAAAAATCCATCTACACGTCTGAAAAGACTGATATATTAAAGAGTTTTGTAGTTTAACAAGGAATGTTTTATTTATTCTCCTTTGCCTTGTTTGTAATAATAATAATAATAATAATAATAATAATAAAGACATTATCAAAGCTCAATCAAAACAGGGTTCTAGAAAATAATACAAATTTTAATACATACACACACACACGCACACACCAGCGAAACCCGGCAGAATTTGTTTTGCCCTTAATCCCTTTTCCCCTTTGCCTCTCCCTTTCTTCTCTCTCTCTCTCTCTCTCTCTCTCTCTCTCTCTCTCTCTCTCTCTTCTCTCTCTCGCTCTCTCTCTCGCTCTCTCTCTCGCTCTCTCTCTCGCTCTCTCTCTCGCTCGCTCTCGCTCTCGCTCTCTCTCGCTCTCGCTCTCGCTCTCGCTCTCGCTCTCTCTCTCCTCTCTTTCTCCTCTCTCTCTCCTCTCTCTCTCCTCTATCTCCTCTCTCTCCTCTCTCTCTCTCTCTCCATTCCCTTTGAGTTGCAGATTCTGCTCGTTTCAGAGATGGGGAAATATCGAGAAGCGCGGGACCAGCAAAAATGTAATAGAATGTTTAAGAATATCTCATTCTGTAGATTGCCTCAACATTTTAGTTTTTAATGCCTTAGAGGGCTTCGTTTAAGAGTTATTTAACGATATAGGTTCAACAATTCCGCCTAATGTTATGGTTTGTATTTGACATGAATATTTAGTTGTGTTCTACAGCGCCATCTAGCGTATTTACAACAAAATTAACAGTATATAAACCTTCTGTAGATGTAGCGTAGATGTGCCAACTTTCATGGAAATTAGACACACGGTATCGGAGTTAACCGCTCTTGTAGATACAAACATTATATATATTTATATATAATGTGATGTGACCTTGAAGGCACTTACGGTTTTAAGCTGAGTATAACATGCGCAAGTTCATGCATGGGTACGGTAGTAGGTAGATCTGGACTAATAGTTATAATGTCATAACGTAATTGATGATTCATAATCATAAAAATAAATGAAAATACTTGTATCTATTCTGAAACATAATTACCAGTTTTTATAATTCTAAAGATGACAAAAATATTTATGTTTAATGTCCTATGTGATAGTAACACGTAGTATAAAACTTATTTGTTCAGGTAAATCAATTCATCATACGACTGATACAATAGAAAACTAATTATCCACCAACATTACATATGTGTAAATAATAAATTGACAATGCACTGAGCCACATAACAAAACAATATTAGCATCATTATTTTATCTCAAGTGATAGAGATTATGGATCCTGAAATATGAATAATAGAAACCAAAGACTCCAAGATATTATTTGCTTAGACAAAAATATTTTTAGACCAATTAATTTTTGCTTATTTTTTTAGAAATATATGAATGAACTCATTCATTGGGAGCAATTGATATGCAAACAACTCTACAGATTAGTCTTAGTATGTAAATGGTCATTCCTAAATTACATACCACTGCACAGAAATTCATTCCATATTGAAGAAAAACTTTTACTGTGTTTACAAAATCATAAATTACTTTCCCTTTTTCCAATTTGTGCAGGAGAGGTGAATAATAGAAACCAAGAACTCCCAGATTGATTTATTTGCTCAGACAAACTCTTTGTTAGATAAATTAATTTCTGCCTATTTTTTATAGAAAAGTATGGATGAATTCAATTATTGGGAGCAATTGATATGCAAAAAAGCGTTCCTTGTTCCATTTGTGGAAAAAGTTAAAGAAACATTTTTGAGCAGTGTTTGAGAAAACAATTTTTTAGAAATTGCTTAGATTTTAAGCAAAAATTATACAAAAACCATTCGTTTCTTCAAATAATTGTATGTTATCTTCATTAAAGAGCTGAATTTTTAGAATAGACTTCGTTCTACAGTTCGTAAGGCAAAATCTTTATCTTCGATTTAGTAATTATGAAATTAAAATTTTGCAATTTACAAGATATAGAGAATTTTCTGGAAATGAGACTAGCATTTGTTTTCTTTCCGTTCTTTGATACTTACTAGGAGAATATTTAAAGAAACAATTTAGAGCTGCTTTTGTGAAAAAAATACAAATTTTTAAAATGCCTATATTTCGTGCAAAATTATACGAAAACTACTCATATTTTCGAAAAATTGAACATGACCTTATTTCAATATCTGTCTTTAAAGAACAGATTTCATTAAGAAAAAACCGCTTCAATATTTTAGTTTTAGGAAGAGGGCAAAAAATGCCCTTTTGCCGAATGTTTTTCTTAATATTTCTCCTCATGAGACGAGAAAAAAAATGTGCTAGTCTCCTTTTCTGCGAACTCTTCGTATTTTGAAACATTGCAAAAAAGTGAATATTTCAAAACTACAAATAGATGACAGCGATTTTTCCATAGACAAAGCCTGTTGTAAAATATCAGCTCTTTAAAAAGATCATGTACAATTTTTTGAATAAAATGTTTGGGGTAAATTTTGTCTGAAATTTATGCAACTTCTAAAAAAAGTATTTCCTAAAACTCTCTCCAAACTTTCCATTAAATTTTCTCCACCTCATGGCGTTTCTATAGTGCAGTGGTCTAGCTGCCAGCCAGTTAACGCAGAGTATCCGAGTTCGAGTCTCGGGGTGGAAAATAATTTTTCTGGTTGAAAATACTTTAGCATGTTTATGTAGCAGTATAATATAGCGGAGCAGTTAGAAATAATGTCGGAACCTATGAGCTGTCGTAGAATCACTTGTTAAGAGTAGTCTTTGCATCATAGCTCTATATATTTTGCAAAAATTTCAAAAATAAACAACAAATACACATAAAATTCACTTGAAAGTTACATGTAACTTATGGTTTACACACTTAGCTTCATGTAGATTGTCTCAAATTGTATCTTCTTCCGTAGAACGAAATGTGAGTAATTACTTATGCCCGAACGCCTCATGCGTCATTTTGTAAATGTCAATTCATTAAAGTGGTGAGGTGAAAGAGCAGTCCTGAGCCTTGCCAAAATTGTGTCTTTATTATTACAAGATACAGAGAATTATTATTATTATTATTATTATTATTATTATTATTATTATTATTATTATTATTATTATTATTGTATTTGAGAGTAGTCTGCCTCTCAAAATAGTGGTCAGAAAAATGCATACTAGCTTTATTTCTTCAGAAAATTGCACTCAAATATGCTTATTATGTGTACTGGTGACCTTTGCATTTGCAGAAAAAAAGATTCGATTTGCGAAACAGTGGGCTCTCTTCCCGACGCCCCTCGTCCTCTTTGGGAGGGTGATTTTTCCCCTTTGAGGGCGTTCGTCCACACGGCCGTGGACGCAGTGCCCGAAAAAAGTTTGACTCTTCGATCATCGAAAATGTCGTTGGTTCAAATAAACGTCACGAGAGTGGAATGAAGCACACACAGTTCATGGTTTGTACTCTTGCAACAGAAAATTGACCATCTATATTTGAACAAAACGATCACAACACATGATAACTACACTAACAAAATAACATAACAGTAGAGGTAATTGTGAAAGAAACTGATGCATTTTCATCGCCTGCTTTCTGTTTATAACAAAAAACAAAAATAAATGTTTCTTATTTCTGGGCACTCTCGAAGTTAATAGTTGGGTATGGTCATCTAGAAGGTTGAGAGGTAGGTTATTTGCGTGTTTTCCAAGGCATCAAACATCGAACTGCTTTTATGAATTCTTACAAGACTAGGCTGTGGGGGAAAATATACGTTATTTCTTGCGTTTGGGAAAGAAGGGGATTACCCGAGAAATCGTGTTTCCATTGTGACTGAGTGAATAATTGAAATCAATAAATCGTAATAAGGAATTTCCCAAACCACGCGAGTGGAAACAAACTATCCACTAGTTGTGTGTGAACACAGCGACTGTTTTTCCCGCTTCGTGTCTGTCACGCAGCCATCAAAACATCCGCAGCGGCGCCGCCTCCGTAGCACCAGCGGAGAGCGCAGTGGCCTCCGCCAGGCCAAAGCCACAGCTCGTTTCCATTGCGTCATTGACTGGCCATTCCGGGCGCGGCAATTGCTAAGGAAATTTAGTTCCGTAAGTGTTGTGCATGCTTTCCTCGGAAGGTGGCGGTTGTCTTTCCTCGCTGAATGGCGAGATTCGGCGCCGACCTACCGTCCGCTAGTGGGGTATCCCCCAAACCAGAACTCTCCCACCAGCGGGGCACCGCCCCAGCCGGGACAAGTTCTAAGTCCCCAACCGGTCTCACGGCATGTGTGGTACTAGTGAATGTTAGTGAAAGTGTGTGTGTGTGTAAGGGATTGACGATAGAACAAGGAAGAGGAAGGAAAGATCGCACGCTGTCCGTGGCCCGTTTGTTAGGGTACTGCTCCGGCATTTGCCTGTTATTGATCGAAGAAACCACGGAAAACTACCGATCAGAGCACCCGTCCGTTAGAATTCTCCTCCAGACAGTGGCTGAACTCGACAAAGCTATGTAGCTAGGATCGAAAATCCTGCCACCGTCGGGACTCGACCCTAGGCCCTCCCGGGCAGACACTGCAGTGACATTAGTTGATGTCTCGTCTGAAAGGTTTACGTCACAGTTGAGGCTGACCGGTCGTCTGTACAGATAGAGAGACGGACAGACGTTTCGCCGTCAACAAATTTTTAGGAGACAAAGACCCACACAACACGCATTCTGACTACACTGTGTGTTAGAGGAGGTAATTTAGTATACATAGGAACAAGCTTTTTCCTACTTTTTGGAAATTAGAGCCCCCCAATGGATTTTCCAGTGAAATATCACCGTTTTCCCCCTCAGTATTCCAATACTTCCTCTATATAATATTCCTTACGTAGTATATTATATACTCCGTAAGTACTACGCGAAATAGTAATAATGTACGCCAGTCGTACGAAAGTGTCTTTGGCATACCCTTTCAAAATGTTACTTCACAATGATTCTTATTGTCATTGACATTTCATTCGTTTGCTTAAGTCTCACTTTCTTTACCAGTTACGTAAATAATTATTTCAGTGTAACTTATGGATGCTCTTTGCTGATAATAATCGCCAGTACTTTCGGCGTAACCACGCCCCCCACCCGACCTCCCCTCTGCAGGATGTTTGCGCGTCGTCAAGAACTAATTGCTCGGTGGTGAGAGTTGGGTAGTTGTTTTCATGAGTTCCTACGAAGTGGAGCGGCAAATGGAAGAAGAATGAAGTCGCGACGTTTTACGTAATTGTCCCCGGGAGCAATATTCCGCTCCCTCACCGCAGATCTGCCATCTAGACATCAGCCAGTGGGGACGCAAATTGGCACTTAGGGACCCTTTAGTCCATCAACAGAACTAAGTTGGCTAAAAGTGCAAAAACTAAATCAATTTTTATCTTTAATGCCACTCGTTTTTCCAGAGCTTATACACATTCATTATCCAAATAACTACATAAAACACACTAAAATGTTACTGTATTGTTATACATACATATCGATCATTCCCGCTATTTCCTGTTTGACAGGATTTGTCAATCCAAATTAAAAGACATCACACACTAGAAAATAGTGGCGGCTGGTGCCCCTCCAAAAATTGGTATTGCAGCTACACCGAATGGCGAGCATTTAGTTAGTTAATGTCTTGTTTCACGTGTCGAGACTCGGGCCATCAGTGCCGCTCTTCCGCCTGATCACGCGAATTTCACTACGCTCCTTTCACCCTTCAGCGGAGAAAGAACGTATTACTCGGGCGGCAAAACTGACGACTTTGAATTCAGCTCAGAGGTTCTTTTACTTGCACTAAATCTACAACGTGGCACAGCCGACTTTACGTCCCCTCTTAGTGGAGGTGTACGAAGAATTTTTTCGCCCTTAAAATCCACGAATTCGATAGGGTTTGAACCAACAAACTCGAGTACAACAGACTGATACACCAACCATTCTAGCACTGAACCCGCCAAACTATTTTAATTCCCATAACACAACACTAATATGTAATAAAACGTAAGCAACTGTTGTAAATTCCTTAAAACAAATAGGCCGGGAGCCATCTAGAAAAATCATGTACGCGTTTTCCTACCTCTCCACCAATATGGTTTTAATACTTTTGCAAGTAAAACATCATTTTTGGCGGTGAAGTCGATAATGTGATCCATAAATGAGTAAGGAAAAGTAAAAATGCTTAATTTGTAGCGAAATCATGTCTTAGACGAGAAAAGGACAGTAGGTTTTGACTGTGTCCTGGTAAAACCTACGAGATAATGTAAACGACATTTTGAAACGTGACGTAGAAGCCGAGAAGTAATGTTGCTGCTATCCCGAAGTATACAGGATGTAAACTTCGTAGTCACCATTTACTGGTTTTCCCCACGTTAGAGTCATCTATCTTTCCGTTTGCCTGGATTGCATGTCCTCTCCAGTTCAAAAAGCGCAGAACACTAATACAGAGAGATGGAAACTTTTGGGACGAGAAGGAAACAGTGAAAAAATATTGATGATATTAAAGGAATAAAACTAGCAAATAATTTCAAAAATAGTTCAACTATTGTCCTTTCGATCTGTACACTCGTCCATCTATGTATACCTTTCAAAGTTGCACATTCTATTTTCTTCTTTCCATTCTTGTTCACTATTTATCTAATTTCTTAATACTTTTGTTTTTCGTCATCTCATTTTTAAATTTATTTCCCTCCTTTCTCCTAATTCTCATCTCGTCGAATGCATCAAACAATGTTTGTGTGTATTATAAGGGAAAAATTCTATAACTATTTCCATGTTTGAGAAATATTATCACCCTAAAAGCTTAGTCAGATGACCCATTTGATGTTCATAGTTACTTGACCTCTAGTCAACAGCAAGTGGAAAGTAGCTCAATGCTTTCTTATATTATCTCAAAGTAGTTCTTATCTAGAATACATGTGATACAGGACATTATCTAACGATCTTCAACTGGACAACCTGGTTTAAAAGGTATATCCATAACCAGAGGCACACTCTAGACTCAATCAAGTGATTCTGATAAGTAAGTGCATAACCGGCAAAACAGATATTACAGAATGATATAAAAGTTTTTTATTGAACATGTTTATTTACTATCTAGTCAATCATACAGATTTTGTCGGTTTATAATGTAATAAATACACCATTGGCTAGGGCAGACCGTAGGCAAGTCGGAGGTTCATCTCATGCGATGGTCCCTCTAACTTCTGTTATTATTAGATTTTTGAAGTTCTAATTTGAATTTGTGAAACAGGGTGGTTTTGATAAGTTCAAGGATTGTCTTGCGTTCTGAAATTTTGTTTGCTGTGTATCTAAGAAGAGATTAATTTGTCTTTTAGGTACATGGAGTTAATTTAAAGCTCTTTTGCTGGTGAAATTTTTGGCACAATTCACTCTTTTTAAGTCTTCGTCAAATGTGTCTCAAAATCTTCTAATCTAATTACGAGTATTTAATGTTTCTACTTGATCATTTTTAATTTGATTCTTTGAAACGTATCAAAGGGCTCTTGTGATACCTCCTAAAATTTGTTTTGCACATTTTGTATTTTCTCAATATTGCTTCTTGATGCATACCCCAGGCTGGGCAAGCATCTGATTGCACAGGCACACACACCAAAGCTGTCGGACACTCGCTTCTCTATGGTTTCCGACGTGCTGAATTCGAATCGGAAGCCGGAATTGCGCCATCACACTAATTTTTTTTAAATTTTATTTCTGCCTGTTCATTTTTTACAAATTTTCAGGGTTTTGAAAGTAAGATATATTACATAACTTTTTGGGCAAGATGCAAGCGATTTACATTCTAGGTATGACATTTTTACCTATAGTTGAATAACTAATAAATATAAAAAAATACTTTAAATTAAATAAAATGTTAAAAATAGTTATATATTTGAAAAGATTTGGAAATTTTTTAAAATCTGAAGCCAGAATTGCTCCACCACCCTCCAGTTTTCTGTAATTGCGAAAAAACACCGTGAAATTGTAGATTGTAAATTTGCGATTAAAAAAAAACTGGAGGATGATGCTGCAATTCTGGCTTCAGATGCGTATTTTGCGCGTCAAAATTTTATGATTTTTAAGTTATTGATTTAAATATTGTAATTCAAGCTTCTATGTTAAGTCTAGAGTGACTATTTATCAAAGGAGTTAGTTTTGCTATTTTACATACTATGTTTTATTCACTATTATATGTAAAATTTCGATGTCCGCTTTTGATGGAGGTGATGTATCTAGATATCGCTCAGGCTAATCCTGTTTATTCCTCTTTAAATTTTCAGTGGGTTGGCCAATTTGTCTTTTTTTAGGTATTTTGGTTTGGTTTGTAGTTTTTTATTCGCTATTCTGGCCATCAATAAACAAAAGCACCTAAAGATTTTTGTAATATCTCCCTGTCTTGTGAGATAATTTTGATTATCATGAATAGAACTATATCAGCAAAACATGTTATATGTTACAGGGATAGTCTCCAACCAAAGATTAAAGAGGGTTGGAAATAGTGGAAACTCCAGCGTAAATCATTTTTGATCAGGTATGGTAGTATTTACTTTCACAACGATAGATCAATTTAGTAAGAAGCATTTAATTATTTTGTACCAATAATGAGAGATTCTCAAATTTCTCATTGTATATAACGAACCAGAGTGCCAAACTTTGTCGAAGGTCTTTTCCACATCGAGAACAATAGCTAATGTGTGTTTTTGTTGAAACTGTTTGCTATATTTTCCTTTTGTCTTAACAACTACTGAGTGGCGGAGAAAGGATTGCGAAATCCAAATTGTTCTTTTGGAAGTATGTTATTTTCTTTCGGAGATGTTTCTAACCATTTCATGTATTAATGTTTCAAACACTTTTCATATATTAGGTAATAAACATATTGGTCTGCAGTTTGATAGCAGATTGTGATCCTTGCCTGGTGTAGCCCTAGGCCTGTGGATTAGTTGTGCGAAAATACAACTGGCCGCATAGTACATACAGCAAGTAATGCTCTGTTGATTTTCATGAAGAGGATTTTGATAGAAATGCTTAATGATACGTACGTTATGGAAACTCGTAGTTCCAATTTCAGTAGATTTTCTAACATTTCTAAGAGAAGTAAATTGTTCCAGGAATAATGTTTCACTAAAGATGTCTTCAAAATGTTGATCCTTACATTACCACGTGAGATGAATTTCACGAATGCATGCATTATCTATTGATTAGTTTTGAAGCGAAACCTGAGTTCGTTTTATTGTCTTTTAAGCCCTTTTGTGTTCCAGTTTAAGATTTTGGTATTATTTATTTTATTTCCTGGCATTAAACAATTTCTGGAACATCTATTTACATATATTTTCTATTTGAGGGATAGCAGCAGAAATTGTGTGTGTTACTATTTTAGCTTTTGTAAGTAATGTACATGTTTCAAATATATTATTTTTCTACAGTTTGTTTCGTCTTTTTATTTCACTGCACACACGTTGATAGGCCTTTTCTTTTTATTATAAAATCTAGTCATTTCTGGTACATTATATTTTCATTCTGTTAAACCTTAGATTTCCTCTTACGAAGAATACGAATCGGGGATGTCTCTTATTAGAACCGTGAATGACTTCATAAAAGGATCTCTGAAGGAATTCAATAAATCTTTTTATTTCAAGAAATTTTTGAAGTTCCTGTAATCTTCAATTTCCAGATTTATTTTCACTACATTATTTTAAATTGATTTTCACTACATTAGGCGGGTGTTGAAATCTAAAAAGCTGTTTTAATATCTTTTAAGATTAAATACACGTTTTCTGCGACGTGTACTATAATTAGAGGAATTTCAGGGGGGAAATCGCAGCCATTTTCCAGAAAATTTCGAAAATGTCACAGGGGCTTCATGTTAAATACTCCAAAAAATAAAATATTTTAATTATCTCCAAAACGACACAAATAGATCACGCTTCTCACATATTTACTATTTCCCCTCATTTGCGTCCGATTTGACAGAGTTATGCGTGACACATTCTTCTATCCTTAAATCACGATTTTCTGGTACGAAATTGTCTTTTTTTCCTTTACACCTGCATCACTTCAACCACATTTTAAATAGCACTAACACTGCATACCTAGGCCATCTCCGGGTGAAGAGTTACATCTCATTTTCCAGAAAATGATGTGTGTCAAGAATTGCATCTCAAAATAACCTCAAATACGAATTTTACGACCGAATATTTGAGATCAGGTTGTTGAGTTTTTTTCGAAACTTTTCCTTCTTCTTCTAGAGTATAAAGAAGAAACCTGAATGTACGCATCCGTATTTCTAGTTTTTAGAGAGATTTTTCTGTCCCGCGTAACCTAGAAAACATATAGTGTAAGAAACTAGTAAAACAAAAGCACATATTTCTTGAATTATTTGTAACTTCAGACCGGGGACGTTTTGTAAGAGTCCGAGAAAAACATTGGAGTCGTTTTGAGATTTTTAAAAAATCAAGCATTCTTCAAGCAAAAGTTACGTAAAATCTCCTCGTTCCTTAAAAAACAGTATATGATCTTATTTAAAGACCGAAGTTTTAGTACAGAGTTCACAAAGGAAAATATCAATCATCTAGAGTGTAGTTTTACAATATAGATATATAGTTTGCAATTTTCGAAAAGAGAGAAATCACCGAAAGTAGGACGGAATCCATTTTTTAAGCGGCCTTCTCTCTATCCACGGAAAAATTGAAGGAGTTTGAGAAAAATAGGCGAAAACTATTCACATTTTCAAAAACATATACATGATCTTATTTAGAGGTCTATTTTTGAAGAACAAATTCCTTTAAAGAAAAAATCGCTGTCATCAATGTTGCAGTTTCGCAATGCTGATTATTTTTGGTTTTCGAAAATACAGAGTTCGAAAACGCAACCCGTGCCATTTTCCTAAGCATACTTTATTCTATTCGAAAAAAAAATTAAGGACAATTTGGTACCGTGTTTGAGAAATTAATTTGTTTAAAAAACGCTTATATTTCACGTAAAATCACCAGAAAACTACTCATATTTTCAAAAAATTGTACACGACCTAATTTGCCCATTCCAAAATTTGGAGCCATTTTTCACCACAAAAATGTAGATTCTGATTATACGTTTCGGAGGAAGTAATTAACTACATCGTAGTCTCAGGGGGGGTTGATATTTTTTTTATATCAGAACCATCAATTACGAGTTTTTTTGTCAACAAATTGCCATTTTTGCCGCAGCACTGCAATACCCTCTCTAGACTATGTAAGTAGTATACGAGAAAGTCAAAATCGAAAGAAAGAAAAAAAATCACATTTCAAAGCCTGTGCCTATTGTGTTATTATTTCATCGAATTGCAATATGCAATATAGCGAGCGTCGGGCGTCGGACTAATCAGTGCCAGCCCTGGTCCAACACTGACATTGTCCGGATAATCTACGCACGTATACAAAGGAGTAACATTAGAACTAGGAAAAAATTATAATAACCGAAATCACAACACAAAAACAGAGCAGACACGATATCACTTTTTACGTTGGTCATTAACTGGGTCTTAAACCAAATTCTGACTATCTCATAGAACGCTCAAAGACAGAAAACAAATAAAGTGAGTAGAAAGAATCGAACAATTTCCAGGAAAATCGAACACAGGAAAATGGCAAACTATGTACGGCTACAAAGACTCACCATGTAAATTCACGGAACTCAATTTCAGAATATGAACTACAAAAACAGAGAATAGCAATTGAAAGATTCTAAAATAAGTAAGAACTTATTTTAAACTAATAAACATTTAAAATAGTAAAATTAGGGTTTTAACGTTTTTCAGTCGAGAAACAAGCCACGTGTTTCTGTATAATTTTAAACAAATCCTTACGTTTTGTAACATTTTGTTTGATTTTAAACCATAAAATGTTTACTCAAAATTCGAACTCCATTTATATAAAAAAAACAGTCCAGGTAATTGACAATCCAGTTAATTGACGCCCGGATAATCAATCAACATTCTAATGCGTATTCTTAGAATGTACCTATCATTGTCTGTTTAAACTTACTGCAACGAATAAACTAAATCTGGTATGAATGGTTATACAACAGACACAAACTCGAGACTAGAAGGTCACTTCAGCATTTATCATCGTTCAAGGATTAGATATCATCGAAACAGACCACTGTGTTCCCAATATCAAGAAATATCTTAAAATTCCCCAGTTCAACAACCCCATTATAAATGCGGTCAATAACCTACAAATTGTTAAACAAATAACGAAATTTATATGAGCGAAGCAAAGAGTACTGAAAAATTCCCTCATCCCTAATCCGCTTCTTTTTAATTTTCGGTGCATAACCACCGCTTTCAATACAAAGTTACGATTAGATTACCAAGAGGCTCTGAGAAGTACGATTAATTACTTAGTCTTAAACAAACTGTATCGCAATAAAATTTATATGATTATTGTAAGTTTTGTGATTTGAAATGCGAGTAAATAATGTAGATAGTCCCGTAAATAATTACTGTTAGTAAATAATAGAAGAAATGAAACATTAATAAATTACTTGGCTATTAAACATCAATAAGTTTCTCGCTTCTTCTTGCCCAAAATATTATACGCCCTGAATCCTCGATGAAAAGACGACTTTTCATCTTGCATGACTCCAAAATCATTGCGAAAATTATAAATCCAGGGCTGATGGCACGAAGCGCACCACAGATGCCACCAAGCTAGACTTCATACCATACGCTGCAACACGTGACTGTGACATAAGTGGTCTGATATACTTCAAGTATTAGCAAAGAAAATACACGATAGGCCTGAGGGAAATGTATGATCAGTTATATAATATTCCAGTACATGATACCACCAATCAAACCTTGTGTTCTGTCATCATACCTTAGATCTAACGTAAATAACATATTGCAATTTTTTTCTTTTATGGAAGTTTTATGAACAGTCAGTAAATAAATATATACATATAGAATATTTATAGTGGACGACAACATACTCTAAACGTGATCAGTCATTTTTTATCTCGTTATTGAAGCACCTGATTTTGATTATCTCAGGTGCACAAACAGTACATTTGATGATACCGCCAATGATGTCAAAATAGATAATTCCCTCTCCCGTAGTCGTGTTCCCCCACGGAGTGAGAAGTGCCACTTGCGTCGGGGGAAAGCGTCGGGGCGATCAGTCAGCTGCCGACAGGGGACGACCTCACTGCTGCGCGACGCCCACACCGAAATGGCTCCCACGCTGCAGGAACTGCTGAAGACGTCCCCGCGCCTGTCGCAGACGGACCTGGGGTACCTGCAGGACTGGGCGAGCAAACAACCTCATCTTCCTCGCATGGAGGGTAAGGTCTTTTTTTTTTGGTTCATCCTTGCCTTTTCTGCTTTCCAAACGCAATGCCAACAAGCACATATTTCCTAGTCGCAAGGATGGACTTAGGAGGCTATACTCTTCCCCAAATAGGAGAAGGCTTCAAACTTACGTCTGGTTATGTCTTATGGCAATTGACAAATGTTAAATAAACTAACTTTACATTGTAGGTAAATTATTATAGCCTACAAATGACATATCGTTAAGATAAAAATGTAATGACGCATAACATCTAGTTAAAATAGAAATACGTCAAACTTTCGACCTGAGATCAGAAAAGATTACAATACAATCCCAATTTACTCACGAATGCTTCAGTACCAAGTCATCTTCACTTGTTAAAACTTCCCAGATGTACATTTTACAGTGCTCAATAAAGTTGTGTGCTCGCTTAGTGTAATGCGTTTTATCTGGTTCTAATAAATTTGAAAACAAATATTTTTCCAAAACATGAAAGAAGATAGACAAGAGAAAGTACATTTTCTGATCAGAAATAGAAGGAAATCTATTCGGGTGTTTGTTTGTAATAAAAACGAATCGCTTTATAGGAACTTTAAACACTAAGAATCCCTGTAGCATCATATTTTCAATTTAAAAGACCTAGACAAATAGCATTAACAACGCTATGTATTTACTTCAAACTTTCATTCCTAAATATCGTACTAATCCCATCCTGGGTAATCCTCTACTTTGATGTTAGAAACATATTCAACATTTTACAGATGTAGATCTGGTGCCACTATTACATCGATGTGACTACAGCCTGGAAAGAACCAAAGAACTGCTGGACAAATATCTCACTATGCGGACGCACGCTCCCGAGATCTTCAAGTATCGAGACCCGAGGCTCCCTGACATCAAGGAGCAGATTAAACTTTTGTGAGCATTTTCATTTTTCATGCACTTTTATTATCTAATAAAATACCTATCACCTTAATATTGTTTGCTGACTAATCAAGAACTCATTGTGACCATACATCTACCAGCACATTCCTCCTAACAGTACGAAAGCTACGACACCACCACACGTCAATTGTACACTTTCTATTGTTATAAAGGACGAGTTCGAAAAAATAATTTTCCACATATAAAATACTAATTTGGCATCACCAGTGGATGTCAGCTTATCAGTCCGATTATACAGGATGAGTCCCGTAACTTTAGCACCTCCGGCAGTTTTTGAACTGTTGAAGTTATGGCAATGCAGATTGCACGGAAGTGCATGAGGGAATAAAGCTAATTGATACGAGTATTCATTTCTACTTCATCAGCTTATTTTAGGAGATATTGAGGTAATTTTGTTTTGTTTTTGTTTTTTCAAATGGAACAATGAATATGTTAGAGTATATCATGGCGAGCGTAAAAAAACGAATTCCACGACATACATATTATTATATGTTGGATAAACATTTTTGAGTAATTTTTATTGTGTTTGTGAGAGAGTGAGAGAGAGGGAGTGAGTGTGTGCCGGCGCGCAGCTTTCCTTGACGGAGCGCGCTTTATCAGGAAAAGAGCTGAGTGACCTTGTGTGGCGGACTGCTATTAGTTGAAAATATCCGTTAAACAACAGCAGCAAAAAATCAAAATTACTCAACAATTGCTTATCTAACATATGCCAAACTGTATATCGTTGGATTCGTCTTTTTATGCTCGTTATGATAAACTAAAAAAAATTGTATAGTTGCATTTGAAAAAACTATGTTACCTCAATATCTCGTATAATGCAAATGAAAACATAGATGCAAATACACACATCAATTAGCCCTATACCCTCATATACTTCCGTGAAAACTGTATTGCAAAAACTTCAACCGTTCAAAAATCGCAGGGCATGCTAAAGTTACGTGACTCACCCAGTAAAGTTGCATCTACATTTCTCTAATGCGTTCAAATACATGTTTATTAGGCACGATGCGATCTAGAACGTTGTTTTTGTAATAATATATTATTATTTATTTTGTTTATTCATCTTTCAACCATTTATAGTTAAAATGTTGGGAAGGGATATTGGAACTCAAGAAAGCATGCGCGGATGATATTCTCCCCTAAATGTCACACGCAGTGTTTTCACTAAATAAATAAAACAGCATAAAGTATTGTTTGCATGTTATGTTAGTAACAAGTAGAATGTACAATGGAACCACAATAATAAACAATAATCGCGCTATTGATTGTTAATTTTTGTCAACTGTATTTGAAATTTGCAATTTTTGTTGCAATTCTCATTATTGTTTTATATGTAGAACAGTATTAACGATCAAGTATTGCAATGCTTTAAAATTATTATGACTCAGACGAAAGGGGCGTGTCTGACTGGTGCAACATGTGTGCGATCCGAGGTCCCGGAATGAAGGGCTCACAAGGTATCCCGTGATAATTTACTCTAAAATTGAATATTTAATGAAGATTACTCCTTATTTATGAAATCCCATGTGAGAAATTATTCCGAAAACAACAACAACGTCGAAAAAGAATGTTGGAACGGGCGATGAATAAGCGTGTCCTGACACCGCGTCTGTCCTGTCGTGAGTGTGTTCCGCCGTTGGCAGTTGACTGAGCGACTTGTTGGACTCTGTCGGAAGAGCAGATTCCAAATTTGGAAACTAATTCCTTGCTAATTTCCGCCCACAAAAAAATTAGCCTTGTAAAACTGACAACAGTATAGAACAGCAGTATGGAGCAACTTGCGCTTTTTGTGTACATCATTATGCACTCGTTATGTAGCGTGAAGAGTTCTATACGCATTTCACGTGCTTTACGAACGAAAATTGTACGAATTCATTTGCCGAAAACTTGATGGCTTTAAATGGAGAATTATGTCTGGTGGTTAAATTTAAAAATCACACCTACTTGTCGGAAGACTTCATTTGTTAATTGTGGGAACGAAAGCATTACAACTTTGAAGGATCTCCTGAAACGTTTTGGCGGGCCTTTCTTCATTCTCGAAGTTTGAGGAATTCCCACTTCAACTACCCCTCTCCTTATCACCAACTCACTCCAACCACCCAATAGCGAAGCGAAAACTATGGAATTATACCGCCAGGTGTCGTTTCCATTATCACCAAATGATAATCTGATTTCTTAGCTCCCCGGACGATTTTTAATTATTTTTTTGTATACAGTATATCCTTAAGCCATAAGTAATCAGATGCAAAAAATAAACAAATAAGTTTCTATCTTTCTCGGTTTTGTTCAATCTGAACGATACAATCGTGGAGATATAGAAAAGTTTCTCATTGATTCAAGCTCGCAGCGTTGTGCGGGTGTTAGATCGTAGCGTAAAGCAATCACGTGACCAAAAGCGGATGAGGTTCAAAAGGTTTTCACAAGAAATGGATAAAAAGGACCTTTTATTGCTAGACACTACTGTTTCTATTCCGAAACAGGATGAAAGACAAAGATCGTTTTATACGGTCATTTCGATTTCTTTACGTAATTGTGATACAAATAATTTCTCTGGACGCCACAAAAAGCGATGAAGATTAAACAGCTGAACATCGCATCTGTGGTTACGAATTAAGTCATGTTACATTAGGACTGAGCACGGAACAAGACGACATTAGATGTTTTATTACTCGCTACATAATCACTTCACATTGCAATTCAACATACTAGAACGCTCTCAACATTTTCAAAATTAACAAATAGCACCACACGCCCAACAAAACAGAAAAAGTCCAAAAACGCTACGCCAGGAACACGGTGGTCAAACTGGACGAAATCTGTAAGGAAAAATGAAACATGCATAATTTTGTCGTTCAAATTCCATCCTGTGAGGTCCGTCGCTTTTCTGTGCGGTCGAAAAATGACATGAGAGTTGCGTGCGTTTTCTTTCTGCAGCCACGCGGCGCCGGTGGGGCGAGATTCGCAGGGCCACACCGTCGTGTGCTTGGGGTGGAATCCGCATGACCTGTCGGCGTATGACCCGGAAGCCTGCGCGTTCGTCGCCTTCTCGTTCGTGGAACTCGCCATCCGGATCGCCCCTACTGCGCCCGGCTTCGTGTTCGTCATGGACGCCAGCCAGCTCAACACCACGCACATCACCAAGCCTTCCATCTCGCTCGTCAAGAAGGTGCTCGCCTTCGTGCAGGTCAGACTTGCTCAATCGTTTTTGTTTTCTCGTGTACTAGTGTAGTGTAGAGGAAGTTATGGGTTGACTGTCCGGCTTTCCCAGCTATCTAACGGTGTCCCCCAAGGCTATGCCTAGTTTCTTTCCCACACGTGAGAGGGAAAAGAGACATGTGGCGACACGTCGTATTCCCTTCATTTTAAGTAGCAAACGTATTCTTCCTGATATTTTCGTCGTCACACTGCAACATCAATTGAGACGATAGTATAGGAAAGCTACACCTCTGTTTACGGACTTATGTATTGATACAAAAATCAATCTCAAGATTTTAACGGGAATACACCCTTAGTAAGCTGCTGACAGAGTAAAATTTATTTTACTATCTCGTATACAACTATAGACTCCCACTTAAAACCGGGCCGTAAATTCCCCATGGAATTAGCTTCTTTTTGAGAGCTGAAAAGTAGCGCTTCCTGGTAGTAGGACTAAGAACTCGATCTACAGTTAGACCACATGTAAAGAGTATTTCTGGGAACAGTTACATTACAATCACATCTGCCAATAGGTAACTTTATTCACAACTAAAAGAAAAATTACAAAATATGCTGAAAATGTCCTACTGCTTCCAAATATTTTCTTCTTTATGAAATAACACGTATGCTAACATGCATGTTATTTTCGGGCAATTCACATTTCAAGTAATCCCAGAGATAGAAATCTCATGACGTCAAGACCAAACTTTCTAATAGACTTCCTTGGGATGGACATAATTATATGCTGAATGTCCAGAAAAGCTTCCGGAGTGCGACCAGAAGCAGCATGATTGATTTTCAAACATGATTGCTTTTTATACATTCAAAACGCAATCTAATGTTCGCCATTTTGCAATTAAATTCTGGATTGTGCTTATTGTCGGGGCCCTAATTTCTGAAATCTCACTATGAAAATCTTAACGAGTTTCTTTTAACGAACGAGTTCGAATGTAGGTCACAACAATAAACACTGTCTCTTGCACAGAATACGGCATTAAATATAAGTCACAAAGGAAAGACAAAACACAAAGCCCACAACTGTCTGTAAAGAAACTGCTACGTATCACAGGAGACGAAAGGATTCCTAGACAAGCCGATTGGATTCTCTGTCCGCCCAAAATCAAAGAATAGAACACCCTTAAACGGGGACGGTTTTAGTGGGACACCCGGTGTACACACATACATACACACGGAGTAATATGCCGTAGAGAAGAAAGCTACGTAATGCAGCTAAAATTCGATTTCGAGATTTCCGAAATAAACATTTTGGGGTCCCTTGATCCGCAAAAGGGGTTTTTGTCGTTTTTATTCTCCGGTCGATCTGGTCCGACTCGAAGCTCTCCGATTTTGACATTTTGTGTATATTTTCCATTAAATCCCCGAGACATTTTCCCACATTCTCAAAAGTGTATCCAATTTTTTTCTTCAAATTTATCATAAGAACAGTGTAAAATACACATATAAAGATGGCATAGGTCCGATTTTCCACTGCTAACTCTGCATTTTCGAAAATTGTTAGCGGTCTAGCCCCTATTTGAAGGAAATATTTAGCTGGCCTTCGGTGAAAATTACAAGTGCCAAACAGCATTCTCTCCCTGGCGCAGTTTACCCGCCCTCCTAATAGTTTTTCATTGCGCTGGAGTGAATATTTTCTTAACAATGCGTTCGAAAAGGTCCGTGCGTTCCTGTATTCGTTGATTGATTGAAATGATTTTTTCGTGTTTCCGGGCGCGTCAACTGCTTTGGTCATAAGTCCCGTTAGTGTAGTGCATGTTTTTCTCGGGAGATGGCGGTGATCTTCCCCCGCTGGATGGCGAGATCCGGCGCCGACCTACAGTCGGCTAGTGGGGTTTCCCCCTAACCAGGACTCTCCCACAAGCGGAGCCCAGCCGGGATAAGCTCTAAGCTCCCGACCGGTCTCCCGGTATATGAGATAGCGTAGTACATGTTAGTGTAAGTGTGTGTGTAAGGGGAGAGGATAGGATAAGGAAGAGGAAGGACAGATCGCACGCGGTCCGTGGCCCGTTTGGTAGGGTACTGCTCCGGCATTCGCCTGGTGTTGATGAGAAACCACGGCATTCGCCTAGTGAGAAACCACGGAAAACTACCGATAAGAGCAACCGGCCGCTAGAATTCTCCTCCAGACAGCGACTGAATTCGACCTAACTGAAGAGCTAGTGTCGAAAATCCTGCGGCCGTCAGGACTCGAACCTAGGACCCCCCGGTCAGAGGCGCTGCAGTGACATCAGTTGATGCACTGAGCTACCGCTCCCGGTCCCTGTATTCGTAATTCAGCTTAATGTACTAGTGCGAGAGCTAGACCAGAAATTCCAGAAGAGGGAACGCACGTATTGACATCTCCTCCATAGTACGTCACCGTTTTCAACTGTTTCAACGATAGATCAATTACATAAATCTGGCAAAGTCGAGACGGTAAGAATTTCAAATGGATCTTTTCCTGACATACCATCAATTTCAAACTCGCAACGACTTATGTTCAGATGGTAGTTAACCACCCTGCCTGTGATACACATGTTCTCACATAATCATTGTTATTCCCATAAAAGTCCAATAGAAAGCTCTGTCACGATTTTATTGGTTTATGATTTTGTTATTCGTTACAGGATATTCAAATCAATCAACGAATTTTTAAAAAGTGGTATGAGAATATCTGCTTTTAAATACCTCATTTTTCCACAGCAATCGATTAACTCAAATTAAAAAGATATATTTTTACCAAGCATTGTATTTCAACATACATCTACCTAAGCATATTTCAAAACTTCTGGGCTATATCAAGGTTCTCTGGTGTTGTAGGATGGCGTCCCGGCTCGAATAGTAGCAGTGCATGTGATACGTCTCAATCCAGTGGTGGACAGATTAATGATGCTAGTCAAACCCCTCTTATCGAAAGAGACACAAGAAAGGGTAAGTACTTAGAAAATGGTGTAATTGTTCATGAGCATAATTGAAATTTGGGCTGGGCGGAGAAAGCAAGAAATTTTTAAGTTAATTTCCTTAAATGTATTTCATTAAGGCCTCTATGCCCACCAGGGTCATAAGCGACCACAATATGTATATCATTGTCGATTCATGACCATGCAATAGATATTGGAAATTGAGAAAAAACGGGATTGTTCGGGAAAAATTGAAACAATAAAACATACTGTTTACCGACGTTTCAGAATATATTATTCCAATCTCAGGGCTGGTGATAAACATAAAAAACACTAAAAATATATTACAGTACTTATACACATTACTCCACTTCAAAAGGCCCATTTCACACAATGATCAAGAAACTGTACTGAAAGGAACCATTAATTTCTGCTTACTGCAATCTGCCCCTAGTTGGGCATGCCATTGAAACGAACCTATACTTCTTTCTGTCTAATCTTATAATTTAATCTACCAATACACTAGCAATTAAGTGACTGATTGCGATTTTTTTCATTTATATGATGTAATCGAGGCAAAACCCCGTAAATGTTTTATTACAGCGTGGAAAATTAAAAAAAACATTAATTTTCTTTTCTTAGAACTAAATTGACGAAAAAAGACGTTATTGAACTTTCCGTCGCTGTCATAGACTGTTAGATCTTCAGGATACCGTAACTGAGAAGCATGGAAACGTGCAGAATCACGAACTCTAAGAAAAAATATATTTGTTTTAACTAGTAAGTAAAGTGATTTTCGATAGTGCAAATTAATTTCGTGGGTGTTACTCGTTTGTTCATCAATTTACCCCTAATAGTGTTAAAATATTTACCCATTCCCATTATTTAAGTTGTAACGCCTGTATATGGCCTAGTCGTTTCAAGACAGGTTCCAATTTAAAGATATTTTCATTTTTAAAACAAAGATTGCCGATCTCACTAAGGATCTTCAGCCACAAAACTCAACAACAGACATTTCATCCAAAATTTTAGGCACGAGTTCGTTTCCGAAACTTCTTCCTATGAAATTCTCAAAATAATCGGTAAACTAAAAAATAAATATTCGTCCGGTTTAGATGAATTCCCGCGTTCTTTGTTAAAAACCTGTGCGCATGCCATTATACACCCGTTAACTCACATATTTAAAGCATCCTTATGCACCAGAACGTTTCCAGATATTTTCAAAACGGCTAAAATTAAGCATCTCTTCAAAAAAGGCAACAAAAATAAAATTCAAAATTATCGGCCCATTTCTCGTCTATCAGTTTTTTCAAAAATATTAGAGAGACTCTTTTACATACGAATAGAAACCTTTCAAGATGGATTTAGAAAATCAAAATAAACGCAAACAGCCATATTTTCTTTTCTTAAAGATGTCGCCTCATCATTGGATCAAAACAAGGAACCTATTGGATTATTTTTAGATCTCTCAAAAGCTTTTGACGTCATTAATCATGACATTTTACTTTCAAAATTACCTTCATATGGAATCCGCGGCATTGCTCTAGATTGGTTATGTTCGTACCTTAAACGACGATCTCAGAGTGTGGAAATACCTTACTGGAATGATGGAACATTATGTACGCACCTTTCCGACTCTTTGCCCATTGCACGTGAAGTTCCTCGAGGATCGATTTTAGGCCCTATTCTGTTCCTACTTTACGTAAACGATATGCCCTCGACGATTCGAAACGCAAGAACGGTTCTCTTTGCGGATGATACGAACATCATTTGCAATAAAGAAACCGTAAATAGTACAGTATCAGATGTTTCAAATTGATTCCGAAATAACAAATTAATAGTAAACGAAAAGAAAACGGTAATGCAGTTTTCCATTTCAAATAAACAATTCTATGCTCCATTGAAAATGAACGGTGTACCATTGACTGATGTAAAGGCAACCAAATTTTTAGGTCTCTCAATTCAAACTTTAAATAGAATGTCCATTTAAATGAATTGAACACAAAATCATTATTCATTTTGCAACGCGTTCAGAACTCATTATGCAACGCGTTCAGAATTCTTGCAAATTCAGTCAGCCTTCATACTGCTCGTTGTGTATATTTCGCGAATGTTCATTCCCGCCTGAGATATGGCATACTATTCTGGGGAAATACATCTTATAGCCCCCAGACTTTTAGATTACAAAAACGAATTGTACGAATAATAACCAAATCCCACCCACGTGATCCTTGTAAGCCTCTCTTCATTTATCTAGGAATTTGACCATTACCTTGTCTGTTGATTTACGAATCAGTGGTTTTTGTCAAAAATGATTTGCATAAGGACGGGAATATATTTTCAGAAAATGCCGAAGTCTATTACTATCACACTCGACGTAGAAATCATATTCATCAGGAAACAGTATCAACAGCTCATTACAAAAAATTCACATACAATACATGGACATTATTTACAACACTTTGCCAGATGGCATTAAACGATTAAACTCGATAAAAAAGTTTAAATCCAAAGTGAAATCGTCTCTGCTTCATAACTGTTTCTATTCAAGAGACTATACTGAGCATCACAAGAAAATTAACATTAATTTTAACAATGATACTTAATGCATTATTTACCATTTGGACTGTATAAAAAACTGTAACAAGTATTGTACTGCAACCTCCGGGTCAATGACCCCCATCTCGATCAGGTTTCTGTCCAGTTTCCCTGATCCATTCAGCAAATGCTGAGATGGCACCTTGTTTTCCTTCTGGACATAAATGTAACTTCATTATCTGTGCACGTCTTCTAGAATTCAGTGCGAAATATAGTTATTCAAATTATAGTTTTCGTGTCGCGGCAGGAAGTATTATTCCTTGACGAAGGACATAATGGATAAGAAGCCCAAAATTTATTGCTGATTAATCTTTGAAAATAGATTTTATTTCATTGGAGCGGGTTTTTTCATTCACAATTCCAGTAGTATATGACTAAGAGTAGGAATCACAGAATTTGGAAAATGTGCACAGAATTCACTTCTCCCCATAGCACGCCATACGCAGTTTTAACTGTTTTCTGACGGAAAAATAAATAAATAAATAAATAGATTTGCAAAGTGTTGATAATTCGCTTCCGCCGAACTAGTAGCCTTAAATTAGTTTATCTAAAAGAAAGTGAGCGCGTAAACATTTGAGCTTTCGGAAGTTGAAGCAAAGAAAATATGTAAATAGTTCACACCTCGAATTTGTTCCCAGCTTCACTTCCACTCCAAGAATCTGGACGCATTCTACGAAGCCGTCCCCAAGAGTTTGCTGCCAGAAGACTACGGTGGCGAAAAGCCCCATTCCTCAAAGTTCCACGGTATTTATTATTATTTTTATTAAGGCGCCTTGTGAAGCGGCTTGTGCAGTGGCAGAGCCGCATAGCCACGTGGTCTCAATTCAGTCGCTGTCTGGAGGAGAATTCTTGCGGCCGGCTCCTCTCATCGATAATTTTCCGTGGGTTCTCCGACCAACGCCAGGCGAATGCCGGAGCACTGCCCCAACAAAAGCGCCACGGACCGCGCGCGATCTTTCCTTCCTCTTCCTTGCCCTACCCTCACACCTTACTTGCATCCATTGCATGAACCACACTCCCCCTCATGCCGGAAGAGCGGCCGGGAGCTTGGAAGTTATCCCAAAGATGAATGATTGTTAGCAATTCCGGGCGCGCCAACCCCAGTCCCAGCCGGGACAAGCTCGAAGCTCCCGACCGGTCTCCCGGCATGTGTTGTAGTGCAGTGCATATTAGTTTGTGTGGCCGGTCGTTAGAGTACTGCTCCGGCATTCGTCTGGTGTTGGTCGGAGAAGCCACGGAAAACTATAGATGAGAGGAGCCGGCCGCAGCGACTGAACACTCCTAGCTATGTAGCTCCATCCGCGTGCACTGCAGTGCCATGTGTCCGTGTGCAGGGGAGCTGGTGGAGGAGCTGCTGGCGAGCGCCGATTGGCTGCAGACGCTGGACGCGCGCGTGGTGGACGAGCGGCTCCGTCCGGGCCGCGCCAAGGGCGAGGGCGACGTCTTCGGGGTGGACGGCTCCTTCAAGCGCCTCGACTTCGACTGAGCCCACGCCTCCGCCCCCAAGCGCTCCACCAAGAAGCACATCAAAATTATCCAATCAACTACACATTTTGCCAATCTAAGAGCTTGCAGGCCTTTAAATCCTAGTCCCTTGGGGAGGAGCGCGCTTTCATCAGGTTGCGTGTCCGCTCAATCGCCAATGCACCTTAAAGCGGTGGACGCCGACCACACGGTCAATGCGAACAAAGAGGCTTCCATCGAGGCATCTTCGATATGTTTACTACCCTTACATTTTCTTACTTTCAGCTTTCCAACAAAACCAATCCCCATTTCAGCTATTCATTTGGTTAAGCCTATTGCGCTTACATTTTCACGATTCTTGTCATGCTTACCTACGTATACACATTGTTGGTTTCAAAACAGGCCCACATGCCCTTTTTCTTTAGACCGCCTCAATTAATGTCAATTAAAAGGCATCCACCTCCATATGCTTTTTTACTTCAAAATTGTATTGCTTAACAAAATCCTCTCTATTGTAAAAATACTTCCAAAACTGTTATCAAGTTTTCGAAAGATATGAGAAATAAACTATTAAATACTGATTTGCGTGTGATATTTCCGCTACTGAATTATCAATTTATAGAAAATATCCCTTCCATATAACACAATGATTATTAATTATCGAAATATTATAATAACAATATTTCCGTAAATAACCTTTTAAGTAAAGTAACCATTTAAGTAAATCTGTAAGATGGATAAGGCTCACACAAACTTCAAACATAGCTCATTGGTCGGTCTCCCAGTAAAACATTTCATAATATGGGTGCAGATACGAAGAGTGGCCGTAAAACAATCTGGCGACGAACTAAGCTTTTACTTTGAACAGAAAAGTCCTTTTCAAATTTTGCTCAATTACGTTTTTAATTACTAATTATTAATTTTAATTATTAAATTTTTATTTGAAATGATTCAGAAGAATATTAATTAAAAATAAAATAATAATAATAATAATAATAATAATAATAATAATAATAATAATAATAATAATAATAATAATAATAATAATAATGACAACAATAATATTTGTATTGCTTATAGACTTACAGAAAGTATCAAGCAAAGTCTGTCTAGAAATTAATTAAAATTACAGTAAGTTACTTACATTTTTTACCACATTAACTTAAATTAAGTTGTAATTGAAATTAAAATTCAATTACATAACTTACAGTAATAACTCAAATAGTTTACTTGATAACTTACATGATGAATAAAGCTTGCGTGTTCTCACAATAATATAATTTACATTTTAGTTATACAAAGTCACATTGTGAAATTAAGAATAACATTAGCAATGCATTGTATTAATAAACTAGTTCATTATGATGCAATGGAAAATAACTTACGATTAGTGTAATTCACATTATCTTACAGTAATAATTTAATTAAATTACAATAACTTAAATACATTAGGGGTTAATAATAATTGTAAGTGCTTAGAATATCCTGACATATAATTACATTATTTACTATATTACAAAACAGTACATTTTCTCATTGAAATTGAGTGACTGGTACAAGGAGTGGTCTCTCTTGTAGCGATACATGGTTTTTAATTACAGAAAAGTTTAATCAGTTCTGATATCTTATATGGACACATACTAATAAGATGACGTTTAAGCAATGCTTTGAAGTATTTATTAATAGCTGATTTTATGGTGACTGGGGTTATTAAAAAGCTGAGCAGCAATGCAGAAAGGATCTTTCTTAATTGATGACTTGCTAGTGAATATCCTGTCATAATTCTTATGTCCTTTGGCTTGATAGTTATGCACCACTTTATTATTCACAAGATATTGATCCTGATTATTTCTCAATTGTAGTATAACTTTGGAAGAGTAGAGTGCTACAACAGTCAGTAATTCATATTTAATAAAGAAATCTTTACAGGACTGTCTTGGGTTCAGTTTGAAAATTATTCTAATACATTTCTTGTGTAGGAGCATTAATCTATCCACATTTTTTTGTTTTGTACTACCTCTCCATATTTCAATACCGTATTGAAGTTGTGAGAAGATTATGCCGTAATAAATTGACAGAAGTGAGTCTGTTTCCAGGTATCTCGAAAAGTAGCTCAAGAGGAATATATTGGAGTTCATTTTATTACAAAACGTGTCAACTTGTTTGTTGTAAGTTAGGTTCTTATCTATGAATATTCCTAAAAACTTATGGCAAGCAATTTGATTCACTGATTTATTATCTACTTACACTTTTATGTTTTGCTGTTGGTAACTCTAATGAAACTTGAAATTGATTAATATAGTTTTATCGACATTTAATTTCAATTAATTTATGGACAGATAACTTTTAATTGATTACAATGATTAAGACTCATTATTTTCTAGATGACTAAGATTTTGACCACTGCTTATTAATGTCGTATCATCTGCATAAGAAATTATAGAGAAATCAGAAGAGCTTGAAATATCATTAACATATATTAGAAATATCAAAGGTCCAAGCACAGATCCTTGCACAACACCTGTGGTAAATGTATCAAATTTTGATTTAACTTTGGATAAGAAGTTTTCAAATTGCCATAAGATCTCTGTACATTGCTCACACCCTGTTAGGCATGATGTAAATATTTAAGTGCTGTGATCTATAACATTTTCTGAATAGTTAGTGAATTTTACGAATATGTAAACATTTTCAGTATGGAGCAAAATATTTTAAATTGACGAATTTTTGGGGCCTTGTTTACCCTCACAACAAGTGTAGCTTCACTATGCGCACGCTTTGTTGAGCTCTTTTGCTAGTTCTAGTAGAAATAGGCACGAGGGGTAAGATGTACTAAAATGTCAAATCATCACTTCAGCGCTCACATCATCTTAAACGCAATCGGTCGCTACATCAGTAGCGCAGTTGACTCATGTTTGACTCACAATGAGTTCCGAAAAATACATTTCCTGTCTTTTTGTTCAATTCAGAAGTATTTCAAATTTACAAAAATCTAGAGGCGCTACAGAATGGCACACACATTCTCGTAGCAAATTTTTCTAATTTCCTTGTGTAGATTGGCTTTACGGTCTTGCTCCATTTCCTGGCCAGCTGCCATCTATCGTCGCCCAAAGTACATTTTTTTGACATTTTCACAAGTTTTTGCTTTCCTAATACTACAACCGAAATACTACTTCAAGAACATTAAAGCAGAGTAAAACGTGGTCCTAAATATATTTGTTTCTAAAGGAGAAGGAAAAAATAAGAAGGAAAAAAATTAGGAATAAATCTTACGTACTGTGTAGGGGCTAATGTTCACACACACCAGACGCACAGACAGAAGGACAGACAGACACAGACAGACAGACAGACGGACGGACGGACTGAAGGACGTTTTGAAAAACACTTTATCGGTATCAGGGAATCTCAAAACGTATTTCCGTTGAAATCTCGAAATCGATTTTCCGCAGCATTACATAATTTCCCCTGTACTACGTGTTATACTCCGTATATACGTATGTATACGAGAAAGTAACTAGTGGTGCTACAGAATCGTACAGACTTCCTCGTATTATTTTTCTAGTAGAGTTGCAAGTGCTGTAAATATTAACCACGTGAGAAAGAAGTAAAAAAATACATTTTCGTAAGGCAAATTTGGCAAAAAACACCTATTTGGGGTTAATTTCATCTCATAGAGTACATTTAGCGTTATCTCTACTAAAAGTTTACAGAAAAAAATTGAAGCCGTTTCTGGGAAATTCTAGTTTTTGTTATTTATTCAAATTTCACATATTGCACGTAATATACCGCAAAAAGTATTAAGTTTTAAGAAAATATACATGACCTTAATGAAAGAACTGAATTTGTCGAACCAATTTTAATTGAAGGAAAAATCTCTATCTTCAATTTTGTAAATGTAGAAAGACGCCGAAAAAATGCAAACTTTTGCAGTTTCCGAAAATTCAGAGTTATCAGTTAAAACTGGTTATGAGTGTGTTTTACTCCACCGTTATAAGTGTATTTTACTCTATTCTTACAAGAAATTTATTCGACACGTCATCAACCATTTTGTCATTGAATTATTCTAATGGCCATTCTTCGAAAAAATTGAGTAGTTTTATAATTCAAGAATAAAAATAGCTTCGGCTTTCTACATTATTAAACTGTCTTCCGTAAACATTCACTTCCCTTTTGATAACAGTCTGTCCACCACCGGTTTGTTGCTAGGGTGGTGTAAATGAGCGGTAAAAACTTGCGGTAATAAATTAGTTAAAAAGTCTGGCACTATTTTAGTTTTATTCTCAAATCCGTATTGGGCGTCACGCCAGCTTGATATCAAGCTAGCCCGCCTCCTGTGTTTGGGCGAAATCTGTGAATGAGCGAAAAAATTGTTGTTGCGGTAATAAATTAGTAATAAAATAGTTAACAATTCTGGTACTAGTTTGGTTTGACTCTGCTATGATGGGTGGGCCAGCTTGAGGTACCTGATCCCTGTGTCGATGTGCAATAAAACTGCTTTTCCATTGTATCTTTCAGTTGTTAACTAAAGGAAATAGCGAAAAGATTTGGTAATGCTTCAGAGAGAGAAATACACGATTTTATTCGACGAACTACTAGAGAGAACACCGATAAAAGTAGAAAATATGTTTAGAAACAATTGGAAAATTTTTGCAAACACGGAAGCTACATATAAGGAAACGGTACACCAATTCAAAAAAATACGAACATTTTCAAGGATATGAAAAGAAATGAAACAATTTATTTTGTCTTTTGATTAGCAATCGTCACATACAACTTTCAGTTTGATAGTTGTGTTTTAGATATTTATTTAGTCAAAAACAGTCAAAAACTGTATGAGACGTATGGGGAAGAAAATCATCTGCGCACGCTTTCTTGAGTTTCAGAATTCCTTCCCAATAGTTTAACTTTTAATAGTTGAAAGATAAAAAAAATAACAGTAATAATAATAAATTTAAAAAAGCGAAAGATTAACATTTCAAAAACTAGATATTTTCGTTTCCGAGCTATAGGAAACTTATTTGCAACGATAAACGAACTGCAGATTTGATTTTTCTGTACTGCTAACTAAATAGAAACTCACCCTAAGCTCTACTACCACTACAAGCAAAAGGAAAGCCCAAAACAACGTGCGCATAGTGAAGCTACATTTACATCCAGAAGCAAATCAAGGGGCCATCTCAGCATTTGCTCAATGGATCAGGGAAACTGGACAAAAATCCAATCGAGATGGGGGTCATTGAGCCGGAAGTTGAAGTACATTACTTGTTACAGGCATATTAAGTCTTTTATAAAAAGTATACAATACAAATGTAAACTAATTAATTATACTACATCATTGTTTTAAGTAAACATTATTTTTCTTTTAGACGATCAGTATAGTCTCTAATTGTATAGAAACAGTTATGCAGCAGAAAAGATTTTACTTTTAACTTAAATTTGTGCACCAATTTTAATTGTTGAATTTCATCTGGCAATGTATTGTAAAGTAACGTACATGTATTGTATGTAGATTTCTTGTAGTGAGCTGTAGATACGGACACTTGATGAACATGATTTCTACGTCGTGTGTTGTAACTATAAATATCAGTATTACACGTATTACATTATTAACTATAAATATCAGTATCACAGTTCATCAGTATGTTCCCGCCGTTAATTAAGTCATTTTTGACAAATACTACAGATTTATAAATAAATAGGCAACGCAATGGTAAGATTCCAAGCTCAATGAAAAGAGGCTTGCAGGGATCACGTGGATGGCATTTTTTCATTATTCGGATAATTTTCTTTTGCAATCTAAATGTCTGGGCACTAAAGTATGAGCTTCCCCAGAATATTATGCCATATCTCAGGCGGGAATGAACATTTGCAAAATACACGCAACGAGCTGCATGAAGGCTGACAGAATTAGAAAGAATTCTGAATGCATTACATAATGAGCTTAATTTAGTGTTTAATTCTGTTATTTGTACATTCCATTTGAGGTTTGACTGAATTGAGAGACCTAGAAGTTTTGTTACCTTAACATCAGCTAATTGCATATTGTTCATTTTCAATGGAGCATACGATTGCCGATTTGAAACGCAAAATTGAATTGAGACTGTTTTTCCTTCGTTAACTATTAAATTGTTATTACAATACCAATTTGAAACTTCTGGAATTGTATTATTTATTGTTTCTGTTTTGCAAAGAATATTCGTGTCATCGGCAAACAGGACTGTTCTTCCATGTTTAATAGATAAGGGCATATCGTTTACATACAACTGAAAGAGGATAGGTCCTAGGATGGAACCTTGTGGGACCCCATGTTCAATTGGCAAAGAATTGGAAAGATAAGTAAATAATGTCTTTTCGTGTCAGTACGATATTTCTACTGTCTGAGATCGATGTTTAAGGTACGAGTGTATCCAATCTAGGGCAATACCACGAATTCCATAAGAAGGTAATTTTGAGAGCAAGATGTTATGGTTAATAACGTCAAAAGCTTTCGAAAGATCCACAATTATCCCAATGGGTTCTTCATTTTTGTCTATTGATGAAGCAACATCTTTAATAAAAGAAAAAAGGCAGTTTCCATAGATTTTGATTTTCTGAAACCGTGTTGTGAGTCTGAAAACGCTTCGTTTTTCCTGAGAAAGGTTTCCATTCGCGTATAGAAAAGCCTCTCTAATATTTTTGAGACAACTGACGAAAGAGAAATTAGCCGGTAATTTGGAATTTCATTTTTGTTCCCTTTTTTAACAAGAGGCTTAATTTTTGCTATTTTGAAAATATCTGGAAATATTCCTGTGCACAAGGAAGCATTGAAAATGTAAGTTAATGGGTGTATAATGGTAGGTGCACACGTTTTAAATAAACCATCCGGAAATTCATCTAAACCAGATAAATATTTATTTTTTAGTTTACTGACTATTCTGAGGATTTCGTTGGAAGAAGTTTCGGAAATAAACATCGTGCCGAATTTTTTTTGAGAAGCATATGATGTTGAATTTTGTTGTATTAGTCCCTTCGTGAGATCAACCGCAATTCTAGTAAAATGTTGATTGAAGAGATTCGCTACTTTTTCTGCATTACTTGTTTCTCTTTCATTATCCTTTAAAACAACATTCTCTACGAAATATCGTGATGACGTGATTGTATTTGTTACGATATTGCTTTAGTTTTGTTTCTAGCATTCAAAATATCATTATTTTTCATTATTTTTGCCTGAACTATTACTGGTTGATCCCGAGTTTAGGGTGGCACGGTTCCTTTGGTTCCTTTTATGATTCATTATTTCTCGTGATTCCTGTTTATAGTAGCGCAGTTCACTTGAATCACTGGTTGAGTGCTCCAGAATAATTTCGCTGGCATTTATTAATTTTCTTACGCCAAAGCATAATTACATACAATTTGACTCCGGGTCAAAGCCATATAAAGCTATACATTTTTATTGTTGAAAAATTTAATATCATTAATGGTGAACACGATTTCTCGATATTTCTAGTGTAGAATTACGTTTTCTGAGCTGAGTTTTCTTACGTTTTCTTTCTTTCCTGCCGGCCCTCGCTCTCAAGACCTGGTTCGCGCCTCCGCTGTCGCTCCGGCGCTCACGCTGTATTATATACCTCTCTCACTTTTAAGAGAATTTATTTTAAAGGGAACACTCACTTTTAAGAAAATTCATACCTTCCATCTCAGTAGACACACAAACCTATTTGAAGAAGATTTGAAATGCGAAAATACACACAATTCCACGGCAATAAATTATCATGTGGCTTCTTCTCATTTAACATTGAACATAAATAATTCAGTTGTTATAGTGAACCGCGCAACTATAAACATAGGAATCGCGAGAAATAATGAATCATAAAAGGAACCAAAGGAACTGTGCCACCCTAAACTCGGGATCAACCGTGCATTTAATACGTTTGTATTGCTTACTGTGAAGGATGTTTTGAATGCTGAATTTATTTATAACTTGCACCGACAAGGACATTAGACTGTGATTAAATGGTGTCAAAATGATGCTTAACCTGAAGGAGCCTTCACGCTACAAAGTTTAAAAGTAATTTTGATAGCTACCTCTCTGAATAGATGTGTCGTCGAAAGTGGAGAAAGGATAAGCAATAATTCAGTCATTTTCTAGAAATGATTTTAAAAAATTATAATTTCAACGAATATGTGAGTTGATTTTTTCTTTTTCTAAAAAAAATACTGCTCTCTTTAACATATTAAGTAGTATTTGTTAAAAAATAGACGGCGAGTTGTTTTTTAGTATTAAATGGGAGGTTTGAGGGGTAATAACCTGCAATAATAAACGTTTAAGTAGTAGCATGTGTTTATGAAATAGGATTTATTTTAAACAATTGTATTTATTGCATGTTAACATGAACTTTAATAGTTATTTTTTATTTCGATTTAATTTATGAAACTTCAGTTCATGAAATGTATGTATTTTTTCAGAAATAAGCAGACTTGGTGATATTTTGATGAATCGTTGAAGATTTTTCGTGTTATAAGGATGTCCAACGTAATTAGTGCAGAGTCATTACACTCATGTTAAGTATTACTATAGTAGAGGTAATACTATTAAAATTTTATAATTTAAACAAATATGCGAGTTTGTTTTTCTTTTTTGATTGTTTACGATATTATTTTATGACGAGTTGGTTTTTAGTACTAAAATGGGGGGTTTGGGGGACGAAAGCCCCCCAATAACAAAAGTGCAAGTATCATGTGCTTTTGAAATATAATTTATTTTAAATATTTATATTCATGGTGTCAATATTATGAACATTGCTATCTCGATAATTCTTTTAGTGTTAAAATGGGGGGTTTGGGGGACGACAGCCCCCCAATAACAGAAGTGTAAGTAGCATGAGTTTGTGAAATACATTTTATTTTAAATAATCATATTTATTGCGGTAACATCATGAACTTTACTACGCGCGACTAATACGTATAAACATGGATTCAGTTCAGAGTCGATTCTCCTCTATTGAACCGAATCAGTGAATCAAAGGAATCGTGCTACCCTAAACCCGGGATTTACCGTATTACTTTCCTTAAAATTCTTACAAATGATAGACCAAAATAACTTAACGTCATATTAAACAGTACAATAAGCACTATCTATTGGAAAAAATTAAAGAACAATTTGGAGATATTTTGAGAAAATGGAGTTTGAGCGTAGGTGAAAATGCGGAATTTTAAGCTCATTTTCACAGAAAATGGTTGTGTTTTCGAGAAACTATATTTGACATTATCTGAAGCAAATGTACTCATAAATATAATACTGTGAAGAAATCGCCCCAAAAGTAAGTATTACAGACGTGAGAAACAAGTCCAAAAAATACATTTTTGTAATTTTTGAAAAGCAACAACAAAGGAATAAAGCTATACGGCGTTTATGTCATCGTATAGGGTTCGTTTGTCACTAACCCTCTCAAAAATGTAAAGAAAACATTTGTAACCGTTTTCGAGAGAACCTCGTTTTTGTTATATTTTAAAATCGCAAACATAGCACTTACTATTGCACGAAAATTACTAAAATCTATAAAAAAATCTACATAACCTTCATGAAGGAACTACTTATGGACAACAAATTTCATTTTAAGGAAAAGTCTCTATCTTGAATATTATATTTGTAAAAAGTTGCCGAAAGAAATGCACACTTTTATAATTTCCGAAAATTCAAAGTTAATCCTGAAAATCGAACCTACGCCACCTTTCTAAGTGTATTTACCTCTATTCTTACAAGAAATATAAATAAAAAATTTTGAGCCTATTTTGCGAAAATTTTGAAAATGTTCATAGGGCTTTATTTAAAGTCCCTCCAAAAATTAGTGGTTTTCAAAATCGCAGAGCTTCTGCTCACGCAAAAACGACAGGGGTTTCTTCAATTTGGAAAAAATCCTACACATGGTTTAGGCGCTAGGTTTGTTCTCATACACCAGACGGACGGACACACGGACGGTCGTTTTGCTTCCAATTGGTTTTTCGGCATCAAGGACCCACAAAACAGGAATTCTGACTACACCACGTTTAGAGGATTTTTTTCTTAATTTAGCAACTGGTTTTATGCACTTTTTCGTTACCAGAGCTCGGCAATGAATTTTTTCTGCCGAAAATCCGCCATTTTTTGGTGCAGCATTACATACATACATAAACGAGAAAGTAAAAAATGCACACATTAAACTGCCCAGAAGCTTAGTTAAAATAATTCAAATCAAAAATAAAACGAGAAGACTCTGGTTAGCTCTTAGAGTCATAACTTATTCTTTTAACAAATATCTCCAGAAAAGCCATAGCAGATTTCAAGCAGAACAGATACAACAATCTAATACAAATTTTAAATATCCATAACAATTCACTTTGGAATTTTACCAAAAGGATACTGTGAGAAAAAAACTTTATCCCCCCTTTAACTATCCCCAATGGCAAAAAACTATAGCAGTTTTCATTGGCATCACCAAAGCCTTCGATCTAGTCTCGAACGAAGGGCTAACATATAAACTATCATCAATTGAAACCCCAATATGCGTCTTCAAAATCATTAAATGCTTCCTCACAAACAGAACTTTGACAGTCGTAGTAGATACCGACATCTCAAACCCATGCTCCATACCAGCAGGACTCCCACAAGGTTTTCTCCTCTCCCCGCCAGTGGCGGCTCGGACTTGGGTTGCACGGTTGCACAACCCCCAGAAAATGAAAAAGATTTCATATCTTAGGAATATACATTTTCCTTCAAAAACATTCAATATTCAAGATATTGCAGCAATATCGATGTATATGAAATCATATTGAAACCAAAGAGCGTCCAACTGGCGCTCTGTCCGGTGTCTGGTGACTTGCCAGGATGCGCACCACGCTCTTGGCTGTATTAATGGGTGTAAAGATTTTACTCATTGGTCCTTCCATTTAACACGGGGAACGTATGGCCTTTTGGTTGGGCAACCAGCTAGCACTGCGCGGCGACGGAGGGAATCTCAGGGGAATACCCATATTCTGTCTTCGTCTGACACGCTGCGACATAGTTTTATGATTTTCGCTTGTTGTTAAAAGTACACAAGTTCAGTCAATTATTGACGATATATTATTCATTGTTTATGATATTTGGAGAATTTGTTTTCATTTTATATTAGGTTTATGATTCAAAACGTACATTTGATGAGTTCTTTGTGTAAAAGTGGCTGTTCTGGATGAAAGTCCCTTATAGTGTCTCGCGGAAGCCAGTATGCCTGCAGCTAATCGGCCAGTAGTTTGCGAACGTTCTTGTGAATACGAAGGTGTGTATTCAGTGTGAATACACACCTTCGTGTTGAAATTCAGGTTTGAATGTGAAGATCTTTCATTATTGCCAAATATAGCAGGGTAGTGAAGTTTTCGAAATAAAATAATTTTATTTGTGTGAAACGTGACGAAGCAATAGTGCTTGTTGCGATGTGCTGGAGTCGAACTTAAGTGCCCAGTGGAAATCAAAGCCAGAACCACGTGCGTGGGGTGTGTATATGCCTTACACGGACTCGACGTATAAAATTATATAAGTAATTGTAACGGTACGTCCTCCGAGAAATTATAATAATTAAAAATAAATGAAATATTGTTCACAATAGGGAGACCCGCGTCCCACGTGCCGCCCCCACAACCCGCCCAGGCGCCCGCGTCCCGTTAACGTCCCCCCCACACAACGAGGCCAGGCCCTCCGCCGCTCGAACCGTCGCCCGCCGCGTGCCGCCCCCGCAGCAGAACCGTTTTCTAAAGAATCCCTTGTTTACAACCGTCGGGATCTTCCCCCAGCTCCACCCGCGTACTCAATAGCCTCTCCACGCTTAACGACAATTATCGACGCCTGTTCTGACATCGGCCTCCGCCCAACCTTCGGCACACTCCCCCGGCAAAACTCGTAGACACATTTACGACCGCCAGGGCGCTTTGTGCTATTGAGACGCCCCGGCGCGTGCCAAGCCGGAAGCCACCACCGCCGGAGACACCCGTACAATTTCTCTCAAGACATGTGTTCGGTGATTTGGCACTTCAGCCTAAAATTCGGCTCCGCATGAGCTTACATGCTCCGAGAACTGTTAAAGGACTCGATACCGGAAGGATCGTCACCTTCCTATCCGGTGACCGCTAGCCAAGTACGGTACCATCCTTTCCGACTGAAACGAGCGGTTGTGACCGGGGGCGCGTGTCGAGGAATTTGTGCGACGACGAAGCAGCAGTGGGCCCAGAGGGAGCGTACTCTCCCCGCCACCGCTGACATCACGCCGCAGAAGATTGCAAGCTAAGTAATTTTGCGCACTAAGCGACGCTCAGCCCGATTACCAAGTGCGGACGGACACTAACTTACGGAGCTGTAGCGGACGTGCCGGTAACCAGGCACGAGAGTAGCGGCCAAGTGCTTGTCATTTGTAATTTAATCTGTTTAAGAAAATCAAAGGCCGCAGTAAGCAAACAAATATGTTAAATTCCCTTGTAAGAAAACCATTGTTGCATGCAAATATCATCATCATCATCATCCTCATAAAGTTTGATTGAGTAAATGTCATTTTTGAAATTGTATCCATTGAGCATTTATTGAATATGCAGACCCCAATCCGTTAGTGGTTACATAATGTTTCAATATAGACTTTTATATAACTGATTGAATTGATTTGAATTGCTTACTTTTTTATTACATATTTGTATTTTGAATTTTAGAAATTACATTTTCGTCATTCGATGGAGGTGACACCTCCAGTCTGTTTAGATACCAGCCGCCACTGCTCCCCACTACTATTCAATCTCTTCGCAGCTGACATTCCTACTTCCAGATTAACCCAAATTGCCATATTTGCAGACGACACTGCTATCTACATGTTTCATCCATCATTAAACTTCATAGTAAATGAATTCCAAATACATCTTCATTCATTAGAAAATGTCTCCTCAAAATGGAAGATACAAATCAATCTCAACAAATCAACCGCTAAAATATTCACATTCAAACCGTATGCTCCTCCCATCCAATTAAGAATAAATAATAGTTTCATTCCATGGACTCCAAACAATAAGGCAATTGAATACTTAGAACTCCATCTGGATACCACCCTCAACACGAAAACTCGCATAGACAACAAAGTTCAGCAAGCCAAAATCAAAATTCTTCAACTCAAACCGCTCATAAACAAAACTACCAAACTGCCTTTAAACAATGCAACAATCATAAATAAATCCACCATCAGATCCCTCCTCCTCAACGCCTACCCAATATGGACAAACGCTGCCAAATATAACTTATAAAAATTGCAAGTTACCCAAAACAAATTCTTAAGATCCATTACCGAAGCTCCCTGGTTCATCTCCATCAAGCAACTACACACCGAATGAAACATCAAACCACTCATCATATTGCCCATCTCTCCAATAACTTTTACTCGAACCTGCAATTGATCAACCAAAGCAGGAGTACTAAACTTGGTAAATTTACAGAACGTCAAACTCGAACAGAAAACAGATATCCTTTACATGCATTGTTGGTCTTTTCAGCAATATTGAATAAATCAATTGAGGTGCCATGTTGGTCTCCTCGAAAGATGTAGGTTAGTGTTAGTAGTAAGGTAGATTAAGTTAGATTGTAAGTCAGCAAATACAAATGTAAAGTTAAATATAAACTGAACTTTGTATCTTCATCAAAAATATCAATAAATTAAAACAAACCTTTCCTTCTTCATTTTAACATTCCAGACGTTACATAAATCAACTGAGAAAGAAAGTTGATGAACTTAAGAAATTAAAATCATTCAAATAAAGTGAACACACCAGATTACCTTTCTAACGTAATAATGAACAAGCTTCTTAAATTCAAATTTCATTCCTGAAATTACCTATTAAATTACATTTGTGCTTCGTAAATTCTCAGATAAATTCCCGAGTTGCGAATATTTGCAAACTACAAACGTTATTAAATGACATCTAACCTACAATAGAAGAAAAACCAGTGCAACAAGAGTTCTGGAGGAAAATCTAACATTAAAGAAATAAAGCCAGAACTTACGGAAGAGGACAACTTAAAGAAGTCGTTCAAACCCGCACTACGCGCTTTCTACATAGTCAAGAGGTGTAGCGCGAGCATCTGGTATTAGGGGTATACTCGCAGGTTTTCTTGAGCCCCAAAATAGATAACACTGACTTTTGAAATTAAAATATAAACACACAACGCAATTAAGCCTAAAAGAAAGAAAATACAGCGGTGATGCTTTGCTCAATTATTCTTTCCACAAAGACGTCATTTGCCTCCGATTATACTCTGGAATTAGTACAATTCACATGACGATCAATTATTAATAACAATCGTTTAAAAACAAGATATAATAGTTTAGGAGATACAGCCCTTTAAAGATTTCAGAATGTTTGAAATGTTAAAAAGTCCTGAAAACAACCTTCTTAACTGGAAATTTTATGGCGATTACAATGATATTGAGAATTTTCCCATCTAAGGCTTTGTATTTCCTAAATACAAGAAAAATTTCCCGAAAAGTAAGTTTGAAACCTCGAAAAAAAGCAGATTTTTGTGAATCTGCCATGCAAATTTCAGGGTCGTTGAGCTAATAGTTTAGGAGATTCAGCCGTTTAAAGATTTCAGAATGTTTGAAATGTTAAAAAGTTCTGGAAACTACCTTCCTAAATGGAAATTTTATGGCGAATACAATAGTATTGAGCATTTTCCCATCCAAGGCTTTGTATTTCCTAAATTAATAAAAAAATTCCCGAAAAATAAGTTTTAAACTTCGAAACTACAGCAGATTATTGTGAATCTGCCATGCAATATTAAGCGTATCAGGACAAATATTTTAGGAGATACAGCCATTTAAAGATTTCAGAATGTTTGAAATATTAAAAAGTTCTGAAAATTCCCTTCCTAACTGGAAATTTTATGGGTATTACAATGGTATTGAGAATTTTCTCATCTAAGGCTTTGATTTTCCTAAATTAATAAAAAAATTCCCAAAAATAAGTTTGAAACTTCGAAATTAGTGCAGATTATTGTGCATCTACCATGCAAATTTTAGCATCGTAGGACTAATAGTTTAGAAGATACAGGCGTTTAAAGATTTCAAAATGTTTCGAAAATTAAAATGTGCTTAACAGATCCATCCCAAGAGGAAATTTTATGGCTATTACAATGGTATTCAGCGTTTCTTTAAAGAGGCTTTTAAATTAGAAAATTTATGAAAAATTCCGTAAAAATACGTTTGAATCTTCGAAAATAGCGCAGATATTGTTAATCTACCATGCAAATTTCAGCGTCGTAGGGCTAGTAGTTTAGGAGATACAGGCGTTTAGAGATTCCAGATGTTTCAAAAGTTAAAACGTTCTCAAAAGGACCTTTCGAACAGGAAATTTTAGGGTAATTACAATTGAATTGAGCATTCTCCTTTATAAGGCTTTAAAAGTGTAATGTTAATGAAAAATTCCTGAAAAATACGTTTGAAACATCGAAAATAGAGCAGATTATTGTGTATCTACCATGCAAGTTTTAGCATCGTAGGGCTAATAGTTTAGAACATACAGGAGTTTAAAGTTTTCAAAATGTTCCAATGGTTAAAAAGTTCTGAAAAGGTCCATCCTAACTGGAAATTTTACGGCGAATAGAATGGTATTGAGCATTTTCCTCTATTAGGCTTTAAAATTTGAAAATTAATGAAAAATTCCTGAAAAATACGTTTGAAACTTCGAAAATAGAGCAGATTATTGTTAATCTACCATGCAAATTTCAGCGTCGTATGGCTAGTAGTTTAGGAGATAAAGGCGTTTACAATGGCTCGAACTTTTATGGCGATTACAATGGTATTGAGCATTTTCCCATCTAAAGTTCTGTATTTCGTCAATACATGAAAAAATTCCCAAAAAATAAAATTGAAACTTTGAAATCAGAGCAGATTATTGCAAATGTGCCATGCAAATTTCATCGTCCTAGGGTTAATAGTTTAAAAGACCCAGCCGGTTAAAGATTTCAGAATGTTTGAAATGTTAAATAGTTCTGCAAACTGCCTTCTTAACTGGAACTTTTATGGCGATTACAATGATATTGAGCATTTCCCCTTCTAATGCTTTGTATTTTCTAAAATAATGAAAAAATTGCCAAAAATACGTTTGAACCTTCGAAAATATAGCAAATTATTGGGAATCAGCCATGCAAATTATAGCGTCGTAAGGCTAATAGTTTAGGCGATACAGCCGTTTAATGATTTCAGAAAGTTGGATATGTTAAAAACATTTGACTACTTATCATAACCGGAAATTTTATGGCACCTACAATGCTATTGAGCATTTTCCCATCTAAGGCTTTTTTCCTAAATTAATGAAAAAGTTCCCAAAAATAAGTTTGAAACTTCGAAAATTGACGAGATTATTGTGAATCTGCCATGTAAATTTCAGCGTCGTAGGGCTCATAGTTTAAAAGACACAGCCGTTTCAAGATGTCAGAATGTTTGAAATGTTAAAAAGTTCTGAAAACTTCCCTCCTAATTGGAAATGTTTTGGCAATTACAATGGTATTGAGCATTTTCCCATTTAAGGCTTTGTATTTTCTAAATTAATGAAAAAAGTCCAGAGAAATACGTTTGAAACGTGGAAAATAAAGCAGAATATTGTTCATCTGCCATGAAAATTTCAGCGTCGTAAGGCTAATAATTTAGGATATACAAGCGTTTAAATATGTCAGAATGTTCGCAATGTAAAAAGTTCTGAAAACATTCTTCATAACTGGACATTTTATGGCGATTACAATGGTATCGAGCATTTTCCCATCTGTATTTCGTAAATTCGTGAAAAAATTCCAGAAAAATACCTTTGAAACTTCAAAAATAGAGAAGATTATTGTAAACCTTCTATGCAAAGTTTAGCGTCGTAGGGCTAATAGTTTAGGAGATACAAACGTTGAAAGATGTCAGAAAGTTTGAAAAGTTAAAATGTTCTGAAAAGGTCCTTCCTAACCGGAAAAGTTATGGCGATTACAATTGTATTGGGCATTGTCCCATCTAAGGCTTTGTATTTCCTAAAATGATGAGCAAATTCCGGAAAAATATGTTTGAAACTTCGAAAATGAAGCAGATTATTGTTAATCAGCCATGCTAATTTCAGCATTGTTGGGCTAATAGTTTCCGCGATACAAGGGTATAAAGATGTCAGAAAGTTTTAAATTTTAAAAAGTTTTGAGAAGGTCCTTCCTAACAGGAAATTTTACGGCGATTACAATGGTTTTGGGCATTTTCCCATATAAGGCTTTCGATTTTCTAAATTGAAAAAATTCCAAAAATTTACGTTTGAACCTTCGAAAATAGAGCAGAATATTTTTATTCTGCAATGCAAATTTCAGCGTCCTAGGGCTAATAGTTTAGAAGATAAAACCGTTTTAAGATGTCAGAATTATTGAAATGTAAAAAGTTCTGAAAACTTCCTTCCTGACTGAAAATTTTATGGCGATTACAATGGGATTTAATTCTTCCACCTAAGGCTATGTATTTCCTTAATTCATGAAAAAATTCCGGAAAAACACGATTGAAACTTCGAAAATAGAGCAGAATATTTTTATTCAGCCATGCAAATTTCAGCGTCCTAGGGCTAATAGTTTAGGAGATACAGCCGTTCAAAGATTTCAGACTGTTTGAAATGTTAATAAGTTCTGAAAACTTCTTTCCTAACTGGAAATTTTATGGCAATTACAATGGTATTGAGCATTTTCCCATCTAAGGCTTGGTATTTCTTAAATATATGAAAAAATTCCCGAAAAATAAGTTAGAAACTTCGAAAATACAGCAGATTATTGTGAATCTGTCATGCAAATTTCAGCGTCCTAGGAAAAATAGTTTAGGAGATACAAACCTTTATAGTTTTCAGAATGTTTAAAATCTGTATACGAATCAAGTTCGTTCTTTCTTTTTAAAGTATTTTTCTCAACCTATCAGCATAATTGGATAGCAAAAACCATATTTTGTATTGTGTTATAAATAGAAATAGTGAACGACAACATACTCTAAACGTGATCAGTCAATTTTTATCTCGTTATTGAAGCACCTGATTTTGATTATCTCAGGTGCACAAACAGTACATTTGATGATACCGCCAATGATGTCAAAATAGATAATTCCCTCTCCCGTAGTCGTGTTCCCCCACGGAGTGAGAAGTGCCACTTGCGTCGGGGGAAAGCGTCGGGACGATCAGTCAGCTGCCGACAGGGGACGACCTCACTGCTGCGCGACGCCCACACCGAAATGGCTCCCACGCTGCAGGAACTGCTGAAGACGTCCCCGCGCCTGTCGCAGACGGACCTGGGGTACCTGCAGGACTGGGCGAGCAAACAACCTCATCTTCCTCGCATGGAGGGTAAGGTCTTTTTTTTTTGGTTCATCCTTGCCTTTTCTGCTTTCCAAACGCAATGCCAACAAGCACATATTTCCTAGTCGCAAGGACGGACTTAGGAGGCTATACTCCTCACCAAATAGGAGATGGTCCCACGAGCGTTGTACGATGGCCTCAAACTTACGTCTGGTTATGTCTTATGGCAATTGACAAATGTTAAATAAACTAACTTTACATTGTAGGTAAATTATTATAGCCTACAAGTGACATATCGTTAAGATAAAAATGTAATGACGCATAACATCTAGTTAAAATAGAAATACGTCAAACTTTCGACCTAAGATCAGAAAAGATTACAATACAATCCCAATTTACTCACGAATGCTTCAGTACCAAGTCTTCTTCACTTGTTAAAACTTCTCAGATGTACATTTTACAGTGCTCAATAAAGTTGTGTGCTCGCTGAGTGTAATGCGTTTTATCTGGTTCTAATAAATTTGAAAACAAATATTTTTCCAAAACATGAAAGAAGATAGACAAGAGAAAGTACATTTTATGATCACAAACAGAAGGAAATCTATTCGGGTGTTTGTTTGTAATAAAAACGAATCGCTTTATAGGAACTTTAAACACTAAGAATCCCTGTAGCATCATATTTTCAATTTAAAAGACCTAGACAAATAGCATTAACAACGCTATGTATTTACTTCAAACTTTCATTCCTAAATATCGTACTAATCCCATCCTGGGTAATCCTCTACTTTGATGTTAGAAACATATTCAACATTTTACAGATGTAGATCTGGTGCCACTATTACATCGATGTGACTACAGCCTGGAAAGAACCAAAGAACTGCTGGACAAATATCTCACTATGCGGACGCACGCTCCCGAGATCTTCAAGTATCGAGACCCGAGGCTCCCTGACATCAAAGAGCAGATTAAACTTTTGTGAGCATTTTCATTTTTCATGGACTTTTATTATCTAATAAAATACTTATCATCTTAATATTGTTTGCTGACTAATCAAGAACGCATTGTGACCATACATCTACCAGCACATTCCTCCTAACAGTACGAAAGCTACGACACCACCACACGTCAATTGTACACTTTGTATTGTTATAAAGGACGAGTTCGAAAAAATAATTTTCCACATATAAAATACTAATTTGGCATCACCAGTGGATGTCAGCTTATCAGTCCGATTATACAGGATGAGTCCCGTAACTTTAGCTCCTCCTGCAGTTTTTGAACTGTTGAAGTTAGGGCAATGCAGATTGCACGGAAGTGCATGAGGGAATGAAGCTAATTGATACGAGTATTCATTTCTACTTCATCAGCTTATTTTACGAGATATTGAGGTAACTTTGTTTTGTTTTTGTTTTTTCAAATGGAACAATGAATATGTTAGAGTATATCATGGCGAGCGTAAAAAAACGAATTCCACGACATACATATTATTATATGTTGGATAAACTTTTTTGAGTAATTTTTATTGTGTGTGTGAGAGAGTGAGAGAGAGGGAGTGAGTGTGTGCCGGCGCGCAGCTTTCCTTCACGGAGCGCGCTTTATCAGGAAAAGAGCTGAGTGGCCTTGTGTGGCGGACTGCTATTAGTTGAAAATATCCGTTAAACAACAGCAGCAAAAAAGCAAAATTACTCAACAATTGCTTATCTAACATATGCCAAACTGTATATCGTTGGATTCGTCTTTTTATGCTCGTTATGATAAACTAAAAAAATTTGTATAGTTGCATTTGAAAAAACTATGTTTCCTCAATATCTCGTATAATGCAAGTGAAAAAATAGATGCAAATACACACATCAATTAGCCCCATACCCTAATATGCTTCCGTGAAAACTGTATTGCAAAATCTTCAACCGTTGAAAAATCGCAGGGGGTGCTAAAGTTACGTGACTCACTCTGTAAAGTTGCATCTACATTTCTCTAATGCGTTCAAATACATGTTTATCAGGTATGGTGCGATCTAGAACATTGTTTTTGTAATAATATATTATTATTTAGTTTGTTTGTTACAATCATTTCTAAATCAGAAAATGCATGGGCTGTTTTCAGATTTAAGTACAAAATTCACGGATAATTCTACGTGTGTACACGACAGTCACTGACAATAATTGGCTTATTCTTACAGAGCAATAATTGTGGCATATTTCTCTTCATGTAATATTTCAGAGATTTGTTACTCTGTGATTGGAGGCTCTGTGGACCGCGTTTCAAGTGACCCGATGGCCCAGAAGTGAATTTATCTTGTAGCGCAATCGCTATCTTTCGGACGGCACTTGCACTGATAATCGAAAGGGAGAGCACTTCAGCCTTCCGTTATTCCTACGAGGTCGTTCCCCAAATGGTAACTGATAAGAAATGCAACGATAATTACGTACTGGGAACTAACCACACGACAGAACATTAATTTCGAATATTTCCGAATGTTTGCCAATTGAGCATGAGGTCCCGCAAAGTTTCATCTTAGGACTCATCCTCTTTCTTTTATACGCAAACGATATACCCTCGTCCATTAAAAATGGAAGAACAGTTCTGTTGGCCGGTGACAGGAAAGTTCTTTGCAAAAAACAAACAATAAATAGTAGGATGTCACAAGGTTCAAACTGATTTATTAATAACAAATTATTAATTAACAAAGAAAAAACTTTTTCAATCCATTTTTGCATTTCAAATCGGCAATCGCATGCTCCATTGACAATGAACAATATGCAATTAGCTGTCGTTAAGATAACAAAACTTCTAGGTCTCTCAATTCAGTCAAACCTCAAATGGAATGAACATATAACGAAATTAAACACTAAATTAAGTTCATTATGTTACGCATTCAGAATTATTTCAAACTGTCAGCCTTCATGCAGCTCGTTGCGTGTATTTTGCAGTACATTCCCTCGTGAGATCTGGCATAATATTCTGGGATTATCGTCCTGTAGTGCCCACACCGTTAGATTGAAAAAGAAAATTTTTCGAATAAAGAAAAATGCCATCCACATGATCCCTGCAAGCCTCTCTACATTCAGCCTGGAATCTGGCCTTGCCTATTTATTTACGAATCTGTAATTTCGGTCAAAAGTGACTTGCTTAACTGCGGAAACATACGAGTACCTTTATGCAATGCTGACAATTATGATTACAACACACGTCGTAGAAACCATGCTAATAAAATGGCAATATCAACAGCTTACTACAAGAAATCCACATACATTACTTTACAACACTTTGCCAGATGTCATTAAACAATTAAAGTCGGTACATTTTAAGTTAAAATTAAAATCTTTTCTGCTGCATAATTATTTATATTCAATTAGAGACTATACTGATCATCAGGTAGAAAAATAAAATTTATTTTAACACAACAATTATATAATGCATTAATATATAATTGAATTGTATAATTTTTTATAAAAGCTTTAATATGCCTATACAAAGTAATGTACTTCGACTTCCGGGTCGATGTACAACAGGTTTCTGTCGTTTCCCTGATATATTGTGCATATGCTGAGATGGCCTCTTGTTTTGCTTCTAAACATAAATGTAACTTAAAGATTGGCACTTTTTTTGAGAACTCCTTTTTGCTTGTAGTGGTAGAAGTAGAGCTGAAGATGAGTAACTATTTTGTAAGCAATGCAGAAAAATTAAATCTTCAGTTCGTTTACCACTACAATAATTTTTCTGTTAGTCAGGACCGAAAATGTCTATTTTGCAAATGTTGCTAAAATCGTTCTTTTAAATTTTATTATTATTTATTTTGTTTATTCATTTTTCAACCATTTATAGTTAAAATGTTGGGAAGGGATATTGGAACTCAAGAAAGCATGCGCGGATGATATTCTCCCCTAAATATCACACGCAGTTTTTTCACTAAATAAATAAAACAGCATAAAGTATTGTTTGCATGTTCTGTTAGTAACAAGTAGAATGTGCAATGGAACCACAATAATAAACAATAATCGCGCTATTGATTGTTAATTTTTGTCAATTGTATTTGAAATTTGCAATTTTTGTTGCAATTCTCATTATTGTTTTATACGTACAACAGTATTAACGATCAAGTAGTGCAATGCTTTAATATTATTATGACTCAGACGAAAGGGGCGTGTCTGACTGGTGCAACATGTGTGCGATCCGAGGTCCCGGAATGAAGGGCTCAGAAGGTATCCCGTGATAATTTACTCTAAAATTGAATATTTAATGAAGATTACTCCTTATTTATGAAATCCCATGTGAGAAATTATTCCGAAAACAACAACAACACCGACAAAGAATGTTGGAACGGGCGTTGAATAAGCGTGTCCTGACACCGCGTCTGTCCTGTCGTGAGTGTGTTCCGCCGTTGGCAGTTGACTGAGCGACTTGTTGGACTCTGTCGGAAGAGCAGATCCCAAATTTGGAAACTAATTCCTTGCTAATTTCCGCCCACAAAAAAATTAGCCTTGTAAAACTGACAACAGTATAGAACAGCAGTATGGAGCAACTTGCGCTTTTTGTGTACATCATTATGCACTCGTTATGTAGCGTGAAGAGTTCTATACGCATTTCACGTGCTTTACGAACGAAAATTGTACGAATTCATTTGCCGAAAACTTGATGTCTTCAAATGGAGAATTATGTCTGGTGTTAAAATTTTAAAATCACACCTACTTGTCGGAAGACCGGCTTGTTCATTTGTTAATTGTGGGAACGAAAGCATTTATTATAACTTTGAAGGATCTCCTGAAACGTTTTGGCGGGCCTTTCTTCATTCTCGAAGTTTGAGGAATTCCCACTTCAACTACCCCTCTCCATATCACTAACTTACTCCAACCATCCAATAGCTAGTCGAAAACTATGGAATTATACCGCCAGGTGTCGTTTCCATTATCACCAAATGATAATCTGATTTCTTAGCTCCCCGGACGATCTTTAATTATTTTTTTGTATACCGTATATCCTTAAGCCATAAGTAATCAGATGCAAAAAATAAACAAATAAGTTTCTATCTTTCTCGGTTGTGTTCAATCTGAACGATACAATCGTGGAGACATAGAAAAGTTTATCATTGATTCAAGCTCGCAGCGTTGTGCGGGTGTTAGATCGTTGCGTAAAGCAATCACGTGACCAAAAGCGGATCAAGTCCAAAAGGTTTTCACAAAAAATGGTTAAAAAAGGACCTTTTATTGCTAGATGCTACTGTTTCTATACCGAAAGAGGATGAAAGACAAAGAGTGTTTTATACGGACATTTCTATTTCTTTACGTAATTGTGATACAAATAATTTCTCTGGACCCCACAAAAAGCGATGAAGATTAAACAGCTGAACATCGCATCTGTGGTTACGAATTAAGTCATGTTACATTAGGACTGAGCACGGAACAAGACGACATTAGATGTTTTATTACTCGCTACATAATCACTTCACATTGCAATTCAACATACTAGAACGCTCTCAACATTTTCAAAATTAACAAATAGCACCACACGCCCAACAAAACAGAAAAAGTCCAAAAACGCTACGCCAGGAACACGGTGGTCAAACTGGACGAAATCTGTAAGGAAAAATGAAACATGCATAATTTTGTCGTTCAAATTCCATCCTGTGAGTTCGAAAAATGGCATGACAGTTGCGTGCGTTTTCTTTCTGCAGCCACGCGGCGCCGGTGGGGCGAGATTCGCAGGGCCACACCGTCGTGTGCTTGGGGTGGAATCCGCATGACCTGTCGGCCTATGACCCGGAAGCCTGCGCCTCCATCGCCTTCTCCTTCGCGGAGCTCGTCATACGCTCCGCCCCCACCACACCAGGCTTCGTGTTCGTCATGGACGCCAGTCAGCTCACCACCACGCATATCACCAAGCCCTCCATCTCGCTCATCAAGAAGGTGCTCGCCTTCGTGCAGGTCAGACTTGCTCAATCGTTTTTGTTTTCTCGTGTACTAGTGTAGTGTAGAGGAAGTTATGGGTTGACTGTCCGGCTTCGCCGAAGTTTGTTTATTAAAATGTAACAAATGTAATTCATCTCATTTAGGACAAACAGGTAGGAAGGTTTCCTGTAGACTCAATGAATACCTCAGTTGGTGAAGTTTGAAACGAGAATATTCCACATTTGCCAACCACCTAATTCAAGATAATCACTATTTGGACCTGGATATCAATTTCAAAATTCTTCACTTCGAAAATAAATGCAACAAAATGAACATTTTGGAAAATTTAGAAATTTTATAATTATACAAAAATCCTAATTTAATGTCTCAATAAAAAATCAATTAAAATCCAGGCCCATTATAAATTTCTTTCTTGACTAGCTTTTCCCACACTTCTATTTCCTCCCTCATCTTCCCTCAGTATGTCTCTGTACTTTGTACGACATACAAAATGGCGTCTAGGACCTACCACGTGTTTAATCCATGTTACATACGTACTCTATATACATTTTAGTCTTAATTTCTATTATGTATCTCTTCTGTATGTCTTGGTTTATTCATACGTTAACATGTTCTTTCATTTTCAATATTGTAGAGACATTGAAGATGAGATGAAGTCCCAAACAACATGTACGGCTGAATTTTCTGTTTATTAAAAATTCATATTGTAATAAACTACGTGTGGTTGATATCTGTGTGTGTGTGTGTGTGTGTGTGTGTGTGTGTGTGTGTGTGTGTGTGTGTGTGTGTGTGTGTGTGTGTGTGTGTGTGTGTGTGTGTGTGTACACATATGTCGTAGACAGAAAGAAAGCTATGTAATGCTGCTGAAAATCCATTTCGTGATTTCAACGGAAATACACGTTTTGGGATTCCCTGATACCGCAAAAGGATTTTTTGTCCTTAAAAACTTCCGTCTGTATATGTATACATCTGTGAACAACACAAATATCTAAACTATCAGCACGATTTTTTCCAGGATGAATATTTTCCGGTCGATCTGGCCTGAGCCCTTCAATTACAAAATTTTCGAGTTATTTTCCATGAAGCCCCTGGGACATTTTCAAAAATTTCTCAAAAATGGCTCCAATTTCTTACTTTAATTAATCATAAAGAGGGAGCGGATTTCTATGATTTTGCATATTTTTGTCCGTTGCTTCAGGGCATATCTAAGTGAAAATTCTTGACATTTGGTTAGTAAACTAATATGTTAGTGCATATTTGGCCTATTTTTCCTGTTGGTGCATATTCGTGTAATTATAGGCACATATTTCGCATATTTCGTTAAAATAGAGGCATATCTCTAAAACGTTTCATCTTTTCATAGAATTGTCGTGGGGAGGGGGGATGGGTCGAGCACCATGTGCAGGGAAGTGGAAGGGCGGTAAGGGCAGAAGGTGCCCTCTGGGCCGTTCCCTATTCTCTTAAAGGCCTAAGGCGGATGAGAGGGAGTAATGACAACAGGGATGACTCCAGTCATGGCAAACAGCAGGTTATTGGGGTGGTATACTTACATAGGCACCTGACGTAGCCCCGCTTCGCCAAGGCCTGCTCTCCTGAAGAGACACTTTGCAGCGACCACCAGACGAGTTAGCGACACTCGAAGTGCACAGCGGTCAGGGGAGAGGGCGGGAAGCTGCTAGCAGGACCCCGGAAGGTCGATCTGAACTAGCGAGGCGGAGGAGTGTCGGCAGGGCCAGTTAGGGCCCTTCTGAACCGACTAAGGGTAAAGGGAGGTCGGCAGGGCCAGTGTGGGCCGATCTGAACCGTCGGAGAAGGTCCGTGCACACGGGCGACGAGCTCACGAGTAGCATTCGTCCCCCACTAAGCGGAGGACAAGATGTTATAGAGACCTTTACTGCTGAGACGCTCTTTCCGAGGCGGAGCTACGCAATGTACTTACGCGGGCGCCGGCTGCCTGCGGACACGCGACAGAATCCACCATTTATTTGTGAACATTCATGTTTTAGAATGAGCTTGTCACATTTTTTTCTATACATGATAAAATACTTGTGCAAATATAGGATATTTCTTGATATCATATTTTTTAAACTCCTCTGAGCAAATGCCGAGATGGCCCCTGTTTTGCTTCTGCACACAAATATGACTTCATTATCTGTGCACGTCTTCTAGAATTCAGTGGGAAATTTAGTTATTGAAATTATCGTTCTCCATGTTGTCTCGGCAGGAAGTATTATTCCTTCACGAAGGACATAATGAGGGATAAGAGCCCAAATTTATTGCCGATTTACCCTTGAAAATAGATTTTATTACATCGGAGCGAATATTTGGTGACAAACCTTCAAAAAACGCTCATTTTCTTTCTGAATTTAAAATTCAAGTACTATATGGCTTAGGTAGGGATCACAGAGATATGAAAAAGTGCATAGAATTCACTTCTCCCCGTAGTACCTAACATACAGTTTTTAACTGTTTTTGACGTTAAATAAATAAATAATAAATAATGCAATCTGGCAGGACTAGAGACGCTACGAATTGTAAAGGGATCTTTTCCTGAATATACCATCAATTTCAAATACGCAACGACTTCAGATGGAAGTTAATCACTCATCCTGTGCTACACATGTTCTCACATAATCATTGTTATTCCCATAAAAGTTCAATAGAAAGCTCTGTATCACGATTTTATTGGTTTATGATTTTGTTATTCGTTACAGGATATTCAAATCAATCAACGCAGTTTTTAAAAAGCGGTATGAGAATATCTCTTTAAATACCTTGTTTTGCCTTAGCAATCGATTTACTCAAATTAAACATATATTTTTACCAAGCATTGTATTTGAACATATATCTACCTAAGCATATTTCAAATCTTCTTAGTTATATCTAAGGTTCTCTGGTGTTGTAGGACGGCATTCCGACTCGAATAGAAGCAGTGCATGTGATACGACTGAATCCAGTGGTGGACAGATTAATGATGCTAGTCAAACCCCTCTTATCGAAAGAGACACAAGAAAGGGTAAGTACTTAGAAAATAGTGCAATTGTTCATGAGCATAATTGGAATTTGGGATGGGCGGAGGAAGCAAGAAATTTTCAAGTTTATTTCTTTAAATGTATTTCTTTAAAGCCTCTATGCCTACCAGGGTCATAAGCGACTACAATATGTATATCACTGTCGATTCATAACCATGCAATAGATATTGGAAATTGAGATCACGGGATTGTTCGGAGTAAATTGAAACATTAAAACATTTGAGTTCGTTGACGTTTCGGAATATTTTTATTCCATCCTCAGGACTGGTGATAAACATTAAGAACAAAAAATATCAATATACTAAGCCACTTATACTCAATAGCCCAATTGAAAAAGGATATTGTACCTAATGATCAAGAAACTGTACCAACCTTTCTAAAAGATACAAAAAGGCTATAACCTCTCATAGTTACTCGTGGTAAAACTCCAAAACCACTACACGTGGAATGGTTACAGAACGAGAGTCCATGGCGCACAAGTCCACCTCAGGTGGCTCTGTTATGATGCCTTGGCCATAAAGTCGGTTTAGAAATGTAAAAAAACCATGTTTGTCTCCAGACGATATAAAAATGAGACGTTAACATATCAATATGTGTTATTTGTGTTATTTCTCCAGCCTTGAGGATAGAATAAAAATATTCCGAAACGTCAACGAACTCAAATGTTTTAATGTTTCAATTTACTCCGACCAAATCCCGTGAGCTCAATTTCCAATTAAAATAAATATACATGTATGCTTTGTATACGCCGACTTACATTCATAGAGTCGTAGGCTTCCGCGGCTGGAGTCATTGAATTCTTGGCTGTCCGGGATTAGCCGCGTCTGCTATACAGCAGTATAGCTTTGTTTCTTACACTGAAATTTAAAAAGAACAAAAACGTAATTGAACCTTCTGTCCCTTTCATAGACATTTAAATCTTCTGGGTTCTCTAAATGACTGAGTTAGAAACGTGCAGATCACGAACTCTAAACTTGAATTGACTTTAACTATTTGATAGTTGGAGGGTTGCACTTCTTGTTCGTTAATCATCTCCTATATTATTTCAGTAGTATACGTACCATTTGCAGCTCTCACACGCCACCAATCATTGTAACTGAGGTCTCTCGAGAAAGAGAATTTCACAAAGACGTGAAGAATTGCACTTTGACATTAAAAATATGAAGAACTTGTTTTAGAAACGCATCTAAATATTCATGCCAAATGCAACCCGCAGCACTTTGCCGGATTTTTTAATCTATCTTGTTTAATAACTCCTAAACAAAGTGTTTTAGGGCCTTAAAAACAAACATTTTGAAGAGACAGGCCTCAAAGAAACGTTTCCTACACCGTAATCTACAGGACGAGACCTTGAACATTCTATTACATTTTTGGCGGTTCGACGCTCCTCAATTCAACCTCACTTGTAGAATCTGAACTGTAAGTGAAATTAAACTGATGGCTTGATATTTTACGCGATTCAATTACACGAGTGCACCTCTCTGCTCGGTAATAATGTTAAATACTATTAATTTGTATTGATAAGCGTGTATTGTATTGTTATCAATAACAAAGACACAGAACAAGTGACGGAGGATAAGATCTTCAAGAAAAAGATATATGATAGATTAAATATGGAGACACAAAAATTGTAAACAGAGTGGGGTTTAACATGTCAGAATTCTCGCACGGGTATGCCAGTTACTCCTAATAGAATATTTGTCCACGCTCAATAATGGACCTATAAATTGTAACGCCTATAAAAAATGTAACGCCTATATTCGGGAATTCTAGCGGCCGGCTCCTCTGATCGATAATTTTTCCGTGGGTTCTTCGATCAACATAAGGCAAATGGTCTAGTCGTATCAACACGAGTTCCAATTTAAAGATATTTTCACATTTAAAACAAAGATTTGCAAAGTGTTGATAATTCGCTTCCGCCGAACTAGTAGCCTTAAATTAGTTTATCTAAAAGAAAGTGAGCGCGTAAACATTTGAGCTTTCGGAAGTTGAAGCAAAGAAAATATGTAAATAGTTCACACCTCGAATTTGTTCCCAGCTTCACTTCCACTCCAAGAATCTGGACGCATTCTACGAAGCCGTCCCCAAGAGTTTGCTGCCAGAAGACTACGGTGGCGAAAAGCCCCATTCCTCAAAGTTCCACGGTATTTATTATTATTTTTATTAAGGCGCCTTGTGAAGCGGCTTGTGCAGTGGCAGAGCCGCATAGCCACGTGGTCTCAATTCAGTCGCTGTCTGGAGGAGAATTCTTGCGGCCGGCTCCTCTCATCGATAATTTTCCGTGGGTTCTCCGACCAACGCCAGGCGAATGCCGGAGCACTGCCCCAACAAAAGCGCCACGGACCGCGCGCGATCTTTCCTTCCTCTTCCTTGCCCTACCCTCACACCTTACTTGCATCCATTGCATGAACCACACTCCCCCTCATGCCGGAAGAGCGGCCGGGAGCTTGGAAGTTATCCCAAAGATGAATGATTGTTAGCAATTCCGGGCGCGCCAACCCCAGTCCCAGCCGGGACAAGCTCGAAGCTCCCGACCGGTCTCCCGGCATGTGTTGTAGTGCAGTGCATATTAGTTTGTGTGGCCGGTCGTTAGAGTACTGCTCCGGCATTCGTCTGGTGTTGGTCGGAGAAGCCACGGAAAACTATAGATGAGAGGAGCCGGCCGCAGCGACTGAACACTCCTAGCTATGTAGCTCCATCCGCGTGCACTGCAGTGCCATGTGTCCGTGTGCAGGGGAGCTGGTGGAGGAGCTGCTGGCGAGCGCCGATTGGCTGCAGACGCTGGACGCGCGCGTGGTGGACGAGCGGCTCCGTCCGGGCCGCGCCAAGGGCGAGGGCGACGTCTTCGGGGTGGACGGCTCCTTCAAGCGCCTCGACTTCGACTGAGCCCACGCCTCCGCCCCCAAGCGCTCCACCAAGAAGCACATCAAAATTATCCAATCAACTACACATTTTGCCAATCTAAGAGCTTGCAGGCCTTTAAATCCTAGTCCCTTGGGGAGGAGCGCGCTTTCATCAGGTTGCGTGTCCGCTCAATCGCCAATGCACCTTAAAGCGGTGGACGCCGACCACACGGTCAATGCGAACAAAGAGGCTTCCATCGAGGCATCTTCGATATGTTTACTACCCTTACATTTTCTTACTTTCAGCTTTCCAACAAAACCAATCCCCATTTCAGCTATTCATTTGGTTAAGCCTATTGCGCTTACATTTTCACGATTCTTGTCATGCTTACCTACGTATACACATTGTTGGTTTCAAAACAGGCCCACATGCCCTTTTTCTTTAGACCGCCTCAATTAATGTCAATTAAAAGGCATCCACCTCCATATGCTTTTTTACTTCAAAATTGTATTGCTTAACAAAATCCTCTCTATTGTAAAAATACTTCCAAAACTGTTATCAAGTTTTCGAAAGATATGAGAAATAAACTATTAAATACTGATTTGCGTGTGATATTTCCGCTATTGAATTATCAATTTATAGAAAATATCCCTTCCATATAACACAATGATTATTAATTATCGAAATATTATAATAACAATATTTCCGTAAATAACATTTTAAGTAAAGTAACCATTTAAGTAAATTTGTAAGATGGATAAGGCTCACACAATCTTCAAACATAGCTCTTCGGTCGGTCTCCCTGTTAAGCATTTCATTATATGGGTGCAGATACGAAGAGTGGCCGTAAAACAATTTTGCGACGAACTAAGCTTTTACATTGAACAGAAAAGTCCTTCACAAATTTTGCTCAACGACGTCTTTTCTGTTTAACGCTATTTGGCATGAAATAGATGAAGTATTCTTTACCCTCACAACAAGTGCAGCTTCACTATGCGCACGCTTTGTTGAGCTCTTCTTCCCAGTTGCCTTTGGAACAAAATTTGGATTAATTTGTAATCATCTTTGATCCTTTTCTTTCATAGACGAAAGCTAGGCGACCTAATTGGGCTTTCATGAGAGGTCATCATCAGAGTAGTTTAGTTTCTCGTTGCTTTCCCTGAAGGCGCCATATTAGTAGAAGTAGTAGTAGTAGTAGTAGTAGTAGTAGTAGTAGTAGTAGTAGTAGTAGTAGTAGTAGTAGTAGTAGTAGTAGTAGTAGTAGTAGTAGTAGTAGTAGTAATAGTAGTAGTAGTAGTAGTAGTAGTAGCAAATTATGAGAGGGGGATGTGAAGGTGAGAGATGATCATGCCCTTTGGAAAGGGCACGATCCCCCACTCCAGCATTCGCCGTATGGCTTAGGACACCACGAAAAGCCCCGGTGACGATGGCCGGCTCGGGGATCGAACGCGGACCTCCCGACTGCAAAGCCAGCGCGCAACGCACTCAGCCACTTGGCTCGGTTTCTTCGTAATAGTACGTAAACTACTGATGCTACAAAATGGCACCAACTTTCTCGTAGTATAGTTTTCTTATTTTCTTTATGTGGACCGCCTTTACGGTCTTGCCTCATTCTCTTGCCAGCTGCCATCTATCGTCGCCTAGAGTACATTTTCTTGAAGTTTTGCAATTTTTCTGTTTCCTTTTAGCAGAACCATAATACTTTACGAACACTAAAGAAGAGTAAAACCCCGTCATACATGGATATTTTCATTTTTTCGAAAAACTTCATTTAATGTCATTTGAAACACTTTCACTCATAAATACAATAATGTACACAAATCGCTTGAAATGTGCATATTAACAATGTGAGAGATATTTCAAAAAATTACATTGGTGTAGTTTTCGAAAAAATTCAAGAATACACCAAAATTAACTTTACGTCAAATTAAAACGTGACATTAATACTATCCTTTCTAGAAAATTTTAGCACTATCAAGTTTTTAGAAAACTTTTGGAACCATTTTTGAGAAATAGGCATTGGAGCGTTTCTCAAAATGCGGAAATTTGAGTTCATTTTTCACAGAAAAATGTTGTTTTCGAGAAAATTTATATTACTTTATTTAAAGCACATGTACTCATAAATATAATAATGTGAACAAAATGCCGCTAATGAAAATATTAATGTGGGACGAGAGTAAAAAATACATTTTTGTAATTTTTCAAAAAACAAAATAATAGGGCAATACGGCGTTTATGACATCTTATAAGGTACATTTAGCACTATCCCTATCAAAATTTTAAAGAAAAAATTTAGAGCCATTTTTAAGAAAATATTGTTTTTGTATTTTTTTAATTTTCAAATATTGCACGAACTATTGCACGAAAACTACTAAAATTTTCAAAAAATGTGCATGTTCTTAATGGTAAAACTAATTATGGACAATAAATTTAATTTGAAGGAAAAATCTCTATCTTCAATTTTATAGTTGTAGGAAGATGCCAAAAACCTTAAACCTTTGGCAATTTTAGAAAATTTAGACTGAATTGTTATAATCGAACCTTTGCGATCTTTATAATTGTATTTTATTCTATTCTTTCAAGAAATTTAAAGAAACAATTTGGAGCCGTTTTTAGGAAATTTTGAAAATGTCCGGGGGGCTGCATGTAAAGTATCCCTAAATTTTAAAGTGTTTTTCAAAATCTCAAAGCTTCGACTCCAGCCAGAAGGACATTTGGAAAAGGTCGTACGAATGGTTTAGGCGCTAGTGGTGTCCAAAGACGGACGGATACACACGAACGGACGTTTTGCTTCCAACTGGTTTTTCGGCATTAAGGACCCACAAAATAGTCTGGCTACACCACGTGTAAGAAGATTTTTTTCTTAATTTGGCAACTTGATTTATCCACTTTTTCGTTATCAGGGCCCGGCAAATAAATCTTTTTTCTGCCAAAAATCCGCCATTTTTTCGCGCAACATTATATATCTTTATACTACGTATATTACTCGGTATTTACGTATATATACGAGAAAGTAGTGCCGGGAGCGGTAGCTCAGTGCATCAACTGATGTCACTGCAGCGCCTGTGACCGGGAGATCCTAGGTTTGAGTCCTAACGGCGGTAGGATTTTCGACACTGGCTTTTCAGCTAGGTCGAAATCAGTCGCTGTCTGGAGAATGCTAGCAGCCGGCTGCTCTGATCGGTAGTTTGTCCGATCAACACCAGGCGAATGCCGGAGCAGTACCCTAACAAATGGGCCACGGACCGCACGCGATCTTTCCTTCCTCTTCCTTGTCCTATCCTCTCCCCTAACACCCACACACTTACACTAACATGCACTACACTGCCACATTTTCCGGGAGACCGGTCGGGAGCTTAGAGCTTGTCCCAGATGGGGCGATGCCCCGCTGGTGGGAGAGCCCTGTTTAGGGGGAAGCCCCGCTAGTCGACGGTAGGTCGACGTCGGATCTCGCCATGCAGTGGGGGAAGATCACCCTCATCTCCTTAGGAAAGCATGCACTACACTTACGGGACTAATGACCTAAGATGTTCACGCACCGGAATCATTAACAACCAACCAACCAACCAACGAGAAAGTAATTAGTGGTACTACAGAATGGCATAGACGCTCTCATAGTAAAGTTTTTTAATTTCCTTGGTGCGGACTGGCTTTACCCATCCTCTTGCCAGCTGTCATCTTCCGCCGCCCAAAGAATACTTTTTTGAAGCTTTCTTAACTTTTCGGTTTCCTAATAGTAGATTTCCTAATAGTAGGACTGAAATATTACTTTATGGATATTAAAGAAGAGTCAAACCTTGCCCTACATGGAAATTTTGATTGAAAAATGTTAGCCGTTTTTAAGAAAATGAAGTTTAAGCTTTACTGTAAATGCGAAATTTAAAACTCTTCTTCACAGGAATCTACTGAGTTTTCGAAAAACCTTATTTGAAGCACCTTCTCTCACAAATACATTAATGTATACAAATTCCTGAAAATGTGCATATTAACATGAGAGATATTTTTAATTTTTTTTTAAATAAAAACCAAAAAAGCAATACACCAAAATGAACTCCACGTCACATTAAAGAGTGCGACTATCACTATCCGTTGGAAAAGTTGGAAGAAAAAATTTGAAGCCGTTTTTGAGAAAATGGCAGTTGAGCGTTTCTCAAAATGCGGAATTTTGAGCTCATTTTAACAGAAAACTGTTGAGTTTTCGAGAAATTGTATAAACATTATTTACAGCACATGTACTCGTAAATATAATAATGTGAACAAAATCCTGCTAATGTAAATATTAAGGACGTGGGAGGCAAGTCCAAAAATTACATCTTTGTAAATTTTGGAAAGAAAAAGAATAGAGTAATATGGCGCTAATGTCATCTCATAGCTCTATCTCTATCAAAAGTTTAAAGAAAAAATTGAAGCCGTTTTTGAGAAAATCTTGTTTTAGTTATTTTTTAAAATTGCAAATATTGCACGAAAACTATTAAAATTTTCAAAAAAATCTATGCAATTTTCGAAAATTCAGAGTTAACTGTGAAAATCGGGCCTACGCCACATTTATAAGTGTATTTTGCTTTATTTTTACAAGAAATTTAAAGAAAAAATTTTGAGCCGGTATTGAGTAAATTTAAAAAATATCCGGGGAGGCTTCATGTAAACTACCCCCAAAGGGTATAGCCGAATAAGGCGGTGAAAATAGCTCCCAACCCAAATCGATAATCGCGATGCTCATATGAAAGAGTGTACAAAATGTCGTAGATTCACAAAAAATCAACCTTCTCGGGCAATCTGTTGGAGAGACACAACGAGAAACGTGTTTTGCATGTTAATTTTTTCTCAGCATCTATTTCATAAATCAGGCTGAAAACATTGGAGAGGCGGGGAAACATAGTTGAGTTTGAAGGTATTTTTATCAGCGGATTTTGACGCCAAATTCATAAAGAAAAAAAATTTAATTTTGAAATTAATTTTCGATGTGATAACGTTGGAGTGCTGTCTCTATTTTTTCTTTTGAAATGATCTTATAACTTTAAAATTTAAACCAATATTTTTCAGTTTAAAAATTTGAAATTCGCGAAATGTGATTGGAAAAAACAGTTTAACCGATATTCAAACACAGATTTAAACATGGTATGTGAACTCGAAATCTTATAGGTGTTCCATCGATTAGGTATCAAAGTCAATCGGAATATCCTGGGTCGAAAGAGATGGGTGGCCTTTTGCGCATCCGACGTCAGCCAATGAGCTTAAGGCACCAGTATCCGTTATAATATTAGCGTGAATTTTAAACGCCAAAATTATGAATTAATGAATGCCTTATTTTACGTGGCGAGACTCAGGCCATGAGGCCTGCTCTTCCGTCTGACCATGCAAATTTCGTTACGCTCCTTTCACCTACTAGGGGAGAAAGAAGGTATTACTTGGGCGACGAAACAGGCAATTTGAATTTAGCTCAGAGGTTTCATTTAGGCTTGAGGATCTTTTACATGCAGTAAATCTTCCAAAATGGGACAGCCGGCTTTACTTCCCCTCCGAAGGAAGGCGTACGAAGGATTTTTTCACCCTCAGAAATTCTCGGCAATTAGACTTGAACCCGCGAACTAGGGTATAACAGCCCAATACGCTAACCGTTCCACCATTGCCGCCGCGAATTATCACGGTTACAAGTCATTGAAACAGACACAAATAAGCGCTTTTTAAAAATATTATTTCTTTTACTTCAATTACCCTTTCATCGTAATATACTGTCGGTCACTGTTGAAAATTGTCCATTGATGGCACTTGATGCTCTCTATGAAACATGGTGGCCGACGACTGATCTCGCTTTTCAAACGAAGTGATCACTTGGTTCTTGATGGAAACTGGTGCTAGGCAGAACGTGCAAAAATCGGTGCACCGGAGGAGCCCACCCATCTCTTTCCATCATGGGAATATCGGGAGAGAAACGATATTGTCAACGTGCGAACGGAAGAGGCACCTTCGAATGTTGCTCCCACATAGCTGCGATCATTTAAACACACATTTAGAACACGCTAGTTACTTGAAGAAAATTGATAAATGGGTATTTTTAAATAGAAATGTTGAAAAAACAGAAATTTTGAGTAGACTGTTTGTAAACTAATGCGTGATCCCAGTTATTGAAGAAAGTGACAATAATTAATTGTCTATGATTGTCTAATTGTCAATGATTAATAAATCTACAAATAAGTAATTTTATTTATAATACCAATGATTAATATACCTAAAACCGAGTAATTTTATTTATACTAGAAACAATAGATAAATCTAAAAACAAAAGGAATTTGATAATTTTGTCGATAATATACTTTCCACATAAAACAAACATGTCAGCAAAAAGTTCCAAATCATCCTGGTAAGCGATATCTTTCAATAATTTTAATATAAACTGTTTAATCATTGGTGAAACAAGTTTTTCCAATTACATTTTGGTGCGAATTTCAAATGTTTAAACTGAAAAAATTGGTTTTAGTTTGTTTTTTTTCACTACCACATTAGTTTAAAAATCTGAAAAAAATTATGTTACAAAATATTATAAGACCCATTCTAGGAGAAAAAACTGAGACAGTACTCCACCGTCATCACGTCGAAACAAATAACTTCAAATTCAACTATGCTTCCCCGTTTTTTTGAGCCTGAAACATTAGATAGATGCTGAGAAAAAAATAAAACATGCAAACCACGTTTCTCATTGTATCTCTGCAACAGATTACCCTAGGAGGCTGATTTTTGTGACTCTACGTCAATTTGTATTCTCTTTCATATGAACATCGCGAATATCGATTTGGTTTGAGGGCACTTTTCACCGCCCCCAAATCTGAAACCCTTCACGTAGGAAAAGATCATTGACATTTCACCTCAAGGAGGCTCCGAAGTGAAGCAAATTCATCCAACGATGGACACTGCTTCTGTCTTTGTCACACTTGCCACATCTTTAATCGCAATCTTGCAGACATAAGTTAAGTTAAATAAGATCTCATCGATACTGTTTATTGTTTTTTTTGACCAAAAAAAATCAATAATTTACAAATATGCACTGGTTATCTTTATAATCCGCATTCCTCAAAACTAATGTTTCGGAGACGTTGCCAAAGCCAACCCGTTCGTATTATCTTGGATTCAATTAAGGGTATTCCCGGATAAGATGGTAAAAAGTTCCCTTAAAACAAATGTCATATGAGTAATTACTAGGGAACAGATTTTCTTCTAAATACATATTCTTACAGGGACAAGATATCTGCATTCACTAATATTTTTACTTTCTCGTATACATACGTATATATGGGAGTAATATACGTAGCATGGTGGTTATTTCCACCACGATACGTAGTATAGAAAAAGTTATGTAATGCTGCGCGAAAAAACGACGAATTTTCGACAAAATAATTCATTGTCAGGCTCTGGTAACGAAAAAGTGCATAAAACCAGTTGCTAAATTCTCTAACACGTGGTGTAGCCAGAATCCCTGTTTTGTGGGCCCTTGATGCCGAAAAACGAATTGAAAGCAAAACGTCCGTCCGTCTGTCTGTCTGTCTGGCCGGCCGGCCGTCTGTGATCGCTACTAGCGCCTAAACCGTGCGTAGGATTTCTTTTCAAATTGAAGAATCCCCTGTCCATCTGGCTCTAGTTGAAGCTTTGAGATTTTGAAACACATTCTTTAAAATTTGGGGGTGATTTACATGAAACCCCACGAACATTTTCAAAATTTTCTCAAAAACAGCACCGAATTTTTTCTTTGATTTTTTTTAGAACAGAGTAAAATACATTTATGAAGGTGGCATAGGTCCGATTTTCACGGTTAACTCTAAATTTTCAAAAATTGCAAAAGATCGAATTTTTTCGGCGTCTTCCAACTACACAATTGAAGATAGAATCAAATGGACTTTAAATGCAATTTGTTGTCCATAAATAGTTCTTTCATTAAGGTCAAAAAGACTTTTTTAGAAACTTTAATTTGTTTGACTTGTCTCTCACGTCGGTAATATTTGCATTAGAGGCGATTTCTTCACGTTATTGTATTTATGAGTACATGTGCTTTACATAATATCAAGTATAGTTTCTCGAAAACTCAACAGTTATTTGTTAAAAGGAGCTCAAAATTATGCATTTTCACAAACGCTCAAACGTCATTTTCTCAAAAATGGGTCCAATTTTTTTCTTCAAACTTTTCCAACGGATAGTGGTAATGACACTGTTTAATATGACGTAATGTTCATTTTGGGGTAACCTGTTTTTTCAAAAATTACACAAATGTAATTTGTTTGAAATATCTCTCACGCCGTTAATACGTACATTTCAATGGATTTGAATACATTATTGAATTTCACCGGTTGCGGTAGCTCAGTGCATCAACTGATGTCACTGCAGCGCCTCTAACCGGGAGGTCCTAGGTTCGAGTCCTGACCGCAGCAGGATTTTCGACACTAGCTTTTCAGCTAGGTCGAATTCAGCTGCTGTCTGGAGGAGAATTCTAGCGGCCGGCTGCCCTGATCGGTAGTTTTCCGTGGTTTCTCCGATCAACACCAGGCGAATGCCGGAGCAGTGCCCTACCAAACGGGCCACGGACCGCGCGCGATCTGTCCTTCCTCTTCCTTGTCCTATCCTCTCCCCTTACACACACACACTAACATGCACTACACTACCACATATTCCGGGAGACCGGTCGGGAGCTTAGAGCTTGTCCCGACTGGGGCGGTGCCCCGTTGGTGGGAGAGTCCTGGTTAGGGGGAAACCCCACTAGCCGACGGTAGGTCGGCGCCGGATCTCGCCATCCAGCGGGGGAAGATCACCGCCATCTCCCGAGAAAAAACATGCACTACACTAACGGGACTAATGACCGAAGTAGTTGACGCGCCCGAAAACACGAAAAAATCAATCAATCATTATTGAATTTGTGAGTTAAAGTTCTTAAAATTACTTTAAATGAAGTTTTTCGACAACTCAATAGATTCTTGTGAAAGAGAGCTTCAAATTTCGAATTTTTAGTAACGAATTTATAGTAACTGCATTTTCTAAAAAACGGCTCCAAATTTTTAAATGAAAATTGCTATTTAGGAAAAGGTTTTAGCCTTTTTTTAATACACTTAAAATAATATTTTGGTTCTACAATTTAAAAATCGAAAAGTTGAGAAATTTTCAAAAAAATTACTTTGGGCGACGATAGATGGCAACTGGCAAGAGGATGAGGTAAGACCGTAAAGCCAGTCCTCACCAAGGAAATTAGAAAACTTTACTACGAGAAAGTTTGTGCCATTCTCTAGCACCTCTTATTTAGACTTAACACGTCATTCTGAACGAATCGGAACAATTTTTATTTTACATATTTTGGTACAATCACAGATTTTTACAGATCGCTACATATTTCGTGTCATTTAAATATATTTATAAGTGGAAAATGAACATTTCATATGAGAGGTCGAAATATGTGTTACTTGAAAACTAACTTTGTTACTGAAATGCTTTCAAAGCCACACAATACGCTTATATTAACGCCTGGCCTTCTCTATTAATTGTCAAACTTACCCCCGACCCCTTCTGCTTCTTAGAAACCGCGTAGTCGGGATCAAGGATGAGCGGATGTATGTTCAGCAGAAGGAGCTTCAACCACGTGTTTCATAAGACTCCATGTTTAATAGACCCCACGCGTAGCTCGATAAAACAAATATTTTGCAGATCATTGCCTTATCGCTTTTCTGGAATCGCGGGGGGAGCGTATGATCCCTTTACCCCCCTCTCTATCACAGGCTACACAGTACTCGTACTATTCACTTGAGCGCCGGCTTCTCGTAAATAACATTCTATATACTACGAAAGTATTGAATATTTCGGATAAAACTAGCGAATAATTGCTTCTGTGGATGCAAAAATTTCTTTCAGCCTCTCTGAATTCATGTTAAGATGTGATCGGCAACGTACTGTGCTCGAAAAACGCTTGAAGAGCATTTTAACCTAACATGTTTCAAGAGCGGGGGAGGGGAGGATGCGCCTCTGGACGGTCGGTAGGCACAGCAAAATATTGCGGTGAACAGTTCTCCTCTGGTCGTTCGTAAGTGACGTTTCTTTGAAGGTTTTATGAAAATGGAGTGTGGTTTGTGCAATTGTCGTATAGGACAATTATTAAGGACGGAATTTCATCGTATTGTTATTTTAGAAAAGCTCAAAATAATATATATGTATACATATATATACATATATATATATATATATATATAATTTTATATATTAAATTTATTATATATATATATATATATATATATATATATATATATATAAGGAAGAAAACTTTTTTCTTGTCTAAAACGACTACAAATGTGAAAGCTTTGTTAGGCGTCCGCGGCCGGAGTCAGTTGCTTCTTGGCTGAGAGACGTAGCCACGTCCTAGAGATCTTGACATCAGCCAGATCGACTGGGAAGATAAATTTTGGTGAAAATCACCAACGCTTACCGTTTAGCCGCTAGCGTTGTTCACAGAGGGGCAGACAGACGAACAGACCTTCGCAGTCAATCAATTTGCGGTATCAACGTTTTCCCAAACGTGCATTCTGACTAACGTGTTGGAAGAAGTATTTTACTACATATGAGTATTAACTTTTTCGTTACCAGGGCTCGGCAATAAGAGTTTTTCTACATCATTACAATATTTTATCAATACTGCGTGAGCTGTAGACGGGAAAGCAACAATGTGTTGCATATTTCCGTGTCATCACAAATTAGTCTAAACAGAAAATCGAAAATCCCAATTTGATGTCGTTCGGTGTTTATTCTCGAAGACTCATAACCGGCTGAGTTGGTGTAACTGTAGTGCCTCTGACCGGGAAGACCTAGGGTTCGAGTCTCGACAGGGACAGGATTTTCGACACTAGCTAGATAGCTAGGTCGAGTCGAATTCAGCAACTGCCTGGAAGAGAATTCTAGCGGCCGGCTGCTCTGATCGGTAGTTTTCTGTAGTTTCTCCGATCCAGTGGGGGCAGCAGCAGGGAGGCGCCAGGGATACCCCCCCTCCAACTGAAATCAGTATTTCTCCTCCTGCACTTTTTAAAGTAATCTCTGTGGGTATCCATCTTTGTATCATTGTTTTCGAATCGAGCGCATCTTTGGCATTCATACTCAAGGCCATTCATTCAAGGCCAGTGCTATGTGCTGGTGGTCTATTTTACTGATCTGTCCCTTCACAAGCATTCAGTGCAATAGTGTGCAATCGTCATGGTCGGCATCAGTTTTCCGATCCATATACAAACAAATTGTGTGAGTACTCTGTGTTCTGATCTCTGCTTTTTGGATGTGTTTTCTGTATCAGCTAAACTATTAAAAGTAATTTCTTCAACTCCAATGACAACTGTAGAATCCCAAAGAGCTTTCTCCACTTTTGAAAGAGTAAAGTCATTTTTAAGAAATACCATGTCGGAAGAGAGATTGAATGCACTTTGTATGCTATCAAAAGAAAGAGTTTTGTTGCGAGACTCAGTTAATTTTAATGAATTAGTAATAGATAAATTTACAGAATCTAAAAACAGAAGGCTAAATTTAAGTTATAGATCCTGTGTTTAGACTGTCTTCCTCGGAAATAATTCGATTCTAAATATTACTTATGTGACGTAATCCAAATATAACAATTTTTCGAATGCCTAACTTTATTTGATCCTGTAACTGTGTGTGCCCTCCCTTTCGTCTATTTCCAGAGCCGCCACTGCTTCGATCGATTCAAGGCGAATGCCGGAGCAGTACCCTAACAAAAACGGGCCACGAACCGCGTGCCATCTTTCCTTCCTCTTCCTTGCCCTTTCCTCGCCCCCATACTTACACTTACATGCATTACACTACCACACATGTCGAGAGACAAGTCGGAAGCTTAGAGCTTGACCCGGCTGGGGCGGTTCCGTGATAAATCAAACACTACACTTACGGGACTAATGGCCACAGTTGTCGCGCCCAGAAACAAAAATAAATAATTCATCATAGGTAATACCACGAGTGCCAATCGATAAATCCCCGATTCGCGAAGCGAGATGGGATTTATTTGAGAATTTCCAAATTACGAGTGGTGTTTAGAAAACGTCCATCAGAGTTCCAAAATGCGCCATTTATTGAAAATAAGTGAAAGCATGTGTAAATCAGAAAGGTTATGTTACAGTACATACGCAGTTTACTGCACATCAACACACCGATCAATACACACCGCCTCCTAAGAGCGATGAGTCGCGGCTTATTAATGGCCAGCGGGGAGAAGCGGTAAGAAAAATCGGATACAAAGGGCGATAAACTTTTTGAGACACCCCGCCCTGATTCCCAGCATTTTATATGTATAGTTAAATGCTGTTGGTTTTAATTTCACGAGTGGAATGATCAATCTAAGACGAAATAGGGAAAGTTTACAAATTATGGAACAATACAATCACCATTCATTGTGATTAGAGATTCACAACGGCGAATGATTTGAAGACATTCTGCAACTTAATGTATATATGGTTATGCGACCCACAACACCCCTTACAACTAGGGCAGTGGCAATACAACCCATCAAAATATCCCATCTGTTGTACAAGGAAACCAGTATTCTTAATACTGACTCTGCTCCTCATTAAATTACGGCTAGTAGTGTTTAAGAATGCACATAGTATTAACAAATCAGAGCAGTGATTCCCAAAAAACATAATTTTTCGTATCCTCACTTCAAACCCCGTATTTGGCAAAGCATTTATACGCCACAAAGGTGAGCTTTGGTGGCCTAGACCAAGAATGAGTTTTAGAGGACGATTACCATGGCAACAAGAATAAAAAAACAATGTACAAATGATTGTTAAAGGCAAATTGGTAATCCATTGGCAAAGGATATTTATTATTTTTTGAACTTTATCATCGAATATTTGCTCCATAATGTTGCCGGTTTCATTGTCTGGGACTGTTATACAAATAAAATTGGTTATCTTACCCAATTAAATTAGCTTTACTTATGAAAGTGTAATACCTTTTTTTTAGAGATAAGCCAGCGTATTGTTTTATTTATCACGGTGACATGTTTCTCTCTTTTCCATTTTAAAAACAATTCATACTCTCTTTCGTATGAAACCTTTGATTTTTGAGGAAGAAAATCTCAGTAGCAGCTTCACCTTCCTCAATTATAATCTCTGGAATATCGCACTCCATACTTACGAAACAAATCGCCAAAACCAGCCGCAAATTCTACATGCTTTAACAATTGGTACAGTACTAACAACTTCAGAGGTGATAATGTAAAAGAACATCTGCACTGCATCTATACGACGAAACCTCGGCTCCGCTCCGCCTCGGTTGTTAACCATCTCATCCAAAATCATTTTTCGACTTCATACATAAATATTTCTTTATCGGATTTAATTACCACTTCGTGCGTAGTACCAAATCGTAAGCTGTGATTCATCTATCTTAGGAGCCGATCCTTGTGTCGAAGTGCAATAAAACGCGATTTTCCATTGTATCATTCAGTTGTTAACTAAAGGAAATGGCAAAAAGATTTGGTGATGCGTCAAAGAAATACACGATATTATTCGACGAGCTACTCGAGAGAACACCGTTAAAAGTAGAAAATACGTTTGGAAACAATTTGAAAATTTTGGCAAGCACCGAAGCTATGAGTTAGGAAAAGATTAAAAAATTAAGTTAAAAATACTTTCAATGAAATGAAATCAAATACACCCATTTATTTCGTTTTTTCGTTACGTGCATTCATTACGTACTGCTTTCAATTTTGACAGTTGTGTGAAATAAACCATGTTATTTCCACCATGCATATAACCTTACCTCCTTGATTTTAATATTGCGAACAGCCTTGCATAAGTAAACCGTGAATGGAGGTTAATGGTCATAGAAATTGAAATCATTGAAAATGTGTAAAGATACCAATATCATCTTACTTAACGAATACTAATGAACCATCTTCTTAAATTCAAATTTTATTCATGAAATATCGTATTAAATTCCACTTGAGTTTTGTAAATTCTCCGATAAAATTCCGAATCTTTGCAAATTATAATGGTTATTTAATGAAATCTAACCTTGTTCTTCCGCGGAAGGAAAAAACCGTGCAATTAGTTTTGCAAGAAAAAACTAACATTGTTGGACTAAGGACTGAAGTACAGAACACAGTACAACGTAGACGTTTAAATCGGCACTACGGGCCCTCTGCGTTGTGCACAACTTTTTATGTGGCACAAAGTCGCCCCGTTTGCCTTCGTATATACCCTCCAAATAATTTATATAATTCATATGATGAGCAATTGATATTCACGAGCGTTTATAATATATATATATATATATATATATATATATATATATATATATATATATATATATATATATATATATACGATTTTGGTTGCTATACATAAATATACGAATGAACGAAATTACCTTTTATCTTCGTCGCTGTCTCTCAGTAAAATACAACTTTTTCTGGAGGAATATTTCACCTATAATTACGCAATACGTAATGCACATTCCACAGAAACCGTTTAAAATAACATTGGAAACTGCAATTCCTGCTCAGACGACTGGTGGTGCCACCTCTTTCACACAATCGGAACTAGTACGAAATGTTTATACGAATGACCACTGTAGGTATCGTTATTTCTTTTCTTGCGTTACGAGCAAAGTTAACCCTTGCTCCTGTAGTAGCCTCAAATTATGGTAATCCAAAAAGTATTTGAGGGGGTCATTTTCAGTTCGGCCTCCCCTCTCTTCATCTGTATTTTTTCCTGCCATAACTTTCTCTTACTATGTGGTAGTAAACGCGCTTTAAGAAAATAAAAAGTGCTTTATAATAATATGGAAAAGCGCACAATGTGTATAGTTATTTTCTCTTTTGATACAGCAAATATAGGGGAAGTCAAAATCTTATTCTTTCTTATGGTCACGCAGGGGCGCTTGAAAAAGCGCTTTATGTTTCTCTTCCTCTCGAAATGGTATTTTAAATTCAAAAACCCCGCAGAATAGCGCGCCGTTCACACAAACGGCAATTGGAATGACGCGTGTATTCACCACCAACTTCCGAAAATTAGCACAGAAATGCAAAATAAAATTTTATTTTAAGGTGCAATAAAAATGACGTTCGTAGTGTATCAGTGCTTGACACTACGAAATAAATTTGTAAAAACCAATCAGATACCTTTTTGTTGGGGTCTGCAAACTTTTCCAATGCACTTCGTGAAAGAAAGTGTTTGTCTTCAATATTTGCTGCACTGCAAGGATAAGTTCGGGAGACTTTCTACGCATTTAATTCACATGGCGCACTAATATTTTAGGTTAGGGTTGGAATTGTTGGGATAGTTTCGTATTTCTAGATTTAAAGACTTGATATTGTGTCCGGTTAATTTACTGTTACATAAGTGAAGATACGATCTATCCTGTTAAATCGGAGCTAGTTTTATTTAGTTATTGATGTACACATTCGATCATGTAACAAACTCACAAAGATACGCATATTTAAGGTCTGTTCACAATAGCCTCTACACCGATCGACCATTCCTTTCAACATCTCTCCTGTCATTAAGTCATATGGTCTGCCATGGAAGGAACCAGGTACGGTTTTATGACTTGCTTAGTTTATATATTTACACAAGCTTTCAGACTTTAGGCTCATTCAAAACATTTCGAATTAAAGATGGCATTTTAAATTGACCAGTGTTATGGTTGTTGGTGCTTCAAGATATTGCAATTTTTTGAATGATTGATAATATACATTTCTGTGAATTGTCAACTGCTCTTGTGGTGTTGAAGGGTATGTTTGCATAAAAATTGCAATTTTTTTGTGTTACAAGTGCATCTACTGTTGCTTCTTTGCCCCAAAAGAAGTACTACAGACAACGTGCTCATTCTAATCCTATTGCTGATCACTGTTTTGACTAGTAAGTAATATTGTTATGTATTTACTTTGTGAAAAATATTTGTAAATAACATTTTGAGATGGTGAGGTTCTTTCAGTCCTAGAAACCCTCAAGAAATGAAGTGGAATTCTCTTTATCCGAAATTCTTCAATGAAGAGTCCCCCTGTGGGAAAGTAGAATTTGCTGATGTTGGATGTGGTTATGGAGGTCTATTAGGCAAGTATGATTTAGAGTGCCTGAAATAACAGCCTTTCCTCTGGATCTTCGAAGATTTAAAAATATAGATTTTAGATTACATAAAAGAATTTTGTGTTTTCCTTCTGGACATAAATGATTGAAACATCATATACAAAGTTAGGCAATATCTTTGACTTACGCCTTTCATACTTTGTGGCTTTTGACATAAATGTAGTTTCACTATCTGTGTACATCTTCTTGTGCTTAGTGGGGAATTTTTTCATTCAAATAATCATTTTCCACATTCTCGTGGTAGTCAGTTCTCTCATAAAGGTCTTGAGGGATGTGCCAAAATTTGTCATACACAATTTTTAACTTGTTTTGACATTAAATAAAGAAATAAAAATTAATTGGATAAAAATAATTATTTATTTATCACTATATACAGACAATTTGCCCATTGTTGTTCAAAAATTAGAAATAAAATGCAAAAAGTATGTGCAAATAACTCTGAATGAAAGAACTAAATGAATATAAAAAGAAAGAAAATAATTAGTAAATAAATATTCACTATAACATACATTTACCTGATGGATATTAAATTATAAAATTTCAAATATTCTATTCCTTGTATTAAAAAAAAAAGATGCAGTATTATTATGAAGCACGTTGATTGATAAAATGTTTGTCAGCTTGCACTTGCGGTTTACAGTATTGTTTGCTGTATATGACCTGTATAAAATTTTAAGTTAAAGATATCATTATTTCTCGAGTTATAAGAAGGTGACTTATAGAGAAGCATGTCAGAAAGAAATGCTCAATTCATATCACCTCTAATCAACTTGCACAAAAAGATCTGATCTTTCAGTGAGCATTGGGATTTAAGAGAAGGAATGTCAAGCCTGGATGCAATTTGCGCATTACTGCGGTGTACGATAGGATTCTGAACCCCCATGCATCGAGCAGCAATCCTGAAAAATGTATGTTGCACTGTCTTTATACTCGATATATGGTTGCTAAAAATGGGAGACCATACAACAGAGGAGAACATGAAAAGGGTGTAATTAACCTAAGAAAGCAATTTTAATGTTGTAATTGAATGAAATTCATAACTGGTGCACTTTATAAAACCCAAGATCTGATTAGATTTATTTACAGTGCGCTGGATATGTTCATTAGATGTCATACCAGAATCAAATATCACACCCAGATCTCTGATGGATGTGACTCTCTCTAACTCCATGAAGTTAAATTTGTAATAAAAAGCCTCTGCCGATCTAGCTCTGGTAAAAGTTATAGACTTACATTTCTTGACGTAGAGAAGAAGGTCATTTGTAATACACCAATCAGACAGAGCATTCAAAGCTTGTTGCAAGAGAACCCTGTCTTCGACTGACTGAATTCTCAAGAAAAGCCTAAGATCGTTGGCAAAGAGCAGGTATTCAACTTCGTTGATCACCTCACAAACGTCATTAATAAAAATATTAAACAATAGGGGGACCCAAATGAGAGCCTTGTGGAACGCCTGATGATGCTGCATCTATCTTGAAGTGTTGACATGTATGGAGAGATGTGACTTGGTTAACCTGTACTATCCCCATTAGAATTAACATAGTGTCAAAACTTTTTCCGATTGGTCATGATTGATCACATACTTAGGTAGTTGTTAAACAGCAAAATCTCTCCTCAATTTACAAAAATGTGTATAGTAAATAGGAGAACTATATTTCTTATAAAAGGAATGAATCAATTTCTTTCTTATATAATAATTGTATTATATTTTATTAATACATAGATAAGGTTTATTAAAACTGTAGTTGGTATTACTCTTATGTACTTAAATTATTATTATTAAAGACAAAATGGAATGATTATTAATATCGTGCTTAAAGTGAAGTGGAACGGAGCGGAGCATTGAATGAGAGAGAAGTGAAGGGCCGTGAAGTGCTGTGGAGATGAAAAATTGTGTGTTTAATATTTTAAAATAACTGTATAGAGTAGCCATAGCCATTTCAAATTATTGTTTTTATTATTATTATTATTATTATTATTATTATATAATTTTAATTTTATATAGTAAGTATATTTAATTGTAATGATGTCAATAATAGTGTTCTGCCACTAGGTTGCACAAAACCTATTAACAGAAATAGTAAATATCTGTTAAATTAATATTTAAAAAATATTTTTGAAAAAAAATAATCTCTGAAAACTGCTTGCAGTGACTCTTTCACCTATGTTTCCGGAAACTCTTATTCTTGGCATGGAAATCAGAGTGAAAGTTTCAGATTATGTAATGGATCGTATTGCAGCTCTCAGAATTCAACATCCAGAACAGTATCAAAACATAGCATGTATCAGAACAAATGCTATGAAATATCTTCCAAATTTCTTCTGTAAAGGCCAAGTAATAATTAACTGATAATTGTCAACATTTAATGATGATATTATTGTATTTATGAAATTATTATGTGGAGATTGTGTCATGTTTCAGTTAAAGAAAATGTTTTTTCTGTTCCCTGACCCTCACTTCAAAAAAGCCAAACACAAATGGAGAATCATCAATAACACTTTACTTGCAGAATATGCATATGTATTAGCTGAGCGGGTGAGTTTTAACAGGTTTTCTGTTGGAAGATTTTTCTTGAAAGTATGAGCAGAATGCATACATTTTCTCTAGGGAATTGTGTATACAATTACAGATGTGAAAGATCTTCATGATTGGATGGTGAAACATTTTTCTGAACATCCTCTGTTTTCACGAATTGAAGATGAGAAATTGGTAAATATGAGGGAAAACAGTTTTCCTTGATTATTTCAAATATAGATATTATTGAGCAATATTTAAAATCCAATTTTTTTTTTTTAGAAAGATGATCCTATAATAGACAAACTTTATAATAGTTCTGAAGAAGGACAAAAAGTTACCAGGAATAATGGGAAAAAATTCCTTGCTGTCTTTGAAAGAATTGCTGATTCATTTACAAGGTAGCAGTCTGGATATGTGAAGCTGAATAAAATTAATATTTATGACAATTGTTAAACAGTGTTGTTCATTATCTACATTTCTTCCTATTCCTTCATAAGTTATCAACAATTTCATTCCTTAAAAACTAAGAGGCTAGAGATGACAAAGTTTGTTAAAATTTACTGAGTATGTAGCAAGGTAGTTATTTTCAATTTAAAAAGAGTGTAATTTGCAAAATTATGATTGTCAAAACCAAATTACTGTTTTGCAAAATATAAACCCATCAGTGTTACAGTTTCCCTTCAGAATGTTCTGTTTGACTAAAAGCAGTTCATGTCTTCGTACTCTAATAATTTTAGTTAAATTTTATGATGAGTCAACAGAGTTTGCATTTTTAAAAGGGATTTAAAATAATACAAAAGTTAAGGAAGTGTAAGTTTGTTTTGTGATCTTACCAATGCCTTTCTTATGTATTATGAAGTCATCAATAAATATAAGGATAAATAGGTATTAACAACACATAACCACAACAAATTGAAAAATCGTCCATTGACAGGTGGTGACAAATCTGGGAATTTGTTATTCACTGGAAAAGTCGGAAAAATCTGGATTTTTTTTATGTTTTCAGGAAAAACTTATTTTTAAAGTACATAATTAATTTAAATTTTCATCATTGGATCAGTAATAGAGGAAGGGGTTAGATGTGACTATGCTGTTCTGAGAAAGCATTTTCGAAGTTTTGATTGAATATAATGTTGGATTGACAACAATATTGTCACTTAATCGTCTATAATACCTTTTGCACGTTATTGTGATGCGAAGGTATGTATACACCTTATAAATTTTGAAACATTTATAGGACATACTAATAGTCTTCTTCCTCAGATTGCCATAATTAATTCATTAAATTCATAAGTAGTTGAATTATCACATTGTGTTCCCCAACTATGTTGGTCTTTAGAACTTGTAATATTAAGTTAAAGGATCTTTGAAACAGCTGATTGTCCACAAGGATGTAGTGCCACTGCCAAGTATACATTATTGAAGTATCTTGGATTATTTTAAAAGATGTCTACAAGTTCCTCCAGAGAGGAACTGCTTCTGTTCACTGTGTCATATAAAAAAAAATGAAAGAGGAATAGTATGCATGAATTAATCAAGGAATGAATGAGTTCTCTTCAATTATTTGATTGTCTGTGATAATTAATAATAATAATAATAATAATAATAGGTTTCCTAAATATTAAGGACAAACTATGTTCTTCTATTCTATTTATATTTTTATTCATTAGAGTAAATGAAAGAATTACTTCATTATACTGTATGGAGATTTTAATATTGGCTTTCTTCAGAGAACCAATACGCAAAAGGATTTTCTCAAACTCATAAAATCATATAGCCTTAATATAACAGTAACTGTACCTATTAGAATAAAATCCATGTCAAAAACAGCCATAGATCAAATAATTCTAGATAAATTCAAATGCATGTACAACCTCTGTTTTTGAGGCCTTAGTGACCATTGCATAGAACCTCAATTCTCTACAGCACATATCCAAAGAAAATGAAACACCACACAAAGTTAGCCAATCAGGGTTTAGCTTACTCTGGGATCAAATTGTACCTCATAAATCGTAAATGGATTGTAGAAATACCTTTTTACAATGGCAAAATATTAGAACAGCATAAGTCTGTACCCAAGTTAATGAAGTACAGGGTTTTGCAGGGCTCAACACCAGATCCATTGTTATTCCTACTACACATTAATTATATGCCACAAGCTAAAGGTAATTCTAGAACAGTTGTTTTTGTAAATGATACCAAGGTTATATTTAAATCCAAAACACAAGGTGGTTTAATAGATGCTGCCAAGACAGCAACTTAACCATTGATTTTCATGCAAAAAACTAATTGTAAATACAGGCAAAACAATTACTATCTTTTTACAGTCCATATAAGTCCTACATCTACAACAATCTAAAGCTTTGTGGTAAAAACATCAATCCAGCTGAAACAAAATTTCTTGAGATATTCATGGAAAACAATTTAAAATACAATATCCACATAGATAGTGATCCAAAAGCTCCTAAAAAATTATTATGTTTATGTATTTATTTACAGCAATCGGCTTTGTACAAATAAGTAACATTTCATATATTAAATTAAGCTCTAACTAGCTTGTTCTAATAATGTTCTAAAAATTCTACAGATAACTATGTACACACATTATACTTTCCAGATGATCACTCAGTGCTGAAATGTGCAATAATTTTCTGGGATCATGCACCAGAAATGCACAGGACATTCAAAAGTCAAAAGAGAATTGTTAGGATAATAGTAAAGATTGACAAACTTAAATTGTGCAGGCTATTGAAATTATTTCAATTTTTTTTATTACCAAGTCTGTATATACACCAAACAATTATGTTTGTAAAGAGAGAACACCTAAAGGGAAAAAAATGTTGTTATGCAGTTCAAATATACATCTGTAAAACCAGGCAATCAAATTTATTCTTCGGCAACTCTGGCCAAAAAAAGGCATATCATATAAGTGAATGCCTCTATAATCAGCTGCCAAACAGTTTAAAGAATTATTAAATTTAATTAACAGACTCAGGAGTTTTTCCTTAAAGAAGACTTCGTACAGCATTGATAAATACCTTCATGGCTAAATAAGTCTTAGGTATACTTCCTTAGAAATACAAATAAACTTATGTGCTAAAAACAATTTAATTTAAAGTTTATTATAATATATTCTTTAAGTTCATGTGTAGTAAGGAGCTGGCAAGTTTGTGCAAGCATTTAGCTCTGATTTATGCATGCAAATGTGCCACAAAAATGATGAAATATGCACAGAAATTGTTAAGGTATGCAATGTTTGGTCACAAAAATGTATTTTACAATTACATCTTTTTGGCACCTAGAGAAAAAGGAAATATGCACATTAAAAACAGATTATTATCTACTACACATTTTGCATTATTAAAAGAATTTTATGTTGAAAGTGTCAAGCATTAAAACAATCACTCACATGTGGGTGTGAACTTACATTTTGACACATTTGTGCTCAATACATTATCAGGAAGTGGAACACTCTTTCCTTCCAAAAGTTTACCTACTTTCTGTAAAGTAAGAAGTCCAAGATTATTTCAAAAAACTTCTTTTGTTTTCTTTCTAATTGCTTCCTGTATCTGCAACCATGTGCACAGCGTGTCACATGTAGTACCAAATTAGGAAAGAGGGTTTTTAATGTTGGGAATGTTTTAATCGTGTATGGTGCAGCATCAGTTGCCAGAAGAGCACCCTCTCAACCCCCATCTCCTCACCATTTGGCCACAAAATTGGGAGTCGCAACTCACTATGTGCATGTGTGTGTGCGTGCATGTTTGGAAGAAGGGTTGGGAAAAAGGATGTCTTGCCACGCAAGGTCAATATGAGAGAATACAAGGTATCATCTTGTATGCTGAGAGAATACAAGGTATCATCTTGGCGATAAACCGATGACAGCAGATATTACTTCGGCAGTGTTGGCTGTCAGGAGTCAGAAACTCATTTTACTGTTTTGATCCAACAAGAAAGTTCATGCTTTGCATTATTTTTAAAAACCTGGAAATGAATATCTTTGAGTTATTTCAGGCAAAAAGTCAAAAAATATGCATTATATATCAAACATTTCATATCTTATTTTCAATATTTTTCTCTGAAACACATTTTTGAAGTTTCAGGAAGATATGACCATTAACAAAAGGCATGCAATTGCATGAACTTCTCAGCTCCGATAATAAGTATGCACTTAATTTAAGTTTCAGTAATCTGACACTACTTATACTAATGTACAGTTTTGTATATTTATGTATAATGTAACAATAAAGTAATATAGTGGTATAATGGAAACTAGTGGTGCTAAACAGCACATACTTTCACGCAAAATTAGGAGAAAAGTACCTAAAATTTCAAAAAATACTTTACAACCTTATTTCAAAATTTACCTTGAAGGAACAGATTTCATTGAGGGAAAAAATCTCTATCTTCATAATTATAGTTGAAGGAAAACACCAAAAAAAATTTTGAATTTTTGCAATTCTTGAAAAATTGGAGTTTTTAATGAAAATGAGACCTACATCATTCTCTTAAATGTCCTTCACACTATCCAACCACAAAATTTAATCAAAAACAATAGAGCCATTTTTTTTTTTAATTTTGAAAATGGCCTAGGTTCTTCATATAAAGTACCCACAAAAATTAAAATATTGATTTCAAATTCAAGGGGCCACCACGTCAGTCAGATTGTCAGGGGAATTTCAATTGTGGAGAAAATCATGTGAACGGCTTAGCCGCTAGCATTTACGAACTGATGTTTAGCTTTCATTCGATTTTTCAGTATTAGGGATCCACAGAACATGGATTCTGGCTACACCGCATGTTTAGAGGATTTTTTTCTAAATTTAGCAATTGGATTTATCCACTTTTTTGTTACCAGGGCCCTGTAATAAGAGTTTTTTGATGAAAATTCGCAGTTCATTTGCTCAGCATTACATAACTCTCTCTACTGCATACGCAGTAATGAGAAAGTAAAATTAAATACCTGTAAAATCTCTTGACTATCATGTGTAAGTATGTAAAGGTATGTAATTGTAAGAAAGTACAAAATTATGTATACATGTGCTTTATTTATTTAAGAACATATAGTTATAGTATAATATAATACCAAAGCTAAGTTACAGCATTTTTTAACAAATAAATTTTAAAATAATAATGTATGTATAATGCAATATTTAATAATATGTAATGTTAAAAATATAATATAGGCCAATTTGATAAGTACAATCGCTCAATTAAATATATTTGTGAATTTATTTATTTATTTTCATATATAGTACAGGCAATCACCCAATTACAGTTATTTCACAAACGTAGAGAATTTATGAAATATAATATCCAAAAATTTCACAGTAAATTTCCTTTCAAATGAAGTGTTTTAAATAATGTTCTCTCATAATCTTCCAAAATATATTCATAGATGCAAAAATATCTATTGAATTGAACATTAACATTCTACACATCCTCCAACGTGGTACAAAGTAACATTTGTACATTTGTTCCAGCGAATGGAATTACAAATAGAGCATTTTCATTATCCTGTGTACTTCGTTCCAGTGTAGACCAAGGGATCGTAGAATACAAATCATATGCGTCAATATTTCTATTAATTAAGTCATAAAAAAACAGCATGTCAAAATAGTCTCTACAAGATCTCAGACAGCTCAAACTTAAAATCAAAGCAATTTGACTATATTCAGGAGTTACTCTTGGTAATGGCTGATTTGGTTTCCAGTCGGCAAAATTGAGGAACCTGTGCCAAACAGCCTTATGACTGGAGATATTGAATTGATAGAAAGGAGACCAAACTTGTGACCCATAAAGCAATATGGGTCTCAACAATGCGATATACGAGGTCTTACTTATTTTTATATCTGTGAAATTATGTGATGTGCTTGTAATGAAATCAAGCATTCGATTGGATTTATTAACAATGTATTCATAATGTGAAATAAATTTCATTTTTTGGTAAAAAATAACTCCCAAATCCCCAATCTCAGAGAGACATTCCTCAATCTTATGATCAAAAACACACACATTTCTTTTTAATGTAATAGACATAGATTTGCATTTATCTCTATTCAATTTAAAATGTTCAAATCGCACCAACTCGACACAGCATTGAGATCAGATTGTAACTCGGTAGAATTTTGTATCGTGTTAACAACCCGATAAAGTTTAAGGCCATCAGCATACAACAGGAACATTGAGTTAGGAAGCTATTTTTTTAAATCATTGATAAATATCAAGATAAGTAATGGACCCAGATGCAAGCCTTGGAACTCTGAAGGTAACATAAATGTTCCAAGATATAAATGATTAATATTTAATTTTTTTGAATCCTGCCTATCAAATAATTTTCGATACATTTCAAGAAGGAGCCATGGTCTTTAGAGTATGAATCAAAATGCGGTGATTTACAGTGTCAAAGACTTTGAAAAATCTGTAAATAATATCTACCTGATTACTCTGGTTCAAATTTTTCAGCAAATAATGTTGAAATGTTAGCATGTTAGTAACAATAGACCTCCTCAATCAAAAATGGATTGACTTTCTCCATCAATTTAGATATTATTGATTCCATCACTTTGGGTATTACACAGTTTAGAGACTGGCCTGTAATTTTTTTTATTGGAACAATTATCGTTTTTTTAAATAGTAATAAAGCTCAACTTCCATAACCCTTGGAGTACTCCCTCCCATAGTGATATCTCAAACAAAAATTTTAGGAAGGTAACATGTTCGCATTACAATGTTCCAATATGACAGGTATTCCATCTGGGCCAGGAGAATTATCTTTAGTTTGTCTATGGCATTATATACATGTTATGTAATTTCCACAAAATCAATGTCCATATCAGTAAGGATCTTTGATCATGATTTATTGAGGATTGACTTTTAACTAAATAATTTGAGTAATCCTCAGAATTTACAATTTTTTCAAAATGCTGAGAAACGAAGGTAGTCCTCAATGTTCAACAATTTTTTATACTTCAGGTGTAAATGAGCTTTTGACCAAAGTATGCACATTAATTCAATTAAACTACCAAGAGGGAAACTATGAGAATAACAACAGTCTTTCTGGAACGTGTCTCAATGATTTGGTACATTCTCTCGTAAATAATTTGACGTGATTAAACAAAGTAAATATTTAAAAACAGGATACCAATTGAAGTTTAATATTTTTTCATTCTCCCAATAAAATCCGCCTGATCAAAGTTAAAACTTCTTTCTCGAAGATTCGCTGACAGAATTTCACGAGTAATTGGTAATAAAATTTCAAGTGCAGGATGGCAACATCGCATGGTAACAAAAGCCCTTATGGACCAGAGATTTCTGATCATGAACAAAGATTAAGTCCAGAGTTTTATCTTTACAACTTAAAACATTGATATAAATTCAAATAATGTTAAGTATGTTGCAATACAGTGCCAGTCTAAAAACCATAATCAGAGTTTGATAAAAAAAACTACAAACCAAGTTACTTTCATCATTAATCCACTTGATATCTGGAAGATTAAAATCACCGGTTATTAAAAATTTAACGTATTGCACCGAACCCGGTCTCCCAAACCTACCTGGGCTCGTGTGGCCGGCTAGTTCAGGAAGCATGTAGATTAAAGAAGAATGGATGGTGGACGGATTTAGCTACGTGATGAATTAAAAAAAAATATTTAGAACACAAATGAACTATAATGAAAGACTTAAATTTTTAGCATACAAAAATCAAGGTCTGAGTAATTACTTCTTCTATTTTTATGCTATAAAACTAATACATTACAGGGAACTTAATATTGTAAGGAAGTCGCCAATGCGCGGCGAGCACTTCCTGGATAAGAGTTTCTTTCATTAACAAGCGTTGCGCCTGAAGGGCGTACTGAAGATTTTGCCGCAGCTCAACAATCAAAACACAGTCACCGTTAGCAGGCAGGTCCGCTGGGGTGGGCAACCTCCACAGGTCGCCGAACCTCACACCAGGCGGCGTGTCCCGTGGGTGCAGGGGCAGCCCTTGACTCCTGCGTCGGCGGTTGCGGTGGCGCAATTTGACCACGGCAACGGCGGTGGTGCAGTGATGACGATGAAAGCGACGACAGCTTAAGACTCAAGTGTCCGGCAGCGCGATAATAATCGTCACGTCAATTCTGACGGGCGACGCGGGCGTGATCGGCAGAGATCAAAAGAGAGATATACTCGACAAATGAGCAACCGGAGGAACTAATCGTCCTCAATTTAAAGCAAAGGGACACTGCCCTTCTCCGGCTTTACTGCTCTGCGAGCTGAGCGCACGTCAGCGCGCACCTCTCCCACCGGTCTGATCCGCCTACTGGGATCTCTCCCACCGTTCTGATGTGCCTGCTCGGCGCATGCCAGTGCTCACCAACCTTTTCTCCCCCCCCCCCCAGTTTCCCAAATGTTCTAGAAGTTTCCAAAAATTTTACTAAAACGTGCTTCTATTGGCGAAAGGTTCCTACGTCTTAACTAAATTTGGTCCAATAATCTCTTGTGTCTTGTCGGTGTGTCGAGCGGAATTTTCCATGATGCGCTCTCACTCGCACACTTTTGGTAAATAAACGTAGGTGGTCTCTCCCGGAGTTTCCAAACTGTGCAGCCCCCCTTCCCAGCTAGATCCCCAGGGATAGACCCGCGTCGGCGTTGGCTAAAACAAACACAGTCCCCCCCATTTGCCTGGCGCCGAGATGTCGCGGCGAGCACTGTGCGGAACGAATTAGCCGCCCGACGGCTCAGAAAAGGCGCCAGCGCGTGATTACGCAACACTTTGTTTACGATTAGCCGGGGTATAATATTCGGTATCGTTACAGTATAAGGGTGTTTTTCAAAAATATTTTCAATTGTATTTGTGAAGTCAATGTAGCAATCAATCAAAGATAAGGGGGAAAATAATACAAATAATATAAACAGAAGAATCCGTTTTCAATAGAACAAAAAATTTTCCACGCAAGACTCATAAGTTGATATCAAAGAGCTATTATATTTACAGTGAACAGCAACTCAACTCCTCCACCACATTCCTTGCCACTCATAGATGAAGTTCTGACAAGTCTATAGATGTTATATGAATATGTTGACTTTTGCATTAGCAATACCGTAATGCAGCCAAGTTTCCGTCAATATCATTATATCCAAGTGATCAAAAGTTGTTAAAAATGTCTTTAGGTGTAGTTTAGTGCGAAGACCTCTGACATTTTGATAATACATTGACAGTCATGAGGACTGCCCACACATCTTCATCTTTCAAACGAACTCCAGAAATATAAGGCACACCATTTCAATATTTCAATTTTCCTGCAGGAATATCCCTCTCTTTATCAGATTTAAGTTGCAAAAGAATTTCCTGTAAGTGTTCACATTGCCTGGGTGTGCAATCTGTGGAAATTTTAGCAGGGCCATTTAAATTCTTTTTACCCTTCAAAATGACAAGAACCATGGAGCGACTTTTGAGAGTAATTCGCAGTGGACGAGGTTTAGGTGAGGAGACGGCAGAGTCTCCAACCATACTCCTTTTACCCAATCTCGTACTCACCAATATCGATATCAGAAGTAGATTTCAAAATAGTCAATAGCTTGTTTATCTTCGGACAAATGTTGTGTGGAAACTTTATGAGAGCCTTCACTAATATTGAAGATTATCTATATCTATATCTCAGTCTATCATGGTCAATAAATTCATACATTTCTTCAAAATCATAAGAGGAAGAAGACGAACCAGAATTATTTTTGCTACTCTTTAAAAACTGCATCTCTCTCAAAAGGGCATCATTTGAGGCCTGCAATGTCTGAATCTGTTTGTTCAGTTTAGCAAGGGGTGTTTTCACATTATCCTGATCATCAACTCCCTCACACTTAGCACAATAAAAATGAACTCTCATGGTTCTTTTAAGAGCAAAAAACTTTCAATTTAGAGGATGTAAGATTAGAGCACAATGAATGTATCCTAACCTTGCAAGCGCTGCAATCCACAAAATCAGCTTCACCGCATTTGTTCTTAATCCATACTTGACATACCGAAGATTTATCAGACGTAAAATAATGTAACTTGTAATATATATATATATATATATATATATATATATATATATATATATATATATATATTGTAACGATACCGAATATTGTACTCCGGATAATCATAAGCAAAATGTTGCGCAATACACGTGCTGATGCCTTTTGCGTCTTTTCAGAGCCGCCGGACGGTTAATTCGTTCCGCCCAGCTGCATCCGCGACACCTTGGCGCCAGGCGAGCGGGGGGAGCCTGTTTACTTTCGCCAACGCCGGTCGCGGGACTCTGCCCGGGGATCTAGCTGGGGAAGGGGGGCTGCGCAGTTCGGAGACTCCGGGATAGACCACCTGCGATTATTTACTAAAAGTGTGCAAGTGAGAGCGCATTATGGAAATTCCACTCGACACACCGGCAAGACGCAGAAGCTGATTGGACAAAAATTAGTTAAGACGTAGAAACTTTTCACCAATGGAAGCACGTTTTGGCAAAATTCTCCTGAAACTTCTAGAACATTTGGGAAACTGGAGGGGGAAAAGGCTTGTGAGCGCTGACGTGCGCTGAGCACGCAGGACAGAATGGCGTACGGAAGGCGGGAGAAGGGCAGTGTCCCGCTACCTTGAATTGCGGACGAGTAGCTCCTCCGGTTACTCACTTATCGAGGGAACGGACGATTAGATGATTACTGTGTGTGTAAGAAAGTAATCGAGTATATTTTTTTATCTCTGCCGATCACGCCCGCGTAGCACGTCACAAGTTACGTGACGATCATTATCGCGCTGTCGGACGCCTGAGTTGTGAGCTGTCGTCACCATCGTTACCACCACTGCGGTCATCGTCGCCGCCGCCGCCGCCGCCGCCGTGGTCACACTGCGCCACCGCCGCCGCCGCGGGACACAAGGACTCCCCTGCACCCCCAAAACACGCCGTCTGGCGTGAGGTTCGGCGACCTGTGGAGGCTGCTCACCCCAGCGGGCCTGCATTGTAAACGGTGACTGTGCACTGATTTGTCGAGCTGTGGCAAAATCTCCATCACGCCCTTCAGGCACAACGTTTATTTTAAAAAAACTTTTATCCAGGGTTATTGTCAATCTCCAGGAAGTGCTGGCCGCACATTGGCACCTTCCTCATAACGTTAAGTTTTCTCTAATGTACTAACTTTGTAGCGTAAAATTAGAAGTATCAGTTATTCCTGAGCTCAGACCTTGATTTAGATGAATTCCCAGATTCTTTGTTAAAGACTTGTGCGTATGCCATTATACACCCGTTAACTCACATATTTAATGCATCTTTATGCACTGGAACGTTTCAGATATTTTCAAAACAGCTAAAATTAAGCCGCTCTTCAAAAAAGGCAACAAAAATGAAATTCAAAATTATCGGCCCATCTCTCTTCTATCAGTTTTTTCAAAAATATTAGAGAGACTTTTTACGTACGAATGGAAACCTTTCTCACTAAACACGACGCGCTTTCAGATTGCCAACATGGATTTAGAAAATCAAAATCAACGGAAACAGCTATATTTTCTTTTCTTAAAGATGTCGCCTCATCATTGGATCAAAACGAGGCACCTATTGAATTATTTTTAGATCTCTCAAAAGCTTTTGACGTCATTGATCATGACATTTTACTTTCAAAATTACCTTCATATGGAATCCGTGGTATTGCTCTAGATTGGTTATGTTCGTACCTTAAACAACGATCTCAGTTGAAATACCTTACTGGAATGATGGAACATTACGTACGCACCTTTCCGACTCTTTGCCCATTGCATGTGGAGTTCCTCAAGGATCGATTTTAGGCCCTATTCTGTTCCTACTTTACGTAAACGATATGCCCTCGACGATTCGAAACGGAAGAACGGTTCTCTTTGCGGATGATACGAACATCCTTTGCAATAAAGAAACCGTAAATTACAATATCAGATGTTTCAAATTGGTTCCGAAATAACAAATTAATAGTAAACGAAAAGAAAACGGTTTTAATGCAGTTTTCCATTTCAAATAAACAATTCTGTGCTCCATTGAAAATGAACAGTGTACCATTGACTGATGTTAAGGCAACAAAATAGGTCTCTCAATTCAGTCAAACCTTAAATGGAACGTCCATTTAAATGAATTGAACACAAAATTAAGTTCATTATGCTACGCGTTCAGAATTCTTGCAAATTCAGTCAGCCTTCATACTGCTCGTTGTGTATACTTCGCGAATGTTCATTCCCGCCTGAGATATGGCATAATATTCTGGGGAAATACATCTTATAGCTCCCAGACTTTTAGATTACAAAAACGAATTGTACAAATAATAACCAAATCCCACCCACGTGATTCATGTAAGCCTCTCTTCATTAATCTAGGAATTCTACCATTACCAGTCGATTTATTTACGAATCAGTGGTTTTTGTAAAAAATGACTTGCTTAAGGGCGGAATATATTTTCAGAAAATGCCGAAGTCTATTACTATAACACTCGACGTAGAAATCATATTCATCAGGTGACAGTATCAACAGCTCATTACAAAAAATTCACATACAATACATGTACATTATTTTACAACACTTTGCCAGATGACATTAAACGATTAAATTCAATAGAAAAGTTTAAATCCCAAGTGAAATCGTTTCTGCTGCATAACTGTTTCTATACAATTAGAGACTATACTGAGCATCACAAGAAAAGTAACATTAATTTTAACAATGATACATAATGCATTAATTACCATTTGGACTGTATAAATGAGTATAAACAACCTGTAACAACTATTGTAACACAGCTTCCGGGTCAATGACCCCCATCTCGATCAGGTTTTTCGTCCAGTTTCCCTGATCCATTGAGCAAATGCTGAGATGGCCCCTTGTTTTGCTTCTGGACATAAATGTAACTTCATTTTCTGTGCACGTCTTCTAGAATTCAGTGGGAAATACAATTATTCAAATTATCGTTTCCACGTTGTCGCGGCAGGAAGTAATAAGAGCCAAAATTTATTGCTTATTTATCCTTGAAAATAGATTTTATTACATGGGAGTTTTTTTGTTTTTTTTCTCCCTTTCAAAATTCAAAATTTATTGCTTATTTATCCTTGAAAATCGATTTTATTACATGGGAGTTTTTTTATTTTTTTTCTCCCTTTCAAAATTCAAAATTTATTGCTTATTTATCCTTGAAAATCGATTTTATTACATGGGAGTTTTTTTGTTTTTTTTTCTCCCTTTCAAAATTCAAAACTTAAGTAGTATATGATTTAGTGTAGGGTTCACAGAATTTTGAAAATGTGCACACAATTCACTTTTCCCCATAGCCCGTCATACGCAGTTTTTAACTGTTTTTTGACGTAAATAAATAAATAAATAAATAGATTTTGTCAAAATTTTAATTATTTTATTAAAGTTCACTTGTGTTCAAAATAACCTTTATTTAATTAATATTTTGATTCTTTATTTACCTTCAGATCTTTTTATCTTGGTCAATCTGCTTCAGGAAGGAACATTGTCACCCATTTATTAGTGCAAATTAAATTCCTCCAAAAATAATTCAAAAATTATATCACGTATAATTTTTGCCATTATATTTCGAGGAATCACATGATTTTGGTAAGCAACTAATTTTCTTTCTTCGTTTTCATCCATTATAAACTGACCATAAAACGGACTCTCCTCAGATTTAATATTCTGTACAGCATTTTGAAAGCGTGCATTGGACATTGTCTCCCTGCAAAGCACGAGAAGTTTTCAAATGAATTAAGAGGTACAGTTTTTTGTTTAGATGAAAACAAAACTTTGTGTTCTTCTGTATCTTGGCAAAGAAGCATTATATTTTTTAAATAATCCGTTTCATATTATTTAGAGGAAAGATACTGGAATTTAATTTTGTCTTGAGACAAATTTCAAGAGATAATTAGGAAATATCACCGTATTAATCAGCTTACTAGGTAGTCAAATAGTAACCTAATAAATATGCATACTAACATGATGCAAAATCGTAGGTGTTTTCTACTTTAACCAACAAATTAAACAGTACAAGAATGGCATTGTGTTTTTAATTCCACTGCACTGATGTTTGTCAGTTACTACATGGAACTATAATTTTCAGAACGAACGCATCCATATTGAAAGAAATTTCTAGTGTTCAATTTGCGGTGTTTATACAAGTGTCAATTTATCGGTCCTTGAAAGAGCTTTCAGATAAGGCTATTTTGAGAAGAAAATTTCTCTTCCAAACGTGGAATCTGAATGTACGTACGTTGACAGTTGAGAAAAAATATTCATTGCGTTTGCTACTCCGCACCCAAAAGTGGTCAACAATTTGCAGTTCAATCGGCGCCTTAATTGTGAACCACCCTGCCGGCACTGCCGCGCTACAGTGAAGTTCGGCGCGCATCCGCTTGGAACACCTGCTCTTGGAACAGCGTCAACTTTTGCATGTCACCTCGCTACAACGTTCAGGAAACAACATCCTAATTGCACAAGAACTCTATGCAATTCCGGATTCACGAAAGAATCATTCGCAGGAACGTGCGCCAGTAGCGATCGATGTATACAGCCTCCTAAAATAGATCAGTCACAATTTATAATTGCCCAGTAAGGAGAAGCGGTTAGAAAAATTGATAAACTTTTTGAGTACACCGCACTTTATGGAAGCTACCTCTACCGTTGTCTTTTATTTTGAGCTTTTCTAAAATAACAATACGATGAAATTCCGTCCTTAATAATTCTTCTATACGACAATTGCACAAACCACACTCCATTTTCATAAAAACTTCAAAGAAACGTCACTTACGAACGACCAGAGGAGAACTGTTCACCGCAATATTTTGCGGTGCCTACCGACCGTCCAGAGGCGCATCCTCCCCTCCCCCGCTCTTGAAACACGTGGAGCCCTAGGTTATCGCGGCTGGCATGCGGTTCCTCCGCCTGCGCTAGCGCATTCTCTGGGCAGCAATAACAACTGTTTGAAACTTCTCACTCTCTGGCCTTCATAGCGCTTAGGGATGCGGATGACTGACTGGCTCTCGGTAGCAAAACGATTATTTTTTCGCATCATTTTAAAGCTTTCAAAATCTCAATAACTTTTTAGAGGATTACCAAACTCAGGAAATATTTATTATACACTTTGAATTACTAGGTGTACGCGGTGTATCGGAGAATTCGCCACTGGCGTGTGCCTTCGCTGGCTTTTTACGCTTCTAAATTACCTTTAGAACTGGGTTCGGAAATTTGATAAATATTTTAATATTAGTGAAATTATGAATGTTTATGTTGGAACTCGCGAAATTAAAATCAATGTGTTCAACTATATATACAAAATGCCTCAATCAGGGCGACGGTGTATCTCAAAAAGTTTATCGATTTTTCTGACCGCTTCTCCTTACTGGGCAATTATAAATTGTGACTGATCTATATTAGGAGGCTGTATACATAGATCGCTATGTCGATGCCCAATAACCAGCGTATGTACTACAAAATAATTCTTTGATTTTAACATAGCTTTCAGCAACATAGGCCTTTGATTTTAACACAGCTTTTCAATTTTTGGCGCATTTTGGCACTGTGTTGGACGTAATTTCATTCATGAAATAGCCCTATTAAATATTACTCTGGAAATGCTCAGATAAATCCCTTTCTGTCTTCGCGAGTCGAGGATTTATCGACAATTTCCAAAGCACTCTCGGTGCTACCGAGGTATACTCGTGCTACCTATGACGAAAATTTTCAGAACAAATATAAATGTACATTCTGAACACAAAGAAGCCATGAGGCAGTGAAGTAAGCAAGTACTAAACTGTTAATCTGTGTTGACAGTAAATGAAATAAAAATACATGTAACCGTTACTGAAATGATTTTCCCTTTATTGTTACAGAAGCTTCGTGGCTTATGTATTACAACTTTGTAACAGTGCAGCAGTGCTACTTTATTAGTGTTTACAACGCCATGTTTCCACCAAGCTTCGAACGATGTTCGATGAGCGCACTACTCATCTGCTGTACACAACGCTTCTCATATATGCCCAGAAGAAAAAGACTGGGGGATTGAGATCCGGCGAGGGCGGTGGCCACACCACAGGCCCGCCTCCACCTGCTCACAGCGCCCCATCGACAACGCGTGGCAACGTCTTCAAGTTGTAATTAACTAGGAAGGTCTTTTAGAACGCGAAAGTAGGTCCTCCCATCAAATCGAACGGAAGAAAATCACTGGTCCTGCAAGGTAACCTCCGACGATGTCAGCCCAAACATTGACAGAAAACTGCTGCTGATGGCGAGTGGTTTTTCATTTGCGCTCGTATGTAGATTGCGGAAATTCACAATAACATTGCGTGAAAACGGCTTTGTCACTAAACATAGTACCATGGATGAACAGGTGTTGTTTTATGATAGTAATCACTAACGATGCATTACCAGCGTTCTGCTTGAGAAGGCACTCGAGACAGTTTATCTACTTCCCGTGCTGCACCCTCTGACAACGGTATGATTTACATCCTTCATCTTTTAGGACGCGCCGATGATGCATCCTAGTAAAACGCCCCACTTGCCGTGTACTAGAAATTGCAGTGTCCGAAATAGCGACCAGCACGACATGCTCCTCTCCTAGGAAGACGCGCGGGCAGAGAACTTAAAGTCTGTTGAAAGCGCAACGGTGCAAGCGACGATCGGGGAATCGATCCCGACAAACACGGTTAGCTTCGTTGGCGTTGCCACGGCATTCAAGAATCGTACGGATCCATACGATTCTTGAAATGTGATCCCGCTAGTCTCTTTCCTGTTTCACTTGTCACGGACGGAAACTAATGGAAAGACCGAAGGCCGACGCCTCCTACATTAGAGCGTCATATGTAGGAGGCATTGGTACTACCCCACAAGCGCGCTGCTCAAACTCGCTGTGCTGGGGCCTGCCTCGTATTCTGAGGTTACCCGAATTGCGCATCGAGCATATTCAGCAATGGTCGCATTCCATACGCCCCTGTTTTTATCAATAGGGAATGATCTTTCGAAAAAGTGGAAGATAAATTTTCGTCTCAAAATAACGCCATCTGCTAGCCATTTCAAGGAGGAAAATGATACTCTGTATAAGCAATATTATAAACGAGAAATATTTACATTCATATTACTACTACAAAAAGCACAAACATCTTCACTAACCATATTAAAGTGTCAATAACATGTCTCATTACATTGAGAGTTCTTGTCTCTGGAATAACCTCATTATTGTCACTGCTGAAGTCTTCAGCTGCTTCTGCTAATGGAAACAGCTTAAGTTGCTTATCAAGAGACAGTTTATTATCTACTTGAAAGGTGCTTGTCACACTGCAAGATACAGCTATCACACGATACAGTGGTTTCGGTGAAGGTGGAAGAACAATGGTACACTCCTGCAATGAGGAAATAATAGTACTACTTTAGAGTTCCTTTGTAACATGCCTGTTAGTACACTTGCAAATCTGAACAGTCCTTTCTAATACTAATTCAAACATTCGTGTATCATGTTTCTGAAGGGGTGTGACTTTTGCAAATACGTTTAATGAATTGAAGAAGACATAAGTACATCAGTTTTTTTTATTGTTCACTGGCTATTAACCTGCAGTTGCCATCACACAACAGAAATGGAATCCTTTACATGAAGCTCATGGGATATTCTCAAAATTTTCTGAAAAATGCCTCCAAATTTCATGTAATAGAATCAAATCACATACAAAGATGGTACAAGTTTAATTTTCAGTTACCCTTCAATTTTTGAAAATTGCCATTATTTTAAAATTTTTATCACCCTCACCTCATACATTATTGAAGAAAGAGATTTTTTCTTTCAATAAAATTTCTTCCCCGTTGTTAGTTCTTTAATTAACATGTGTAACAGAAGTATTGTGTTAACTGATATGTGCTGTAATTATTATGTTCTATGTCATTTGTTGCCTCCCTTGGTGGCTCTTTGGTTAGCAAGGTCGCTTTCCACAGCATAACTCAGGGCTCAATTCCTGGTTGAGGCAAATTATGCCTGTGCGCTTTCCTTACAAATGTCCCAGTATCTATTGCTGTGGGATGATGAGAAAGTCTATCCTAAGGTTCCGATCAGTATACACGGTGAAGCGATGTCTTCGTGCTAACTACATGAACCCCTTATCCCATGGCTAAGAGGCTGGTTCACTGCTGGTTAGCCAAAGTCTGTACCGGGCTGTTGAGCCTTATAACAGGAACATCATTTATTTCCAAATTGGTTTATTTTGAGAAAATATTCATCACTGAATGCAAAGTTCATATGTTTTGATGCTAAAGTAACTTCATCTATATTTTGCTATGTTCAATGTAATTAAAATATATAGTTTCAATGATGTCTGCAACATTTAAGTCTGCATATGCATAAAATGGTCCATTTCAATTGTTAGTGTTATTGAGTTATTTTTATATTACATAACAATAACATGTTTACAAATAGTACTATCAAGTGAGTTGGTCTCTTTGAGTCAGGGTTGGAGCAGATAAGCCCATGGGCCAAGGGTGAGGGTTCAAAATCCAAGTAAGGCATGCATGTTTAATTTGTGTCTGAGGAATGGGGGCATATTGTGAGTCCTTCCTGCATTACATCTATACACTAATCCTTTTATTATATCTTTGCCTGACAGGCAACTGTGTGTGTAATTGAAGAACTGGAGTTGTACATGGTTTAAGCACTGAGATGGGGCCAACAGATATACCATGGGCAAACATGCAAAGGTGCAGGACCAGTATATTCAAACGATAAGGGATTGGAATAGATTGCCTGCAAAAACCTTTGAACCCTTTCCTTGAAGCATTCAACAGTTTAGGAAATTAATTTAGTGTATTTTTAAGTTTTTGAGGTAGTTAACTAAGAATATTAAGTTATACAGTGAAGTGAGGTGTCGTGCAGTGTAGAGCAGAAAAATAATGAAGGAAATGTATTTAGTGTTATAGTGAAGTGAAGTGAAGTGAAATGAAGTGAAGGATAGTGCAGTGCGGTCTTTATTGTATAAACAATCAGTGCGGCTTTAGGTGATAGATGTTTCTTTTCTTTTTCATGTAATTTAATGTTTTAAGAACCAGCAGTTTTTATGTTATTATCATTTTAGCATTATTATTATTATTATATTATTTGCATGACATCTATTATTTTATTTATGTAATTAACTGCCACCGGGTTACATCCAATTGTAGTTTAAATAAATTTATCTTATATTATATACTCTCTGTGCAGGACCATGGTAGGCAGTGGCGTACCTAGCCTTTCCAGGGCTCTGGTTCAAAAACTAAATTGGGACTTGCCCTCAAACAATGTAGTCCTACTTAAAAAAAAGCATACTGAAAAATAATTGAAAGAAACGTTATTAATCATAAGCAATCACGTAATTCAGAATCAAGCCCTGCAAACTTTCACTTTGTTTCAAATCATTGAAACCCAGAATAGGGCCCCCCAAAACTTCAATTGAAGCAATTCATAGCTGGGGCCTTGAGAAGTCAATTACAAATTTGGAAAACATCTTCACATTCTCATAATAAAAAATGTAATTTAAACTTTACACTAGTCAATTTATGATAATAAACAAATTGCTTGCAGAAGGGGCCTTCAAAGGGTGTTCTGTTAGACAAAAAAAATTTGCTTTTGGGGGCCCCAGGTAATTGCACCTGCGAGGCCAGGGGTAGTTACACCACTGGTGATAGGTCTCAGCAATATTCAGGGAGCGTGAAGATGCTCTTCACCACCTCCAAGAGGAACGGTAGGTATCATGAGAGGTCCTGGAAGGTCTTTTAGGTGCCAACGGAGGGAAGCTGCGAGGAGGGTGGTGCAAAACAGAGAAGTTAGCCCCCATTCAAGGGCATAGGAAACTAACTAGTACTATAACAAAGTATGTGCCATTCTGAAGCATCACAAATTACTTTTCTCATCAATTTTAATAACACGGATTTGTTATAATAGATTTGACCATCCTTGCTACTATACTGACAAAATTAAAAATGCCAAATTTTTATTCTAGCTGGTAGGAAGAGTTAAAAAATTATTTTTCTCATCAGAAAATTCACATGAATAATACTAACCAGAGAATATTATAAGGTAATTATATGATACTAACTGGTTTGAAAGTTCCTTTTTCTGTGATAGTGAATATGTCTTCTTGTTTTTGCTTTATTTCACGAAAGAGGTTCCGAGCTTTTTCATGTTTCGTATACAGGTTTAGATTAATAAATTCACATGCTACTTGCACTGTGAAGAAACATGGCTGGAAATGGCTAGTAACATTTAATTTACAAACTTTTGTCTCTCCTGGAAGCAAATTTCCTTTTTGTGGTTGTACTGAGCATGTAAGAAAATCAGGCAGAATATATCTGAAAGGGAACCAAATGAGCACAGTTTTAATATACTTAATATGAGATAACTGAATAGATATTCAAAACAACTCTTACTTTTTCCAAGAAAATCTCAGTGGTACTAATAATGATCGATTTTCAATGAATATCAGACATTCATTTTGGGAATGTGTGGTAAAGGGTCCCATCAATAAATGGTCCATGGAGAGATAAATTGATATATCTTCCATATCAAAAATCGAGCTTCTTGGAGCTTGAAAAGTCATTAGTTGCAGGCGATTCTGATTAGATAAAACACCATCTCCTTTTAAGTGCAGATTGTAATAATGTTGTGTTCCAAGACAAACAGGAACATCCACCTAAAATTCACATATTCTTCACATTTTTTTATTAATGTTAATTATACTATCACTTTACTTTTTTTATATTGTAATCTGGTACTAAGGCTACTAACTTCAAATGTATCCAGTGACTTTGGAGCAAATTGAAACAGGATTGGATGTACAGTTTGTGGTGCAATTGTTCCTGAAGGATTAATACAGGAAATAACATCATACATATGTTGTTTATTGTACTCTCGTAGTACTTTTTTGTCTACATGATAGAAAGATGGTTTACAAGCACTGTTGTAAAGCCAAAATGCCTGTAATATTAATTTTTTTATGTCATTAACTATATTGTTGTATAATTGATAACTTTTTCATACATTTATGAAGACATTATTATTATTACTACTACTACTACTATTATTATTATTAATTTAATTTGTTTATTTTCAAAAACAAATTTTACAAATCTATTTCTATTTTGTTTCAAAAAACTCTGGGTTAAAATCCAATCAAATAAAATGCTTAAGAGAATATGTTAACAATTAACAAACAAAGAGATTCTACTGAATTAGAAATTTTACTTTAACCATCATATTAAACAGTGCAAAAATGGCATTGTATTGTTTTTAATTCTACTGTAGTGATGTGGAGCTATAATTTTCAGAATGACAGAATCTATGTTGAAAGAAATTTCTCGTGTTAAATTTGCCATGTTTATACAGATGTCAATTTATCGTCCTTAAAAGAGCTTTCAGATAAGGCTATTTAAAGAATTATTAGAGATTTTCTAATAATTGTGTTCAAGTACTTTTGAAGCTGCTCATAGTTTTCTCCAGACTTAAAGGAAAAGCTATTTTTCCTCCATCTAAAAGATATCAGCTATGTGGTGGAAAATAGCAAAGTCACAATGGAAATAATGAGTAAGAAATATCTCAGTATTTGTCAATTACTATTAGTTTATTGTACAGCATGACTTAATTTAAAAGTAATGAAGGCTAGTTTTCTAAAATATGCAGGACATTTCATACGAGAGTATTTCTTCATTTCTCACTGACCTTATTTGTTACATTACAAGATTCTGATGTCATTTAGCCTTACTTGAATAAATGGAGAATTTTCACCAATGTATATACTCTGCAAAGTTAGAGAAGTGCTATAAACAGAAGGAGAACATATATCATGAGGAAGAGAAAAAACAGAAAAAGAGATCTTGATGTTCCTATTATGGCCCATTTTCAGTATGTAACTTGTTTCATTCTGTCCAGGCACTATGTATTTTATTTTAGTCATCAACACAGTATCACTGTGCCTCTGAAATGAGTATTAGTCATCAGAAATAGAAAATAGCAAGAAATAATTTCAAGAAAACAAACTACAATGAAGAAATTATTTCAAAGCTATCATTAACTCTACAATTATTGCATACTTCCAAATATTTTACCTCTAATGTATCTGATAAAGGATGGACAAAGATTTGCTTTTTATGAGCACACTGATTGTGGAACACTCTTTTTGTCATATAATCTTCTCTGAATACACAGTTACAATTTACTAACTGCTTTAAATGCCATGAGGCTGTGACTTCAGAGACATTTCTAAGCAAGAAAAATATTGTGAGAGGTTCACTCCCCACCACAGCGTGAGGAACATTAAGGTGCACTGACAAACTTTCTTCAGGAAGAACTTCAGACAGCACTGTATTCACTCTGCAGACAGACACATTAACCTACACCAAATAATAACCAGAAAATACAACTAAAAAGTGAAAACTTATTTCATTACAACTGTTGAAATTGAAATGTGAAATTTACCCATTAATATTCAACATTTTCCACAACCAAATTTTATTGATAATTGGACCACCTCCTACATAATTAATGTCAGCAATTTGCACAGTAGGCACTACACATTCATATTGAACAGTGGTCACTTTTATTTTTTCTGGCAGAATATTATGAAGTGATTTTGAATTTGCCACAATTCCATAAGCCACTGCAAAAGCATGTCCTCCCAATTCTGATGGGCATATGCTCACACAAATTTGTAGTTTGCCTAGAGGTTCAATTTTACCTGAACTAGGGCTAATAGTTACATCTTTTTTTTCAAAATTTGATACATCATTGCAGGTCATGCATTTCAATACAAAGTACATTTTGCACATTCCAAAATTAAAGAGATGAAATTTTATCTCAATTGTTTTTTTGTAATCTATTACACCACAATCAAAATGACTGGGAAAGCTCTGAAAACAGAATCATTGAATGAATATTGTGTAGGAATAATTTTCAAAAATAATATTTTGATAAATATTACACACCACAAGTTCTGTATATTCACTTTCTGTACGAACAGAAATAGTAGTTCCTACAAAAGTACCAAAAGGACACCAGCAATCAAGTAAAGCACAAGTGTCACATGTCACAGTAATAGTTTTATAGCCTTCTTCCCGAGGAACAAATTGCCATGTAATGTATGTGATCTCATTAGAAGCAATAGAACCTTCATCTTCTGTAAGCCGTAATTCATAGTTTGGTTGTGTGACTGTGAAACGGTACCTAAGGAAAGTATACAACAGGATAAAATCATAATAATTTGAGGCACTCAGGTGTAAATAATGGGATTTGACTTTTCATGTTTTATTTACAACAGAATTAACAACCCCTTAATTACCCAGACATTCATGGAAAAAAACAAGAAAGAAGAAAAAAAAGGGGGAAGGGTTTTTAAAAAAAGGTTTAAATTTACCCATTTACATGATTTTAAACAGTGAGCTGTCAACTCCATAATTTACACTTCAACTATTCAGTTCATATGTTGTAGCCTTAGTCAAAATATGAGAACCCAAAAGAGATCATATTGAATAGACAAGTGACCATGCTTTTCAAGAAAGTACTTTTGAATGAAAGTCGTAATCAGATGGCATACCATTGTTAATAATGTAAATAGGTAAAGTTTTAACCTTTTTTTGTACATTTAAAACAGATTTTTTTAATTTCAAGTTTTGTTATTTATATGCAATTTTGTTCCACATGTACATGGAATGAGCAGTACATGTCTTAATATAAGTGAATAACACAGCCATTTATTGTATGTGTTCCACACTACTTGGAAGAACTACTCTCTCCTTCATAAAAGCCAATACAGCACTCTTGATTAACATTGGAATGTCAGATACCATTTTTTTTAACCCAGGGTCTCATTTCTAGGGAGTAACTAAGAATCAACATATTTTAAAAAACATCTCTTTATTTACCTTTATATTTCTACAACTAGAAGCTTGGTCTATAGCAGTAGTTTTCAAATTCTGTCGTTTATTAAAGTAAAATTTGTTTAAGACAGAAACCTGCCTTCAGCGGAAAAATATCTCAGAACAGACTATTTTCCAATGCCAAGAACACTGGATAAGATGGAAACCTGCCTAACAAGGAAACGGAAAGGAATTTTTAATACAACAATACTTGTTTACTGTTGTTCAGTTTGACGAGATGCAGGTATTATGTTAATGATGTCAGGTGGCGAATTTGAAAAAGTTAACTCTTGGAGAGAAAATTAGGCTAATCAAAGAACATGAACAAAGCAACACTACTGTCAAGGATTTTATGAAGAAATTTGAAGTTGAGAAAACTCAAGTGTATGACACCTTAAAAACAAAAAGAAAATCAAGAGTGAGTGATTGAAAGATTTTTTTTAGGTAGTTGCCACAATTTTCACAAAGACCTAGGTGAATAGTAAAGTGTAAATCATCAGATGAATTCACCTTTTCATAAATTATTGTAGAAAATAATACAGTAAAATTTGCTCAATGCAGAATCTCAAGGGACCAGAATTTTCTTCCGTATTACTCAAGATTCCAAATTATGCAGTGTAATACTGTAGCATTTATGTTTGGCAAGACCACGATTCATGTTCATATTAGACAGATTTCTGCAATATGCACATTCCATATTGAGCAAGCTTTTACATTTTTTGGACGTCTTTGCTTCATATGACTTCGTGTTGCATTTCTGGATGTCACTTTCTTAGTGTCTCTTGGGAGTCTTCATTTCTTTGAAAAGTAGCTTTTAGGAGAGATAAACTACTCATATAACCTATTCCATCTTTGAAAGATTGTGTGGTTTGAATTTACAGTTTTTATTGCAAATGTGAATAAGCCAGAAACCTGTACCAGATGGAAGAAAATGTTGGACCTGAATGATTCTGGCTTAGACAGGTTTTCTGTATATCATTTATTGATAAGCAACTTTTTATACAAATCAATAACTAACTTTTAGTAAGGAGGCAATGCAGATTAATAACTTTTTTCATTAATACCTTTCTCATGTCCATATCTATGCATTAAACTAACATAAAAACACAAATGTCATAATACTAAAGAAATTTTGAAAACTTCAATGGCATCAAATACACTATACAATTTTAAGTTATCAAAGAATATGCTAATTAATTTCTTTTCTTACAACATATTCACAACAAAACCATTATTTGTGAAATAGTGATAAGAGCTTAATAATTTTTGCAATGTCTCTTACCAAATAAAATGCCGAGTAAAATTCTTAAGGCATATTTGTCCATTTTGTTGAGTTCCAGGAAATGTAGGTGGGAATGATACAGAATTATCTTCATTGATCTGTATTTTGGGATACTCTGCGTATGCACTAAGATCAATGGACACCTTGCAAACACAAAATATCAATATTGATACTCATTTCATAGGTCCAAAGGAAGCAAAGTTAATGTTCAGTTATTGCACTAATATTTTTTAAATACACTGCAAACTGTTTCCTCATACAAACATCCTACTCGACAAACTTCTACGTCATTCTCTGTACCTCATATTGTGGTGAGCCATTGAACTGCAATGTCCATCTCTCAAAATATGAATTTTCCTCTTTAGTGTTTGGGCAAACTCCAACCACAATAATTTGAAAGTTGGTTCTTATTACACCTTGCATAGGTTTTACAACATAAAAGCTGAAATAATCATTATAAACAATGCCTCATAACAATCAATCAGTAATTACAGGAATGTGTACAAATACATACCTATCATCAGGTGGAATAAATTTAAACATCAATGGATGAGGACCTGTTTTCTCTATGCAAAAGGTGTTATAAACAGATAATGGAGGTACACAAGGAGGCATGCAAATGTTTGTAGAATATAAATTGTACTGGGGAACAGGAACAGAGGAGATCTCCATAAATGTGTGGCCTGAGACAAAAATTATAACAATAATGACAACAATAACAACAAATATACACCATTAATAATAATAGTACAAATTATGTTTGTTCTAAATTTACAAAAAAATGAAAAGACTGTTCAAAACTAACAACTGTGATCATGTGAATTGTAAATAATAATAGTAATTAATAGAGATAGTGAATGTCAAATAAATTTAGGTATTACCAATCATATTTTCTTGAACCCTCATTTTGTTTTATGTGAGAGGTATTTGACTAGCTGGTTATTTTGATAACAGGACTATTATTTCAAAACTAGCTTATTTTGCAATACAAAATAGTTTCTTTTTGACAGGAGCAAACATTTCTGGTTCAGATTTTGTCAACAACACTTCTTATCATTTATTCTTAATTCAACTATTAGTAAAGGAGCGGATGTGCGCTTGTAATGCAATTAAAGATTTATAATTACAAAATGTAGTTCCAGATTCTGAATAATTTACGTATTTTCATATTTTAAGAGATTGGTACTAAATATTTGGGACTGAAATGATTGATTATGAATAATTTGAATTAAATCAAAATGTGCCTCTACATTTGAAGAAATCTTGGATGAAGTAGAAAGGTGTAGGAACCAACCAATCATATAGCTTCTGTTTAAATACAATTAAATGCATATTTTAACCCATTTGGGTCTTTTGACGACTCCCAAGCGTCATGACTGCAAATGGCCTTGCCTTCTTTTGATATCGTGGAGATGCAAGTGTATCAGGTCTGCACATATTACTTGAGTGTCTGAATATGGAGTTCTATTGGAATGTATGTAACATTTCTTTTTACAGCTTATTCTGGTGTGTACCCGGACATTGTGTTGAAATTTGGTGATCTCATTCCTAGTCCTTCCATAACTTTTTAATTGAAACACTGTCCAAAAAAGGTAGACCAAGACATTTAAATCTGAGGGGAAGGCTTGTGCAAAGAGAAAAAAAGCTGATGCGAATGGGTTAATTTTAAAAATAACTTATTATGTAATTTTTAAATCCAATACCAAAAAACAATTTAATGACTTACATTAACATGAGTCAGTGGTATTTATATGTCTAGTAATGCATAATTAATATTTACAAAAATATCTTCATAGAATTACATACCCATTAGTCGCACTGCTACAGTAATAGGAACAGGTACATCATTAACTATATCTTGCAGAGTCAATGAATCATGTGTAGTTCTCTCATCCCAGTGGACTCGAGCTGTAAGTTCTCTCGAGTACATTTCATCTGGTTGACTTGGTCTGAAAAATACTTCAAATATTGCGGCTTCATATCCATTTATTTTGGCTTTTATAGGTTCAATGAGAAATGCTCCATGTAGATCTGCAGGAGTTATTACAATTTCAATAAAAAAACTTACAAATAAAATTCATATAAATAAAATAAAATCCTTAAAAGTGAGGAACATTTGAAAATGTTTTATTAACCCTCTGCAAATCAAGTTCTAAATGCAATGCAGAATACCAAGTGGGGTACACAGGTACCCCACATGAATATTACGCAAGATTGCTTTGAAATAGAACATAACTAATTCGTTTATGAACATTTTGATTAGTTAATATGTAATAAAAGACAAATTTAATAGAATGAATCAATTTTTATTACTGTTTCTTTTTTAGTAGAGCACGACACATGATCAGAATACCTCTTTTAATATCATTCTTGTTTTAGGGTATTGATGCATACTTTTATTGTTTTAGTGTAAGAATGTTTATTACATGTGCATGAAGAACACTTAAAACATCTTGTCCTACTCGTTTTATTTCTCGCGCACAGCGCGCATCTTCCAACTTAGACTGATGAGGAACATTCAGGAAATACACAGCCCGACACTTCCTCTCCAAACTACCATTTCATTGCAGTCCGTATTGTATTTTCAGTCAATTCTTAGTTTTTTCAGCCTTTCCTCAACGTACGATTCGATAAGTTCTTGCCCCAAGTCCAACATAAATTGTCTCTTTTTACATTTTATCTGTTATAAGTTGCCTCCACTTTGTTCTTTGGCATGCACAAATACACAAACTAGGAACATTCATTCATTAGTAAAGATAGACTGACGCGATGATTCTAATGCGTAACTTGAAACTTGCAGGCGTCTTTGAGGTAGACCAGTTGAGAGTCCAATATAACCAGTTCACCGGTATGTATAAATGATTCTTAATCCTTAAAATAATAATAATAATAATAATAATAATAATAATAATATATATATATATACTAGCTGACCCGGCGAACTCTGTTCCGCCTTAACAGTCGGTTCCATCTTTTTTTCGCGTCGCACTCACTGTGAGAAACTGTACTATCCTTGTTGCACTCGTGATAATAAAGCTAGTGCAGATTTGTGTTTTTCTCTCAAACAAAGAAGAATTTCAAAAACACGTTCTGATATTAAATAGATATTAAAAAAATCTATTACGTAGCAGAGCGTTTTTTTTTTTTTGGAATTGATTTTTGTTTAAGAGAGAAATACAAAGCTGTAATAATAGGCATCGGCTGTTAAAGGCAATAAATAGGCAGATTTTGGAATTTATTAAGTTAAATTGTTTATTAGAAAATGCAAATAAAAAAATTAAGTAGATTAATCATTCATTACTGTTCCTGTATTTTGGTGCATAGGTGAAGTATATATGGGTATAACGTAAGTATATAATAGGTGTAGTATATATAGATATAACGGCGAACGAAAAGCGGCTATCATTATCGCCTTCTGTTATCAGTGCGGCGTTACAACAATGGGTTACAACAGGCAGCAATGACCGCTAACATGCGAAATCACGCGAAAACGTGCGTTCTCACACAGGAACGCTGTCGAATGGGATGAACAGTATTCTATGTCCGTCTCCTGGCTTAAGCTTCCTGCTCACCAACGTTCAGCCAAATCGGTACAGCCGTTCTTGAGTTATAAATAGTGTAACTAACACGACTTTCTTTATATATATATATAACGGCGAACGAAAGGCGGCTATCATTATCGCCTTCTGTTATCAGTGCGGCGTTACAACAATGGGTTACAACAGGCAACAATGACCGCTAACATGCGAAATCACGCGAAAACGTGCGTTCTCACACAGGAACGCTGTCGAATGGGATGAACAGTATTCTATGTCCGTCTCCTGGCCCTAAGCTTCCTGCTCACCAACTTTCAGCCAAATCGGTATAGCCGTTCTTGAGTTATAAGTAGTGTAACTAATACGACTTTCTTTTATATATATAGATAACGGCGAACGAAAGGCGGCTATCATTATCGCCTTCTGTTATCAGTGCGGCGTTACAACAATGGGTTACCACATGCAACAATGACCGCTAACATGCGAAATCACGCGAAAACGTGCGTTCTCACACAGGAACGCTGTCGAAGGATGAACAGTATTCTATGTCCGTCTCCTGGCCCTAAGCTTCCTGCTCACCAACTTTCAGCCAAATCGGTACAGCCGTTCTTGAGTTATAAATAGTGTAACTAACACGACTTTCTTTTATATATATAGATAACGGCGAACGAAAGGCGGCTATCATTATCGCCTTCTGTTATCAGTGCGGCGTTACAACAATGGGTTACCACATGCAACAATGACCGCTAACATGCGAAATCACGCGAAAACGTGCGTTCTCACACAGGAACGCTGTCGAATGGGATGAACAGTATTCTATGTCCGTCTCCTGGCCCTAAGCTTCCTGCTCACCAACTTTCAGCCAAATCGGTACAGCCGTTCTTGAGTTATAAATAGTGTAACTAACACGACTTTCTTTTATATATATAGATAACGGCGAACGAAAGGCGGCTATCATTATCGCCTTCTGTTATCAGTGCGGCGTTACAACAATGGGTTACCACATGCAACAATGACCGCTAACATGTGAAATCACGCGAAAACGTGCGTTCTCACACAGGAACGCTGCCGAATGGGATGAACAGTATTCTATGTCCGTGTCCTGGCCCTAAGCTTCCTGCTCACCAACTTTCAGCCAAATCGGTACAGCCGTTCTTGAGTTATAAATAGTGTAGCTAACACGACTTTCTTTTATATATATAGATAACGGCGAACGAAAGGCGGCTATCATTATCGCCTTCTGTTATCAGTGCGGCGTTACAACAATGGGTTACCACAGGCAACAATGACCGCTAACATGCGAAATCACGCGAAAACGTGCGTTCTCACACAGGAACGCTGTCGAATGGGATGAACAGTATTCTATGTCCGTCTCCTAGCCCTAAGCTTCCTGCTCACCAACTTTCAGCCAAATCGGTACAGCCGTTCTTGAGTTATAAATAGTGTAACTAACACGACTTTCTTTTGTATATATAGATAACGACGAACGAAAGGCGGCTATCATTATCGCTTTCTGTTATCAGTGCGGCGTTACAACAATGGTTTACCACATGCAACAATGACCGCTAACATGTGAAATCACGCGAAAACGTGCGTTCTCACACAGGAACGCTGCCGAATGGGATGAACAGTATTCTATGTCCGTGTCCTGGCCCTAAGCTTCCTGCTCACCAACTTTCAGCCAAATCGGTACAGCCGTTCTTGAGTTATAAATAGTGTAGCTAACACGACTTTCTTTTATATATATATAGATAACGGCGAACGAAAGGCGGCTATCATTATCGCCTTCTGTTATCAGTGCGGCGTTACAACAATGGGTTACCACATGCAACAATGACCGCTAACATGCGAAATCACGCGAAAATGTGCGTTCTCACACAGGAACGCTGTCGAATGGAATGAACAGTATTCTATGTCCGTCTCCTGGCCCTAAGCTTCCTGCTCACCAACTTTCAGCCAAATCGGTGCAGCCGTTCTTGAGTTATAAATAGTGTAACTAACACGACTTTCTTTTATATATATAGATAACGGCGAACGAAAGGCGGCTACCATTATCGCCTTCTGTTATCAGTGCGGCGTTACAACAATGGGTTACCACAGGCAACAATGACCGCAAACATGCGAAATCACGCGAAAACGTGCAAAAACGTGCGTTCTCACACAGGAACGCTGTCGAATGGGATGAACAGTATTCTATGTCCGTCTCCTGGCCCTAAGCTTCCTGCTCACCAACTTTCAGCCAAATCGGTACAGCCGTTCTTGAGTTATAAATAGTGTAACTAACACGACTTTCTTTTATATATATAGATAACGGCGAACGAAAGGCGGCTATCATTATCGCTTTCTGTTATCAGTGCGGCGTTACAACAATGGGTTACTTCATGCAACAATGACCGCTAACATGCGAAATCACGCGAAAACGTGCGTTCTCACACAGGAACGCTGTCGAATGGGATGAACAGTATTCTATGTCCGTCTCCTGGCCCTAAGCTTCCTGCTCACCAACGTTCAGCCAAATCGGTACAGCCGTTCTTGAGTTATAAATAGTGTAACTAACACGACTTAATTTTATATATATATATAGATAACGGCGAACGAAAGGCGGCTAACATTATCGCCTTCTGTTATCAGTGCGGCGTTACAACAATGGGTTACCACAGGCAACAATGACCGCTAACATGCGAAATCACGCGAAAACGTGCGTTCTCACACAGGAATGCTGTCGAACGGGATAAACAGTATCCTATGTCCGTCTCCTGGCCCTAAGCTTCCTGCTCACCAACTTTCAGCCAAATCGGTACAGCCGTTCTTGAGTTATAAATAGTGTAACTAACACGACTTTCTTTAGTATATATAGATAACGGCGAACGAAAGGCGGCTATCATTATCGTCTTCTGTTATCAGTGAGGCGTTACAACAATGGGTTACCACAGGCAACAATGACTGCTAACATGCGAAATCACGCGAAAACGTGCGTTCTCACACAGGAACGCTGTCGAACGGGATAAACAGTATTCTATGTCCGTCTCCTGGCCCTAAGCTTCCTGCTCACCAACTTTCAGCCAAATCGGTACAGCCGTTCTTGAGTTATAAATAGTGTAACTAACACGACCTTCTTTTATATATATAGATAACGGCGAACGAAAGGCGGCTATCATTATCGCCTTCTGTTATCAGTGCGGCGTTACAACAATGGGTTACAATAGGCAACAATGACCGCTAACATGCGAAATCACGCGAAAACGTGCGTTGTCACACAGGAACGCTGTCGAACGGGATAAACAGTATCCTATGTCCGTCTCCTGGCCCTAAGCTTCCTGCTCACCAACTTTCAGTCAAATCGGTACAGCCGTTCTTGAGTTATAAATAGTGTAACTAACACGACTTTCTCTTATATATATATATACTAGCTGACCCGGCGAACTCTGTTCCGCCTTAACAGCCGCTCCCATCTTTTTCTCGCGTCGCACTCACTGTGAGAAACTGTACTATCCTTGTTGCACTCGTGATATTAAAGCTATTGCAGATTTGTGTTTTTCTCTCAAACAAAGAAGAATTTCAAAAAATCGCTCTGATATTAGATAGATAATTAAAAAATCTATTACGTAGCAGAGCGTATTTTTTTTGGAATTGATTTTTGTTTAAGAGAGAAATACAAAGCTGTAATAATAGGGATCGGTTGTTGAGGCAATAAATAAGCAGATTTTGGAATTTATTAAGTTAAATTGTTTATTAGGAAATGCAAATAAAAAAAATAAGTAGATTAATCATTCATTATTGTTCCTGTATTTTGGTGCATAGGTTAAGTATATATAGGTATAACGTAAGTATATATTAGGTGCAGTATATATAGATATAACGGCGAACGAAAAGCGGCTATTATTATCGCCTTCTGTTATCAGTGCGGCGTTACAACAATGGGTTACAACAGGCAACAATGACCGCTAACATGCGAAATCACGCGAAAACGTGCAAAAACGTGCGTTCTCACACAGGAACGCTGTCGAACGGGATAAACAGTATCCTATGTCGGTCTCCTGGCTCTAAGCTTCCTGCTCACCAATTTTCAGCCAAATCGGTACAGCCGTTCTTGAGTTATAAATAGTGAAACTAACACGACTTTCTTTTATATATATAGATAACGAGCAAAAAGGCGGCTATCAATATCGCCTTCTGTTATCGATTGGCGTTACAACAATGAGTTACAACAGGCAACAATGACCGCTAACATGCGAAATCACGCGAAAACGTGCGGAAACGTGCAAAAACGTGCGTTCTCACACAGGAACGCTGTCGAACGGGATAAACAATATCCTATGTCCGTCTCCTGGCTCTAAGCTTCCTGCTCAGCAATTTTCAGAAAATCGGTACAGCCGTTCTTGAGTTATAAATAGTGTAACTAACACGACTTTCTTTTATATATATATAGATAACGGCGAACGAAAAGCGGCTATTATTTTCGCCTTCTGTTATCAGTGCGGCGTTACAACAATGGGTTACAACAGGCAACAATGACCGCTAACATGCGAAATCACGCGAAAACGTGCGTTGTCACACAGGAACGCTGTCGAACGGGATAAACAGTATCCTATGTCCGTCTCCTGGCTCTAAGCTTCCTGCTCACCAACTTTCAGCAAAATCGGTACAGCCGTTCTTGAGTTATAAATAGTGTAACTAACACGACTTTCTTTTATATATATAGATAACGGCGAACGAAAAGCGGCTATTATTATCGCCTTCTGTTATCAGTGCGGCGTTACAACATTGGGTTACAACAGGCAACAATGACCGCTAACATGCGAAATCACGCGAAAACGTGCGTTGTCACACAGGAACGCTGTCGAACGGGATAAACAGTATCCTATGTCCGTCTCCTGGCTCTAAGCTTCCTGCTCACCAACTTTCAGCCAAATCGGTACAGCCGTTCTTGAGTTATAAATATTGTAACTAACACGACTTTCTTTTATATATATAGATAACGGCGAACGAAAGGCGGCTATCATTATCGCCTTCTGTTATCAGTGCGGCGTTACAACAATGGGGTACCACAGGCAACAATGACCGCTAACATGCGAAATCACGCGAAAACGTGCGTTCTCACACAGGAACGCTGTCGAACCCAGGGATCAACAATTATCTATGTCTGTCTCCTGGCCTAAGCTTCCTGCTCACCAACTTTCAGCCATATCGGTACAGCCGTTCTTGAGTTATAAATAGTATAACGCTAACGACTTTCTTTTATATATATAGATAACGGCGAAGACGAAGGCGGCTATCATTATCGCCTTCTGTTATCAGTGCGGCGTTACAACAATGGGTTACAACAGGCAACAATGACCGCTAACATGCGAAATCACGCGAAAACGTGCGTTCTCACACGGGAACGCTGTCGAACGGGATAAACAGTATCCTATGTCCGTCTCCTGGCTCTAAGCTTCCTGCTCACCAATTTTCAGCCAAATCGGTACAGCCGTTCTTGAGTTATAAATATTGTAACTAACACGACTTTCTTTTATATATAGATATAACGGCGAACGAAAAGCGGCTATCATTATCGCGTTCTGTTATCAGTGCGGCGTTACAACAATAGGTTACAACAGGCAACAATGACCGCTAACATGCGAAATCACGTGAAAACGTGCGTTCTCACACAGGAACGCTGTCGAACGGGATAAACAGTATCCTATGTCGTCTCCTGGCCCTAAGCTTCCTGCTCACCAACTTTCAGCCAAATCGGTACAGCCGTTCTTGAGTTATAAATAGTGTAACTAACACGACTTTCTTTTATATATATATAGATATAGATATATATATATATATATATATATATATATATATATATATATATATATATATATATATATATATATATATATATAGATACCTGCTGACCCGGCGAACTCTGTTCCGCCTTAACAGCCGGTCCCATCTTTCCGCGCATCCTCACTGTGGCTTGCTATCCTTGTTGCACTGCGTACGTGCAAAAACGTGCGTTCTCACACAGGAACGCTGTCGAACGGGATAAACAGTATCCTATGTCCGTCTCCTGGATTTAAGCTTCCTGCTCACCAAATCGGTACAGCCGTTCTTGAGTTATAGTCAACTAACACGGCTATATAGATATAACGGCGAACGAAAGACGGCTTTCATTATCGCCTTCTGTTATCAGTGCGGCGTTACAATAATAATGAGTTACAACAAGGCAAAAATGACTGCTAACACATGCGAAATCACGCGAAAACGTGCGAGAACGTGCAAAAACTTGCGTTCTCACACAGGAACGGTGTCGAACAGGATAAACAGTATCCTATGTCCGTCTCCTGGCTCTAAGCTTCCTGCTCACCAAATCGGTACAGCCGTTCTTGAGTTATAAATAGTGTAACTAACACGACTATGTGTAGATATAACGGCGAACGAAAGGCGGCTATCATTATCGCCTTCTATTATCTGTGCGGCGTTACAACAATGAGTTACAACAGGCAAAAATGACTGCTAACATGCGAAATCACGCGAAAACGTGCGAAAACGTGCAAAAACGTGCGTTCTCACACAGGAACGCTGTCGAACGGGATAAACAGTATCCTATGTCCGCCTCCTGGCTCTAAGCTTCCTGCTCACCAAATCGGTACAGCCGTTCTTGAGTTATAAATAGTGTAACTAACACGACTTTCTTTTATATATCTACCTATATAGCCTACGTCAGGGTTGTCGAACTGGCGGACCGAGGGCCGCATGCGGCCGACGGTGCCATTTATTGGGGTCCGTAAAAGGTTATTAGTCAAATGTGAATTCCCTTGCATCATGTCTTGCATTGTGGGACTAACATTGCGCCGTGTTGGGTTAATACTCCCATAATGTAAAAGCCGGTTACGTTCACATTTAAGGATTTTTTCTAGTAAATTCAGAAATTCAAAATCATCCCAATGTATTTTACCTGATATCACGCATGGTTCCATTTCCCCCTTTCTCCACGTGTCAAAGCAGCCGGGCAAACGAGAACAATATCGAGTTATGTGTGGATCGCCCGAGTAATGAAAATATGTCCTGTAACCACATTAAATGTTTTAGGCATGACCCTTGAGGTCTTGCAAGTTGGACATTACTGTCCTAGGTCGAAAATTCGTGGATCGCGAATAGAAGGATCTCTCTGTCAGTGTTGCTGCAGAGGCAACAGTAATTCTGTCATTGAGCTAACTCAGCCCCCCCCCCTCAGATGTTTGACGTCCAAATTATTGAGGCTCAGTTGTATGAATATGACAGTCTCAACGGCTCTTCCGAAAGGTTGATGGACAGATGAAACCTATGCGAAAACTCCGACAGAACTGGGAGTACGCGGCTGTCAAATCCGTCCCTATACCGACTAGTCAAGCGATATCGGAGTTTTCGCAGTGCCTCCGAAGACTTCTCTGTCATCGATCGATGTTTTCTCAAATGCCCGTCATAATATTTCATTGTTCGCTCTTCCACTATTGACCTTTCCATTCAGGGGCAACATGAGCCGGACGTGTTTCGATTCCGCATGGTATCGGAGAAGGACGAGGTCCAAGTCGGCCGCACGTGGTCGGAATTCTTTAAGGGCAGGGGACGACACGCGGCAGAGTGGACCGGGCGGACCAAAATACTAAGCGAGATATGTTCGGCGGATTGCTCTTCAATGATCTTGCCGGACTTCAGGGCCTCCTCGATACCTGCGAGCAAGTGTAAACAGCTACGATGAGGGGAAATATTTTTTCGAGATTTTTAGCACTCAATGTTGGTTCACGTGTTTTGATTTGATATTTGAATACTGTACCGTTGTCAAAAAGTTTAAACATGAACCCTCAATTGCAGTCTTCTTAAAATCCGAATATTCATTGTCAATCAATTTTAATGTTCAATGGCATTTTCATAATTATCTATATTTTAAAGATGTTTCTTAACTGTGGGTCTCCGGGGGTTGTGTAGACGATATAATTTTTTTAAATAAAACTTGTTCATTTATATTAATTATAAATGTTTAACGAATAGTTGACACTTCATTTACAATCATTTATAATAATTATTTATAACAGTTTTCCTCACTATGGAAAATCCGCAAAAAATGTTTAAATAAAATTGTAATCGGTTTCTGGAAGAAATAAAGCCCCACGAGACTTCCACCCTCCATGGGGGCGCCTCTGGTTAAATGACTTTCATTCATTTATTTAATGAAATTTAGATGTATTAATTGTGTTTATCAGCGCCTCTGACTGGGAGGTCCTAGGTTCGAGTCCTGACGGCCGCAGGATTTTCGACACTAGCTTTTCAGCTTGGTCGAACTCAGTCGCTGTCTGGAGGAGAATTCTAGACGCCGGCTGCTCTGATCGGTAGTTTTCCGTGGTTTCTCCGATCAACACCAGGCGAATGCCGGAGCAGTACCCTACCAAATGGGCCACGGACCGCGCGCGATCTGTCCTTCCTCTTGCTATCCCATCCTCTCTCCCCTTACACACACACACACACACACACACACACACTTACACTAACATGCACTACACTACCACATATTTCGGGAGACCGGTCGGGAGCTTAGAGCTTGTCCCGGCTGAGGTGGTGCCCCGTTGGTGGGAGAGTCCTGGTTAGGGGGAAGCCCCACTAGCCGACGGTAGGTCGGCGCCGGATCTCGCCATCCAGCGGCAGAAGATCACCGCCATCTCCCGGGGAAAACATGCACTACACTTACGGGACTAATGACCAAAGCAGTTGACGCACCTGGAAACACGAAAAAATCACTCAATCAATCAATTGTGTTAATTTACCGGTAAAACTTGTGATGAACCAAAAGCGATTGACACTACAGGTAAGCGTTTCATCCGGAGGGTGAACCTAAAGGAAGGCAGAAGTTTAAAAAAATTTCCAATCCTCTTCGGATATCAAAGCAAAACAACTGATGGACATTTTACAAGTCAACAACATCCTTGCTCGAACCGCGCGACCACTTGAGTGTTAATTTGTTATGTTAGGCATTTGGCATTGACAATTTCCGCATAATGTACCCAATAAGCTCACAATCCGCATTATCCGTGCTAGTCATTATATGAAGATAGGGTTACAAACGAAATTTGATAATGCTCTTAATACGAACACTGATCATCATAGTTGTGGATTGTAAGGACAGGTTTATACAGATATTTTTGTTTTCCACACGCGCAATAATATTCCGTCTGTAAACGTTTTCACTAAACGAGTTATTGATAAGCGAAATTGTTTCATTCTTTCGTCACGTGATCGAGGATTTGTTTGATGTATTCCATTTGTAATTATGAGAGTCTCACGTCGTGACCGAGAGGCTTTTCCGTGGGTCAAGATGGTCATTTCATTTTTTTATTTGTAGAACTAGTTTAACTTTCCCTATGGTGATCCCACTATACAACTATCCCCAATTTTCCATACAGTAGTTATGCATAGCGACAATTTTGGATTATTTTGAAGCATCCAATAATTTCGTGAACCCCGCCTCTACTCTCTTCCTCCTTTATTTATTTACTGATTGCTATCTGAACCTCATCTGAAAACATCTATACCTCATTCCTCATAAGCGGAAATAAGAAGGAACAAAATTGATCGACCAGATCATCAAGAAAATGTTTTTCCTGGATCGTGTGTATCACGCCTCATACGGGAAACTGGGAAGACTCAGGGAAAGATGATGAGGTATTTAACTACTGCACTTTACAAATAAAAACACTCAGAAATGAGAGAACAAATAATGAAATATTAGTTTCCTTTGTCGTTAGAGCAGGAAATTTTCAAAATGAGTATTTTATAAATTAATTTTACATATATCTGGAATTTGTGACGTATTGATAAAAATATTTAGATCTTTGTTTCTTGAAGTTTCTATACAAACCCCAAAACTGGTTTCCTTTAGCTACTTACAAAAATCTATAGGGTATCGTGTTTCAATCCTTAAGGCTCTCCCCGTATGATACTACATTACAATGAATTGTTCCTCTAAAAAATAGTTTATAAACAAAATGCCCCTGTACACATAAAGGCGTATTTTCAATGTATCGATCCAGGCTTCCTACAACGGTAGCCCCTGCGAGCTATGCAGACCCGCTAAGCTCTGCTACTGGCAAGAAGGTCGACGCCCAGGAGTGCTGCTATCTTCACTCTCATCATAAAAACGTCTAAACAAAAAATCTTCTCTGCATTCCTCGTTTCAGGTGCTCCATGCAGATTACTAGTATGTAAACAGTATTTCTATGAAGATTCAGACTAATATGACCTGTTCGGGATGGCGTTTTTGGCTAATTTTGTCGTTAACTTATTCAGCCAAAATGGTCTAAAGAAAAGAAAGGGAAAGAATGACGTTATTCAAACTATTTCGACGTTAACTTATCCAGTTAACAAGGGAAAATGTTTAAAAAGACGGCAATCGGTTTCCTATTCGGCTAAGAGCGAGAGTATAACGAGGAATGGGTGCGGAAAGCAGGCTTCCGTCCGCTGCCTATGGCCGTCCTATATAAGTTTCCGTGTCGCGGCCGTGTTCGGACCAGCGTGGCGTAATTTATTTACCGTTTTACACATCTCTCTTAACTTTAATAAATATCTCATTTCTTTCTTTTTAATTTATTGTTTTATTTCAGCACGCGCACTGTCAATGGCTGTGATGTCTAGATCTCCTACTGGTGGCCGTGGCACGCCACATGCTTCTCAGAGGACCTAGCCGCATCATGGCATGCCACCAGCTCTGGCTGGTGGCATTGACACAGGACTACGGCAACATGAGGCACGGTCCCCGGAGGAATATTCCCTCATACCAAATCTCGCTGGTCACGGCCTCTGGGTTATGGATGCGTTTGATGAGGGCTTTGTTTCGCGTCGTTTGGAGGTTACACCCTCATCTCTGGAGCCATGTTTCCCGGCCTTTCGGAATGGACGCGCGATCTACTCGTATTTTACGATGGTGGCACACGCAGAGACCCCAAATGTGGAAAGACGTCAAAGTCTAAGCCGTACCGGGAGCGGCAACTCAGTGCATCAACTGATGTCACTGCAGGGCCTCTGATCGGGAAATCCTAGGTTCGAGTCCTAACAGAAGCAGGATTTTCGACACTAGCTTTTCAGCTAGGTCGAATTCAGTCGCTGTCTGGAGGAGAATTCTAGCGGCTAGCTGCTCTGATCGGTAGTTTTCCGTGGTTTCTCCGATCAACACCAGGCGAATGCCGGAGCAGTACCCTAACAAACGGGCCACGGACCGCGCGCGATCTTCCTTCCACTTCCTTGTCCAATCCTCTCCTCTGATACACACTTACACTAACATGCACTACACTACCACATATTCCGGGAGACCGGTCGGGAGCTTAGAGCTTGTCCCGGCTGGGGCAGTGGGGCACTGGCTGGTGGGAGAGTCCTGGTTAGGGGGAAACCCACTAGCCGACGGTAGGTCGGCACCGGATCTCGCCATCCAGTGGGGGAAAGATCACCGCCATCTCTGAGAAAAAACATGCAGTTCACTTACGGAAATAATGACCAAAGCAGTTGACGGGCCCGGAAACACGAAAACAATCAATCAATCAATCTAAGCCATTATATGTATGATACGTCTGAGAACAAAATAAAATTGTAAATTTTAATGTAAAAGTCACAATCAGGAAAGGAAGAAATGCTTTTAATAGACACTGTTTAAGAAAAAATCTCGACGATGAGCTTCGCGGATGTCGATGTCTGTGTTCTTGGAGATTGAGGGATGGCTGAAGGGTGACAAATCATTGGAACACCTACTCGTTTAATATTGGTTACACAACATGCTTATCAGTTATTTAGTGGAACGTATTTCCTTCGTGTTTAACAGCATAAAAGCTGACAATGGCACGTAAATAATATCACATAGGGAGTCATACGCACAAGAAAATTGAATTATCGATCGGATTGAACCAGGTTCGATTCTCGGTGGAAGTATCTATTACTTTGATCAATCTAATGATACTTTTAAAATAGTTTAATTTAATTTAATAAAATCATCAAAGATTGTTTAATACTAGATCAAATAGAAAACAAAGATATAATGTATCGTCTGATTAATTTTTAATTGAATGCGAAAAGCTTCTTTCTTTCACTGTTTATAGTAGACCCGGAGCCAGCAAAGAAATGTGAATACAGGGAAACGCAAGCACTGCGGCCTGCATTTGACAGCGTTACTCTGCGCAATTTTTTTGAAGGTGTCGAAAAATCTTGTCTGTCTGTCCCTCTGTCTATGGTTAGTGCTAGACCGTAAAACATTCTGTCCTCTTCCCATTCTCATTCTGATAGGACGAGACTCGGCTTACGGTCACATTTAAAAATATTGAAAACTATCCGTGCATCTTCTTATTAGAACAAAATGGAAATATCTACGTAGCTTCGGTGTATGTCGTATTAAAAATTGTACAAAAGGCATCATTGCATCAGTGACGGTTTACAAACATGTGAACATTTTCATATATCCGATCTCCAATGGAGACATACAAAACCGATTGAGAAGCGTAAGCAAAATCTCCTGGTGTAGAGCGTCGCTTTCCTTCTATTCTATTCTCGGACGTATTCTTTCAATCGGGTCGTCGGTTTCTTTTGGTCTCGATAAAACAAAAGTTCAGAAAAGGCTCCCGTTCAATGGCTCGGCTTATTTTTCATACTTTAGGGCTTTGCGGATCAACGTAGTGTGTCAACGACCTTCCGAGAAGGACGGAATCGAAAACGATCGATGCGACGGGCGCGTTTTTATAGATAGTCAAATTGTTTCTAGATAGAATACGAAAGATACCGGTGTAAAATACTTTGTAACATTGCGTAAACCAAGTGCTTGACAAATTTGAAGTTAGTTTCTTATGAAAATCTTCTAAGACATAACCTCAGGAGAGTCTCTCTACAGTTGTACCTTGCTGGTGAGAGTGCTATCAAGATAGATGACGTGGGTGGTAGGAGCTGCAGATTGTACTGCACAAAATAAAACGTATGCAGCATCCTCACCACATCGTAATAGATGCTGGAAGGGTTGTCCCCTTCCCTTGTTTCCGGTGATCTGGTTGCCACCAACATAAATGCAATTTCTAACAGCAGATTCTGATTCCTCTCGGTGCGGAAAGATTTTCCTGGCGCACTGTAGTAATCTACACATATATTATTTGCCTGTTCGGTACATAGTTTTTTTCTGGTGAAAAAATCATGGCTACTTACCGCACATTTAAATTAAGGAACACGAAGATTTCAATATCCGATATTAATCAAGATCGAAGATTAATATATACTTATCTCAGTACGTTGAAAACTCCGATTATATGAAAGGAGGTTATTTTTGTAACACAATCGTATAATTTTCTCGTTGGAAGTTAATAAAACATTAAATACAAATGAGATATCTATTGTTTCTTGAATAGTATGAAAGCGCCAACGTCAAACTGGTGAGGAAAATTATAATTTCGTAGTAAATTCTCTTTCAAGTCGTTGTTAGAAATTTACCGCAGTATAATATAATAACAAAGTGAAGGGCAACGCCGACGGAGACGAAAAAAGAGGAAAAAATCTTGAATGGGCTCGTTACGGCAATTCTCAAAAGCGCTGGGAGATGCAGCTTTGGTCTCCAGTAAATATTTCGCCTGAAACCGAGAGTAGGATGCAACGAATGAGGCGATGAGGAAATTGAGATGGAGTGCACGAGGCGATGAGAGGGAGTAAGCGAGACAGTGAAAGGGTGCGGATGATAAATGGGTGTGGAGAAGAGCGGGGCTGGAGGAGGGCGGTAGACGAAGAGAGCGGCGGACGAAGAGAGCGGCGGACGAAGAAGCGACGGACGAAGAAGCAGCGGACAAAGAAGCGGCGGACGAAAAGAGGACCGGATGAAGAGAGCGGCGTGCGCAGACAGCGGCGTGCGTAGAGAGCGGCGTGCGTAGAGAGCGGCGTGCGTAGAGAGCGGCGTGCGTAGAGAGCGGCGTGCGTAGAGAGCGGCGTGCGCAGACAGCGGCGTGCGTAGAGAGCGGCGTGCGTAGAGAGCGGCGTGCGTAGAGAGCGGCGTGCGCAGAGAGCGGCGTGCGCAGAGAGCGGCGTGCGCAGAGAGCGGCGTGCGCAGAGAGCGGCGTGCGCAGAGAGCGGCGTGCGCAGAGGGCGGCGTGCGCAGAGGGCGGCGTGCGCAGAGAGCGGCGGGCGCAGAGAGCGGCGTGCGCAGAGAGCGGCGTGCGCAGAGAGCGGCGCGCGCAGAGAGCGGCGCGCGCAGAGAGCGGCGTGCGCAGAGAGCGGCGTGCGCAGAGGGATGGCGCAGCAGAGAGCGCGTGCAGCGGCGTGCGCAGAGAGCGGCGTGCGCAGAGAGCGGCGTGCGCAGAGAGCGGCGTGTGCGCAGAGAGCGGCGTGCGCAGAGAGCGGCGTGTGCGCAGAGAGCGGCGTGCGCAGAGAGCTGGCGTGCGCAGAGAGCGGCGTGCGCAGAGAGCGGCGTGCGCAGAGAAGCGGCGTGCGCAGAGAGCGGCGCGCAGAGAGCGGCGCAGGAGAGCGGGCAGAGAGCGGCGTGCGCAGAGAGCGGCGTGCGCAGAGCGGCGCAGAGCGTGCGCGGCGTGCGCAGAGAGCGGCGTGCGCAGAGAGCGGCGCAGAGAGCGGCGTGCGCAGAGATGCGTGCGCAGAGAGCGGCGTGCGCAGAGCGCGCGGCGTGCGCAGGCGGCAGAGCGGCGTGCGCAGAGAGCGGCGTGCGTAGAGAGCGGCGTGCGCAGAGAGCGGCGTGCGCAGAGAGCGGCGTGCGCAGAGAGCGGCGTGCGCAGAGAGCGGCGTGCGCAGAGAGCGGCGTGCGCAGAGAGCGGCGTGCGCAGAGAGCGGCGTGCGCAGAGAGCGGCGTGCGCAGAGGGCGGCGTGCGCAGAGGGCGGCGTGCGCAGAGAGCGGCGGGCGCAGAGAGCGGCGTGCGCAGAGAGCGGCGTGCGCAGAGAGCGGCGCGCGCAGAGAGCGGCGCGCAGAGGGCGGCGTGCGCAGAGCGGCGTGCGCAGAGAGCGGCGTGCGCAGAGAGCGGCGTGCGCAGAGGGCGGCGTGCGTAGAGAGCGGCGTGCGCAGAGAGCGGCGTGCGCAGAGAGCGGCGTGCGCAGAGAGCGGCGTGCGCAGAGAGCGGCGTGCGCAGAGAGCGGCGTGCGCAGAGAGCGGCGTGCGCAGAGAGCGGCGTGCGCAGAGAGCGGCGTACGAGAGGTAATTTGGGCGTGGAGGAGGGTGGTAGACGCAGAGAGCGGCGTACGAGAGGTAATTTGGGCGTGAAGGAGGGTGGTAGACGCAGAGAGCGATCGTGAAGGAGAGCGGGGAGGGAAGGAATTGGTGGAGGCGAAGGGCCGGCGAGGCGGAGAGGCTGCGTGGGGGAGTGCGCGACGATGAATGGAGGCGACGTGGGAGGCTGGGAGCGGGGAAGAGGTTGGAAACGGGCGCGAGGCGACGAGCAGATGAGCGGGCGCGAGACGGACAGAGATGGACCGGGAGGTGGAGGAGACCAACAAGCCGTGGGAGGCGCGGTGGATATGGCAGGCTTCCAGGTACGAGTGGGGTTAGGGGAGTGCATCGGCGCGTTGGGAGTACATCTCGGGTTCGAGGTCCAGTGGCATGAACTCTCTGGCCGCTCTGATTATATCCTTCCGCATGCGTAATTAACCGTCGCGGGAGTAGAGAACCGCTCGTCGGGGGAGGGGTCGGATGAGGCAGAGTAACGTTCGACGACCTTGCGGAGATACTTCCTCTGGAAAGAGTAGCACCCACATAACCGGTAAAGTTGAAGACATGTAAAGGAAAAATTATTGATTTTTTCCCGAAAAACCTTTAATGAAACTTTTCGATTGAAATTTATTGTATGCTCATTATGATCTGTTCTGCCATTAGTTATTTTCTTATTTCATTTGATATTTGAGTTGGTGCTCCGCTGGTGGGAGATATCTGTTGGGGGAAAACCCCGCTAGTCGACGGTAGGTCGGCGTCGGATCTCGTCATTCTGTGGGGGAAGATCACCGCCTCCTCCCGATGAAAAACATGCATTACACTTACGGGACTAATGACCTTAGTAGTTGACGCGCCCGAAATCACTAATCGATCAATCGAGGAGTGTAGATTCAAACGCACTTTTTCTACGGGCATCGGAGCAGCTTGCCTTCTCCGTTCCATTCTCCCTGGTCTTGACGTAAGAGTGTTCGCCATTCTCTCTCAACGCGGGGAACAGAGTGTTTGTCCTAGCAGTTTATATCGAGAAGAAAAATTACGAAAACAGAAACACGATGCCGAATTGTTTTGAGAACCACGTTTAAATATTACTTATATAAGCTTCTCGTCAGAAATATTTTACTATACCGGGAAAATCTATCGGAAAGGCTGTTGGTCCACAATTGTAAAACCACTTATTAATTCTATATATCATTACTTATTCAAAATCGTTTGTAGATATTGAATTCTTTGTTTTTGTATGCGTTTCTGTGTAGTGTGTTCATGTAATGCTATTTTATTATTTTTATGGTGTAGTGACAATATACGGCATAGTTTCTGTGCTAAATGCAGATCTTTTTTTAAATTTCTGCCTGTTCTTCGTTATTTTTTCCTTCTTTCGAAGGACAACGGACACACGTTCTGAGCTCAGAATATAGTGATCAGACAGCTCACATTCCACAAATGGATATCGTAGTCCAAATCCCGGTTCTATTACAATTTGTGATAATTGTCACAAGCCAGCGTTTCATTGCACCTTTGTATCATCAAATAAATCTTATCATTATTCATACCCTCCCCCGTGCAATCAACCATTCACCTATATATCGCCAAATAGGCTTCTACTGAGGCTCGTAATGAAGATCTCTGCTCAAAGTACTGCATGTAGGAGTCGGCTTTAGAAATTACAGCTGTTACTTGCACGTCGATTTCTCGACATGCGTATTTCACGACTGCCTTACAGATTCATCTCAGTTTTTCCATTTCAAAAAAAAAGAAATTTATGGACATAATCTAGGAACTCCGTTTACTGCATGTTACTTTTAATCCGCCTGCTGGATTACTCAGTTTTATGACTCTCATCTCCCGAGGCATTGTCGAAAGCAGAGGTCGCGTACAAAGTTAAGAGCGTCGTCGCTCTACTGCGTTCACGTTGCCGACTACGTATTTTCGAGCACTCACGTTCGCACTACAAACTTCTCCCACATCACCGAGCGAGTGCATTTCAAACCACCTGCTCATCCGTTTCTCACATATCCTCTCACTGATGGGGCCTTTAACCTAGTGGCTTTTGATCTCGTTGCGGGCGAACCGTGTTGCGCACAATTCATCCCTCACGCGGAATAGAGCGATCCGTATCAGACGCCGCCCTACGTCTCTCTGCCACCCAGATGCGCGATTAAACAATTGAGCGGACAGGCGCTAATACTCAGTTTGTGGAATTAGAGTATAGAACGCGAAGATCAAGGCTTGGCTGTTGGTGAGGATAACTAGAGAGGCCGCTGTCTTTGAAGCGACTCTGAGCGGGGAGACATAGGATTCGCGCCCCGATGGAGGTGAATTTTTGACCTTGGCTAGATAGCTAGTTCGAATTCAACCGGTGTCTGGAGGGGGATTCGAATTGCCCGCTGCCCTGATACGGTCTTACGTTATTTCTCCGATGAATACCATGAGAATGCCAGAGAACTGTCCTAACAAACGGGCCATGGACCGCGCGCCATCTTTTCTTACCCTTACCTTAACCCACCCACCTATATACATATACACACATACACAGCCATTGAACTACAACCCATGGCAACACACAATCGGGAACTTATAGTTTGTATTACTCCCGCACGTTTTCTTGACCCCTGGAATACCTATCCCCACTCCCTTGCTAACATTAGTTGAATTATGACTAAGTGATTATAACGAACATTGTTGAAAAATCTGATGAGCAAAAATGTGTGATCCCGTTGAAAAGAAACTATTTTCCATCGAAAAACGAGCTACAGATTTGATATTAGACCTCTGTTGTCGAAAAATCCAACTCTTAATTCCTCCCACATCTAGCTAATTGAGGGCTCATGAAATCTTGCGCTGATAATACCACCTGGAGCGGTTCCCCGCTGGGGAAGACACTTTGAGGAGAAAATCTTCCGCAAACCAATGTATAGGTCTGGGCTAGACCTTAGCTATCGGAGGGGGAAGAACACCGCTACCTCCCAAGGTAAATAATTATCTTCTCTAACTGCCCACCACAGCAGTTAGCGTGCCAAGAAACATCAATCAATCAACCAATCAATCTGTTCAATGTGTTCCCCGATCAAAACCTGAAGACAAAGTGAATTGTGGGAATTCTGATTTGGTGTTGTTGACGTTCTTATCAGAAGAAATAAAAGAGGTCATCTTCGTCAACATACTATGTTGACGAAGATGATCTCTTTTATTTCTTTTGAAGACAAAGGCTAGACCTTTGGAAACGAAGAAGATAGCGAGAGTGAAAGAGGGAGAAAGTGGAGCTAAGGCGGAGAGGGAGAGGGAGGGAGAGGGGGAGAGGGAGGAAAAGAGTGAGGGAGCGTGTGTGTGTGTGTGTACACGAAGTAACTCTCCGAAGAGGCGGTGACTGGGCGGGTGACGGGGCGGTGGAGAAACAAGACTGAGGAGGACGAGTTGGGCTCCTGGGGTGGTGTCGACATTGAGAGCGAGGAAGGTTATAGAAGGCGAAGTGAATTTTTTTCTTTCTCTCTTCGGTCATTTTTACGAATCTGAACAGGCTCAAATTTATAAAAATAACGCAATTTTTTAATAATAATAATAATAATAATAATAATTTTTCTCATCCTGTTTTACAGAGATAATGTATATAATAGTTTCTCGGAATTACTAACCATCGATAACCAGTTGTGATGGTTAGCAATAGTGGGTTTATAATTTATTATCTGTCAACTTCTATGTAGTATTTTTTTGTGTGACGTGATTTCTTAAATAATATTTTTTTAAATTTACAATCCTAGTTTTTTTGAACATATAAAAATTAACAAAAAAATTACATTAAGCTATACACTTTCTATTTCCACTTCAGGCATTTCCCAGCATTTAACACTCAATTTAACTTCAATTATTTTCCTTAAGGCAATATCAATGCATTCTAATTGCTGCATGATATTGTACTTTGTGAGATGCAGCTAGGTATCAAATATTGTAATTTGAATAACTGAGCAAGTAATTGAAAACAGCTTATTCTAATTTCAAATTACTCCTGGTCATTTTCTCATTAGATAGCAATTTACGATAAGCTTGATTACGAAACTAGTTTGAGTTATATGTTTCTAGCGCGCACGTGTTTACGCTGGTCTTCCAAGTAATATTGCAGTAACGGTAAAAGGAATACTTACAATTAGCTGGACTCGCGCGAAAAGCACGCACATTGTCAATAATAATTGTTTTAAAAGCTTAAATTACCTCGTGGTAGAACAACTTCGAACGGCGAGCCTCTGAACTTTCTTAATGCGTTGTAAATCCGGTTGTGTGCGAGAATAACTATTCTAGTAATCATATCAATATTGCTTTCATTGGATTTGTACAATTAATTAAAAATTTATTGTAGTTTCCTGACGATTCGGAGTTTATTTACCCATCTTTAGGGTATTACATAAACAAAATGGTTTGAACTTTATTTTGTGTACTACATTGTTTATGTAATATAGCTCTGAAGATAGAGAAAAAATAACCTCTAAAACATCGGCAAACTAAAATAAGTGTTTAATTAACTGAACAAATCTCATGAATAACAATATGGGTTTTCAAAAGAGATGGTAGTTAAATTCAGTCATTTTAGTATTGATAAGCTCTGAGATTAAATTGAATGAAATTGCCCCTTGAAATTTGTTATGGATTAATATTTCTATCCTTTTCCTTCAATTTCATTTCACATACATTTCGGATTTCGGCACTTTTTGATCACTCCTGCAATGGAGTGGGGGCACCTAAAAGAAGCAACTTTCTAAAGAAAGAAATAGAAAATTTAAGAACCCGTTTTGTACACAAGCGTAAGAGTAGTATAAGAGACTCAATTAAGGTTTCTCCTGTCTCCACCAGTCTCCTTCATTTCCTCATATTTGCATCTACCCCTCATATCTTCGCATGTCTTTCCCGCTTGTTCTCTACCCTGTTACACCCAAACTCGTGTTCCACCTGTTTCTACAAAGCACAAGAGACAAAAACTTGGTTTTAACGGACTAGGATACATTGTTTTCTAGCTAGGCGTTATTTTAATGTTTGTAGAGGTAGTCTTTATGTATGTAATCTGCGAATTGGAGAGTAATTCCACAACCAGCTGTAGCATACTCCAAGTCTTGTGAATTGACCAAAAAAATTGTCTTTATTCTCAGAGAGTTTTATATAGAGAGTGGCTATTGCTAGCAAACTTGTGAATATAGAATTTAATTGTTAAAATAATAATTAATCCTTGTTTTCTTGTATACGGAAACGTGACTATAATCCTCTTCTGGACTGCAATTTTTTCCTTCTGTAATAAAGTGAAGTGATTCTTCCTTTTGAGTACAAACGTAACCATATCGTACTTTCCTAGAGAGGACAAACAAGCAATACCTTTGATGAAGATCGAAGGTCGATAACGCATGCGTAAACCGTCAATAAAGTCAATGAGGGAAGTGTCATGTTTGCGAGTGATGGTAGATCAACAATGTTTACCCGTAGCGGGAGCATTATACTCAAAACTCACATGGAGTGCGCTGTCTGTTCCATTGACTTGGCCACAAGACACGGAACTATCGATGCGTCTGTACATCTCCCCCGCCGCTAATCTCCTGGCGAATGCTGTTGTCTCGTTGACATAGGATCGTAATCAGACCGCCGCGGAGAACGAACAAACAGTTTAACTAGAGCAAGTAGGTTTAATGCTACCGGTTATTTCCCTAGCGTACAAAATATTGATTTGGCCTTCGGGTAAATCTAACAGACTACGAAAGTGCTCCGCACTATAATGTCTTGCAGGATATCTCATAATAATGAGAAGTGGCGTATTTCCTTCACACGTTTTAATTTCTCTGTTTCCTGGTAATGAATAGGTATTTTTTCCCATCCTTTTTTTCAAATTATTTATTTAAGGTTGCTTTATAACTGCTAGAGTCTTAAGCAACCATAATAAATATACTCATTTTTCTTACATATGCAGACTTACATTTGTATAAATGCAAACTAATACATTATGTTTACATTTATGGAACAAGAATACATTTCATTTTAGAAAAATTTCAATATCTGGGAACAGAAGCAATCTTCTGTACATCAGTAATGTTCCAAGGTTTTGCAAATAAGATACGATTGTAAGTGTCTACTGAACCTATAAATTAAAAGACCATCATGAAAGTAAGTAATAAAAGCAGAGGAGGAGGAATTGTTTCTCGATATTAATTGTAAAGAAAATATAGGATTGTATATAGGTAAAAAATATAGGTAAAAATAGGTAAGTCTGCGGATTTGTGCGTTTTATTCAATTGGTCATATTCATTTCAGTATATTAATTCATAAAGTTTTAATGGAGTGTAGGAAGTAAAAGTATATATTATTTAAAATCCAATCAGCTGCATATTTGAATCCAACATGCTCAATTTAAAAACTTCTGTAACTTATTTCGTAGAAAGCAATCAACAGCATTTGAACACAATGTTCTTTACATCGTATTAAGTATTATATTTCAGAACTATTATATGATTGTTTGAGTTTATATATAAGTAAACATTAATTTTGCTATTTTTTGGTAGCAGCAAACAAGCAAACGTTACATTAGAAATAGAAAAGTGACTTTATGATAGGTAGTAGTTTTAAATCAGTGCGAAAGCTAAACAAAATGTGACCCCCGGCAAAAACTAAAATTAGGACCCCGATCTGAAAATTGAAATTAGTACCCCGATGTCTCGAAGGTGCCTTACTATCGAAGGTGCCTTATCAGCAGATTTGCATTATGGCAGAGATTGCAGAGATTTATTCAGAAGTGAAGTATAAACAATCCGTGTAATATGAAAATTTGTTTAATATATTTTTACATGCATTACTATACTTTCAATCCAGAAGGATATTTTAGGTGTTTAAAACATATTATGTTCATCTATTATTGCCATTTTTAATGTCGCATCTAGTTAAATTTTGATATTGTGAAAGTAGTTCAGTGTATTTCACAAGAATTTTTCTTGCAATATCCTGAACAAATATATATCTCCAGGTAAACTAAAATCAAATGTTCAGTGTGTTGGACATGTCACTCTTACCAAAAATCCAAGCAAAAAAATCTTTTGACAAAAATACATTTTTGTTTTGTAAAATTAGAAGTAATCGTTGAGGAAAAATAATTGATTATTAAAAAGTTTTAAATTGGGGTCGAAACGAAAAACATAATTTCTCAAATATAGTGACTTACCATGGTACGCTTTCTTTTTCACAAATGCGCAGACATCTCTAAAAAAATAGCTGCGAGTTGAGTGCAGTAGAAAAAGCATAAGCAAGTCCATTATATTCTGCAAGGAACAACTGAATTTCATTCCGTTAATACAATGGTATTATTTTTATTGCTTGTAAAATAGTTTTATTTATGAATCACTGAGACATTATAATTTCAATACTGTTACGAAATACTGAATGCGTTGAAAACGTTTTGTGAAATGATTTGAGCATTATGCATATCACTACTGGACGTTCTACACTGATTGGCGCATATAGAGTGCATAAAAATCATAAACATAACAAAAAGAAACTGAAAAAAATGTAACCTTTTGTAATTGTATATTCTAAAATGCAACAATGACTTCAAATAACATCTGTGAGAAAACCACTTAGGCAAAAGGATGGGATACTATTACTAATTTGTGCTACTCGGTTCTTAAAACTGCGATTCAGCACTTCTGTATTTTTTGTGTATAAAATATCTGTCGAAAAAGATCGATTATATGAAAACAACATAAGAAGAAAGCATTCTAAGTTCTTGTTGTAGTGGTCTTTCTGTCTCCGCTGACGGCTCTCAATACAACCCGTGTTTGGTTGCGTTTTTATTGCGGTGCAATGTCTATCCGAAAACATCACCAACGCGAAAAAACATCCCGGGAAGAAAGTCTGCAAAAGGTTTATACATTTTGGTTAAATCAAAATAATGCTTAGCACATCTTTATTTTGGGGTATTTCGAACTAAAAAGTGTCAAAGAGAAAACATCATAGGAAGAAAGCATGCAGAGTTTCTATCACTGTTAGTCCTCTCTTTGCACCGAATGGCTCCCAGTGCAACGCGTGTTTTGTCGCGACTTTCCCAGACGTCACACGACAGCTACGCGTTTCCTCCGTTGGGTCCTCGGATTTTAGACGTCGTCTCACGGGAGCGTTCCCCCTCCCTTTCCCCTCTCCACCTCTTCCTGCCCCTCCACCCCTCCCCCCACCACTCCACAACCCCCCCCCCCGTCGTTCTCCCCGCACGACTCCTCGGGCGAAGGATATCTCGGAGCGCGCGTCCGCCGTCTTCTGTTTTACGGCGCGATAAACGCGCCTCTCTCCCCCGCTTTCCCCGCCCCGCCCCGCCCCGCCCCGCCCCGCCCCGCCCCGCCCCGCCCCGCCCCGCCCCCGCCTCCTCACCACCCCCGAGCGTCTGAGCGCAGCGCCAGTCCTTGTCGCTGCGGATATCGCCCCCCTTACGCAATTTCGTGTGATTATATCTTGAGCCACCGGCCGGCTCTCCTACTCGGGGAATTTTGGACCTATTATTTACGTGAGCTTTTAAAATCGGGAGGAATGAATTCTAATTACTTCGGTGTAATTTACGATTTTGTTTGTTTTTGTAAGTTGATGTGATCAACTGATTTAATTGAATGATTTTATGTGTATTTTCTTGTGTTGTGGGTATATTTTCCTATTTTTACATCGTAACTTTTCCTGTTGTTATTTTCTTTGTTACTGGTTACTTAAACGCTCCTCTCTGAGATTCTGAGCGCAGCAGCAGCAGTCCTTGTCGTTGGGGATATCGCCTCTCTGCACCGTTTCCTGTGATAATATCTTGAGCCACTGGCCCGCGCTCCTCTCGAGGGTTTTTGCTCCTAATTTACATGAGCTTTCAAAAACGGGAAGGTTGGAATCTAATTACTTCTACGTGAATTATAATTAGGTCAATGTTATTGAAAATTGATGTCAATTGAATCCAGTACTTTTATGTGTATTGTCTTTTCTTGTATGTGTATTTTAACATCATAACTATTGATGTTGTTCTTTTTGCATTCTGCTGGTTACTTCAACGCTCATCTCTGAGATTCTGAGCGCAGCAACAGTTCTTGTCCCTGGGGATATTGCCCCGCTCCTTGCACCATTTCGTGTGATTATATCTTGCTCCACCGGCCGGCGTTCGCACTCGGAGATTTTTTAAACTAATAAACGTGAGCTTTTAAAAACGGAAGGAATGGATTCCAATTACTTCTACGTAATTTATAAATATGTCTGTATTATTGTAAATTCATGTGATGATTTGATTGAATTCAATATTTTTAGGTATATTGTCTTGTACGTGAATTTTTCCTACTTTTACGTCGTAACTATTGCTGTTGTTCTTTTTGTTTGTTTCTGGTTACTTAAACGCTCCTCTCTGAGATTTTGAGTGCAGAAACAGTTTTATTGAAATAGTTTCTTAGAGCATTAAGGGAGACAAAAGTATTTTGAGTTATAGGCACCCCGGTTCATGGAATTTAACTTAATTCACATGTGTCGTTAAAAACTGAACTGGCAGAATAAGAATACGTATTATTCTTGGCGTAACCCTTTGTTGTCGCAAAGTAACATTATAAAGTTATGCTTACTTTATGCATCAATTATGTCAGGGGTCGATATATTGTTACTAACAGAATTACGCTTCGCCGCCGTCTTCTCGCTCCGTCAGCGCTGCTACGACCTGGTTACACTCGTGCCGCAATCACCCACTCGCTGTCGTCCCCCAGCTCAGCATTAGTTTCATCCCAAGTACACCGTCCGCCCGCTCGTCCTGTCCTGCTCGACCCTGCCACCGGAAGCGATGACTCAGTGCATCAATTGATGTCACTACGGGGTCTCTTGCCGGGAGGTCCTATGTTCGAGTTCCGACGGCGGCAGGGTTTTCGACACTAGCCTGTGAGCTAGGTCGAATTCAGTCGCTGTCTGGAGGATAATTCTAGAGACCGGCTGCTCTGATAGGCAGATTTTCGTGGTCCCTCCGATCAACACCAGGCGAATGTCGGAACAGTACCCTAACAAACGGGTCACGGACCGTGCGCGATCTCTCCTTCTTCCTTACCCTATCCTCACCCCTTACAGACACACTTACACTAACATTCACTACACTACCAAACTTGCCAGGAGACCGGTCGGGGACTTAAAACTTGTCCCGGCTGAGGTGATGCCCGACTGGTGGGAGATACCTGGTTGGGGAAACCCCGCTAGGTTGGTCGGCGCTGGATCTCGCCATCCAATGGGGGAAAATCACCACCTCCCCATGAAAAGAAATATGCACTGCACTAACGGTACTAATGACCTCAGTAGTGGACGCGCCCGGAATCAATACTCAATCAATCAATCAGTCGACCCGGCCTCGCGGAACACGGCAAAACTACAACGTCTGGCAACAACAGCAAGAAGACTTTGGGTAAAAATATTAGTTTTATTATAAATGACCGCTATACAGAAAAATTGTGACATATTACACAACAGAATACTAAGCATTTTCTGAGCAAAATACAAATCTTTATCGTAATCTCTTAAATCGTAGAATTTAAATCTTCTCTAGGCAACTACAAAGAATAATGTCAGTGTACGCACTTTTAAAAATAAATACGCTCTATATTAACATGAAGCGATGTTCTGTAAAGGGTGGGAAGTAGACTTCTCAAGGTCATCTTCGGGGATGTTCCCACACAAAGATGGACTACTTTCTACTTTAGATTTTGAAAGTAGCTCTTGCCCATTAAAAATTGAGCGACGTATGTTTTAAATCATTTTAATAAAAAAATCGTATTGAACCCCTTTGAACGTGTCTGAAAAGCTCCTATATGGTTGGGTGCCCTTCAAAAATGTTCAGCATGGTCTTATTTGGTGGATCATGGCATAACATTTATAATTCATCTTTCTGGATCTAGAAAATGTAGATTGAAGGGTCGAGGACACATCGTTTTCAAGAATTATGAATGGTGTTTTGCAATGTAACGTGTGTGACGGGTCTCATGTGCGTGGTTTTCTCCTCGTATCATATTATGTGAGCTTCTAATTAGAAGTTCACATAATATGATACGTGTATATATACACATATATACACGAAGTGATTGTGTTTCATGCAGAGCACGATGATAATTATGTGTCCCATTTAATGGGGTAGTAACCCACTTATAGGGTTTTGTGTCATATGTTATTTTTGTAAATTATATACAATCCTTCACTTTCTTTTGGTTGTGGATTAGGATGTTCTTGGTTTAGGGGATGGCATTGCAAAGGAATATGATAAAATGACTGAATAAAATAATAGTACGTTCAGTTTCATTTTACAGTCGACTCCTGCTATAATGAAATTCTGAGGACTAAACATTTTTGCAAACTATGTTATAGATTTATTATATCCGAAAATAAACAAATTACTCCTCTGTAATTGAGTTTATCACAAAATTTTAGTAATATATCCAAACACTTCCAATTATGAATTTTAAATTTACTTATTTAACCTGAAAGTAATAGTTTTTATTCCTGTTGGTGAATACAATTTGTTATTGGCTCACTACATCTCCTTCTGCAGAGTCCGTACTGCCCCGACATTTGAAACGCAATTTTCTGTTTTCGCCTGTGACTAATTGTAACTTAATTTCATGAATTTTGCGTGTTCTTGAAGTTTAAAAAGGCCAGTCGATTATTGACGGTATTTAATGCATTATTTATAATGTTTGGAGAACTTGAATTCATTTCACAATAGGTTTGTTGATTCAGAATATACGCATGATGACTTCTTTGTATAAAGTTGAGCGTTCTGGAAGGAACTCCTTTTTGTCTCTCACGGTGAGTGCGTATTTCCGAGAGGGCTGGTGTGAATACGAGTGTGCGTGGAAGGATATTTAATTTCGAGAGAGGCCAGTGCATCATGATGTCACTGCAGTGTCTCTGGCCGAGAGGTCCTGGATTTGAGTCCCGATAGTGGCAAGATTTTCGACAGTACCTTGTCAGGTAGGTGGATTTCAGTCGCTGTCTGGAGGAGAATTCTAGAGCGCGGCTGCTCTGATCGGTAGTTTTCCGTGGTTTCTCCGATCAACTCCAGGCGAATGCCGGACCAGTACCCTAACAACCGGGTCACGGACCGCGCGGGATCTTTCCTTCCTCTTCCTTGTCATATCCTCACCGCTTACACACACACACTAACATACACTACTCTACCACACATGCCGGAAGTCTGGTCGGGGGTCTAGAACTTGTCCCGAGTGGGGCGGTGCCCTGCTGGTGAGAGATACCTGGTTGGAAAAAATCTCGCTAGCTGACGGTAGGTCGAAACGGATCTCGCCATCTAGCGGGGAAAGATCACCGCCACTTTCCGATGGAAAACATGCACTAAGCGTACGGGACTAATGACTCTAGTAGTTGACGTGCCTGGAATCACTAACCACCAGCCAAAAATTATTATAATATTTACCAGAGTAGTTAAATTTTTAAAATAAAATAATTTTATTTGTGTAAATCGTGTCTAAACATTTGTTCTTGTCCCAAAGTGCTGGAGAGCAATCATCGTATTTTGGAAACTAAATTCTCTTTTGTTTTGCATGAATCCTATTACCGTCAATTGCCTCAAATCATAACGAATCGAAAAAATTAAGTAAGCAGTGGAAATAAAACCGGAACCACATTCGCGGGAGGTGTTTATACCTGACTACACATCAAATTATGTAAGTAATGTTTCAATACTGATTTTAATTAAAAATAGTTATAATTAATTTATATGAATTACTTGCATATCATTGTACTCGTATATTAATGTTCTGAATTTTAGAAATTGCATTTCCGTCATTCGATGGAGGTGCAACCTCCAATTTTGAGGCACCGGCCGTCACTGGAATGAAAGGGTGCTGTGACGCTACGAAACTTCAAAAGGTCTCGCGGTTTCGCTTTAACCTGCGTAGCACCGTCCCCGTTTTCCCGAAGAGATCTCGCCTTCAGTCCGCGTCTGGGCGTTGCGCGGTGCGAGGGGCTCAGATGGAGGGGACGCGTATTGGCCGACGAGGTGGCTAGAGAGTACCCACGAGCACACGCCATCGGGGAGGCGAGACTGGCAAGCGCTGATGGGACGGTAGGTACGGCGGAACGAGTAACAGGAGCATTGAAAGCGGAAAGGGGGATGGACATAGGTAAAAGAAGGAAATTGAAAAAGGCGGGTCGATGGGAAGCGGGGTCGATGGGAAGCGGGGTCGATGGGAAGCGGGGTCGATGGGAAGCGGGGTCGATGGGAAGCGGGGTCGA